>JADLZL010004275.1:0-323171 GCA_015844335.1 Chrysopogon serrulatus
AGATAGACATTGTCGGAGCTAAATCATCTGGCGATAGTTGCCGGGAGCCTATGGACAAATGCGCCAAACAAATCCCCATTTTGTCACACATCGATCTTCCTTCCGCAGCTGAATAAATTAATTTCTAGAATTATTGAACGCCATTTTTGAAGCGTTTGGTAAATTTTGTAGAAAAATATAATGACACTTTTTACACCAAATGAACAAATTATAAAAAATATATTTCTTATTTAGTGATAATAATTTGGTGCAATGAATCTTGACGCTCTTTCTTTAAATTTGGCCAATTCTAGAAATTGATTTATTCATGATCAAAGAAGTGTAGTGAGTGATGAGATAAATTATAGTATTTATTCAAGGTAGGGAAACCGAAATCAAAATGGAAACCGAAACCGGAATGGAAGCGAAACGGGAGACGGATGATGCGTGCAGACACAAAGTGAAGTGCGTCATCAACATCATCAGCTTCTTCCACCAGATCAGCAGCAGCGTTTTGGGATGGTGAGGTGTCCGGTCATGTGCCAGCCCTCCTCCTCGCCGGATTCGCCGCTCGCGTAGGGGCACCACGGCGTAAAGCTGGGCAAGCTCTCCAGCATCTTCCACTTGGCGTTGGGGTCCTCGCCGTCGTGGGCAATGCCGCTCCACGTCGGCGTGGAGTACTCGTAGCGGCTGTGCGTGATGCGATGGAATTCCTGGATGTCCTTGTTCTTGGCCATGTCCGTGGTGTCACGGAGGTCGATGGAGAAGATGTCGCCGTAGGGGCGAACAGAATGCGTGAAGTGCGGCATGGAGATGGGGTCGGCGGAGACCGCGGCGAGGTCGGCGGCGAAGACGATTCTGGCCATGTCCGGGCTGAACACGGGGTGGTTGATGTGGCCGGCGATGGTGGGGGCGCTGTGGATCACGCGCACGGGCACCGGCACCTCGCCCTTCTTGATGTCCTTGGCGTTCACCAGGTACACGGCGAAGTAGCCCGGGTCCAGGCCGTGGTCCAGCTTCGGCTCGTTCGGGTCCTTGACGATGTCTTTCTCCGGCCTGCCGGTGGAGGAGAAGACGATCCAGTCGCAGCCCTCCCGGGGCGACCAGCTGCAGTGGGTGTCGGTCCAGGGACCGTCGGTGAGCGGGACGACGCCGGCGGCCTCCCCCTTCACGGCGTCGATGATGTAGAGGTTCTTGTGCTGCCTCTCCCCTCCGGGGACCCTGTTCCTGCTGCCCCGGAACACGAGCTTGGTGCCCTCGGGGTTGCTGGACGGGAAGGCGCAGTTGTACTCCTCGTCGGTGAGCGGGAACGTCTCGATGTTGTCGTTGTCCGGCCGGGACACGTTGGCGAGCCTCATGATCTGCACCGGCTTGTCGATGGAGAAGGCTGGCCCTTCGCAGACGTAGAGCGTGTCCAGGGCGTCGTTCTGGTTCCACGACGTGGAGAAGACGCTCTTGGATTTCCTCACCTTGTACACCACGCGGAGACCTTTGCTGTCGGCGAGCCACACCGCCTTGAACTCGTTGTCCACGAAGGCCAGCTTCTTGCCGTCCTTGGACACGGACGGGAACACGCCGGTCACCCTGAAGAGCCCCACGTCCGAGTGCGTCGCCGGCGGCTGCACCTGGTCGAACCTCCTCTGGATGGTTGCCGCAATTCTTTGGCCACTACTTGCTCCGCTATTCTGCATACATACATTCACAATTGCATTAATTAATTAATAATCTTCAAAAAAACAACAAGGCCAACAATGGAATGCACAAGGCATGAGAGTACGGATATACATAGTACTCCCTCCGTATCGTAATTAGATGACGTTTAGGACATGAGTACGATTACCAAGGAGTGATTAATTAGGGGTTAGTTTTCCTGTCTTGCCCCTATTAAATATGCTTAGAGTGCCACCTATACAACAAAACGCTGTAGGTCAGTTGGCCAAAGCTCCCAGTCCCAAGGCAGAGGTCCACGGTTCAATTCCTGCAAACCGCAGTATTTTTATGTTTTGCATGGGGAAGCTGAGCGGGACGAGATTTACCGAGGACAAAAGCGCTTGGGAAGCTGTGCGGGACGAGCGTACGGCAGCGCGCGTGGAGGAGTAATGAGGGGTAATCGCGTCTATTCGAAGCCTGAGACTCAAAAACGTCGTTCTTTAGCGCAACTGCTATGGACTCTAGAACGTCATGTATTGACGATACGGAGGGAGTATGGAGTACTAGCTAGTAGCTACCTGCTGGGGCTTGACCATCTTGTCGGTTCTGCAGCGGTGGTAGCCCAAGCGTTTTCCTCCGTCGAGCACGAAGGGGTTGTAGTGGTCCCCTTTAGGCCTCATCCTCTGGGTGATCTGCACCGGCGGCAGCCCCGGCGAGGCGGTGTCAAAGATCTCGATGTGCCTGTACTGTGGCACCTCGCGCTTCACGTTCATTTGTACCTGCAGGGATTTCTGGCGGACGGTCGCCACGGCCACCTTGGTCGCGCTGATGGCCGCCGGAGTCATGGCGTCGATGCCTTCCGGCGTCACGCGCTCCTCCTTGCGGGTCTCCATGTCGTACCGGAAGACGGCCCAGGTGGCCGTGTTGGAGGGCGGCGTGGTGTCGAACCCTCGGTGGAAGAAGATGACCCTGTCGCTGCCCCACGTCGGCCAGCCGCCGTCCTTGATGACCGTGGGACGGCCTAGGGTGGTGCCCTGCGCTTTCTTGTCCACATTCATGATCCTGATCTCCGTCTTGAGGTTCTCGATCTCGCCGTTCCACCTGCTCCCCTTGAAGGTTGCCACCGCCACCATCGTCCCCGACGGCGACACCGCCGGGCTCAGATCGTACTGGTTCGTTGTCGTCAGGCGCTCGGTCTTGCCGTCGGCGAGGTTGGTTCTGTACACCACGGTCCACGGGGTGCGCCGTTTTGTCACCAGCTCCTTGGTGGACACGTACACCAGGGAGTAGCCGACGGTGGTGCGCCCGACGGTGAAGCCGCCGGCGATGCATGGACTGTCCTCCATGCGCACGCCGCCGAAGGTGTTGGCGCCGTAGATGTCGCCCAGGCTCAGCACCTTGACCTTGCCGGTGGCGACGAAGCGGAAGGCCACGTGCAGCGTCTCCAGGCCCCTGTCCCTCTCGGAGACGAAGACGAGGCCGGTGACGCGGCCCTTCTCCGCGTCCTCCGGGGTGGCGCCGCACTCCGACGCCAGCTTGGGCTTGTTCTTGCCCATGTACGTCAGGAGCTCTTTGAGCGCCGCTGCTGGGATGGGATGCCCATTCTGGTTGTACGACACGTCGTCGGTGAGGAGCTGCTCGTCTGCGGCAGACGACGGCGGCGGATCAGCTGGGCAGGAGAAGATATCAAGGGGCACCGGAGGCCGGTAGGTCCCAAAGAAAGCGATGCTGCCGCGGCTGTTCGCCATTGCAACCTATGGGAAGAAAGAGCGACAAAGAGATGTACTCTTTCTCTTCACTTAAAGAGCACTCGGTTTGTGTGTTTGTTTATGTGGTTAGATGAGGAGCTACGATGTCTCATTTATAGAGTAGCTATGGAGTGATCACCTGGCGTTTAAATCTTGTGTCTATCAACCAACACACAGTGCTCCCGCAGATTGAGATACTTAAGCAGTAGAAGTTATTGTATAATATATATGAACTAATAATAAGTACTCTACTTTAAGCAGTAGATTTAATTAGTAGTTGCATAAATGAAAGAGTTTCTCGTGGCAACATTAGTTTGTTTCTATAATTGGGTGTTTTTCATTCCTTAATTTTTTGGTATCCTGGTATAGCTGACTTATATGGGTGTGTTGGATGTCCCTCGTTAGGAACTGAACAAGATGGGTAACAATATTAAAATATTAATTCACTTACAAATAAAAAAGTAATAACATGGTTGGGTATTGTATATTTAGGTTCACCCCTTCAAATTGTTTCCACAAATTGGAGTCTTTCTTTAATTTTTCTAATAAATTTGTTATTGTTAATGTAAAAGTCCATACCATTGATGTTTGACTTGTCTTTTGTTGGTTTATAACCTTGTTCTTCATGAATGGTTGTTGTGGACGAAATTAAGTCATCGCTCTAAATTCTTTGATGCATTGTCATTGCCACTTTTTATTTATTTCATATGTATTTATTGCACCCTTGAAGAGAATGTGCCAACATTATTATGTTCCGTCCTGGTTACATGTTGTGTCGCTTCTTTCAAAATCATTTTGTTGATGTAAATGGCTTCTAGGTTGGCATGTCGTTCTCTCTTCTCCGATGTATCACGACAATCAAAATGTTAATTTTTCATATCAAATAATTAACTAGTTAGATTACCGGTATGGATATGGCTTAACGTTTTAATCATTAAAATAAAATTATTCAAATAACAATCGCTATTAATTTATTTGTCATAATGACTTATTTTATTATTTTTATGTTGATTTAGAGTTATTTTTATTTGTTTATGAAACAGATTACAATATAGTATAACATTTTAGTCAACATATAATAAACTTATTTAAAATGACAATGATCATTAAGTTATTTGCTAAACAAACTTATATTAGTATTTTCTCATAGTTTTAGATGTATTTTTAATTACTTTGTAAATAGAAGGTGGATAATTTAGATAATCAGAAGTTTTACTTTATGAATTTATTTTTTTACAGGCGATTTTGATTAATGGACGCCACTAGAAATCAAACGCTGAGCCCAAATTAAGAACCGCCACTAGAAATATATTTCGAGTAGTGGTTCTCTTTAACGAAACCGCCAGTGGAATGGAAATAAAATGCATCATTTCCACCGGGCGGTTTCATTAAGAGAACCGCTAGTAGAAATGGATTTCTAGTGGCAGTTTTCTCAAGAAACAACCACTAGAAATGCACTAAAATTTTAAATTTTGGATTTTTTCAAATGACTTCAAATGGAGAAACACTCTACATAAAAGTTGTAGATCTTGAAAAGTTATGAAACTTTATAGTTGAAATTTTTTTATTTGAAATCACATTGTCATCGAAAAAACTATGATCAAATTTGTCAAATTTGGAATTTAAATTTGGTTAACGACCTCAGATGGATAAACTACCAAAATAAAAGTTATAGACCTTGAAAAGTTATAAAACTTTGTTGGTGACAACTGTGTCATTTGAATTCGTTTAGGAACTCAAACAACTAATTTATGGTCTGTTTAGTGAATATGTGGGGAACAAAAACTCAGATATATATATATATATATATATATATATATATATATATATATATATATATATATATATATATATATATATACATACATACAAGTGAATGATGGGTGGAGTAGTAGAGGGGGGCTATATGCGAGGGTAAGGTGGTGGGTTTGAATCCCACCGACCGTGTAGCGTGCGATTCTACGCAAAAAGATCGCGTGACTTGCAACTTGTGGGTGGGGGGCGCCCCCAGGTTTAGAAAATAATTTTTGCTATTTTTTCTATTCTTTAGACCAAAAAAGTAAATTCTAGACAACTATTTCTATTGGCTGTTTCTTAAGAGAACCGCCAATACAAATCTGATTTGTACTAGCGGTTTTCAAAACACAGCAAGTTGAAAAGTTGATTTTCACAGCCTCTACCACTAGCGCGTTAAAAAATGCCGGTATAAATACCTATATAACCGCCAGTATAATTTTTTTTTGTACTAGTGTATCTTTGTTAGTGAGATATGTGGATGATTTAGATATCAATTTTGAGGATCAATTTTAGTTCATGTGTGGTTGATGAACATTGTCTTTTTTTATTTACTACCTCTAGGTTTCTGTAAGAAGTTGTTTTGGTTAGTGAGGCAGTCTCCAATAACTTTGATTTTTTATTTTATATAGTTTTTAAAAAGTAATATATGTATATTTTTATGAATGTATTTTTTAAGACAAATTTATTCATTTAATTTTCACATCTTTAAATTCCATGCAGACAAACCTCTTAAGCCTGTTGTGGCCCCATCCGCCATGTGCCGTCCTTAGCCGTAACCCACATCCTCAATCTCCTTCAACTTACAATGAGCCACCTAACCTAAAAACACCCTCAACTTACACTGAATTGTATTTACTCTATCGTGCATATATTTTTTGGGATACATTGATATGATATATGGCTTGCCTAAATAAGGGTTTCTTGGACATATGGATATGATATGATGTGACATTGAATTGTCCTACTCCTTATTCATGTCAATATGCAAAATGTTCTAATTATGTCTATTGTAGATATCTATATGTACCTACAATATAACATATGTGAAACTTTTTGTGTACATGATTAGACATGTGGGGTGCCCCACCTCCACTAGTGGCACTTCGATTTGTCCCCGTGACTGTGCCATTTGGGCCAATTTTGCGACCAGCACTCCATGTGTGACCACAGTAAGTAATGATATCCTACACTCAATGTAACGTAGATTTTTTTTACATCCTAACACACCTCTATATATAGTGTACCATACATAATTGAGTCGATTAGATAACCTCAAGATGCACTATAGTTTGTTGGAGCTCAAAAAATCAATCATGTGACATCCATGGTCCAAACTGGAGAGGGATTTCACTATTCTATCACATTAACATTGGTGAAAGATGAGTTAGGCCTAAGGATGTCCTAGGAATTACCGTTGCTTGAAGTTGGAACTTGCAGCCATTGGATACATAATTTGTGATTTGGTTACCAATAGTAGTGTGTTCCACTTATTTGTAATAGGAGCATAAGATTGAGACATCTCTACCGATTAAGTTTTGTAGTTACAATTAATTCATATATCTTATCTTTTGTGAAATGTAATGGCAACGATAATTCTCTATATGCTATAATAATAACTGTCAGCGACATATACAGGCGGTAGTGGCACTTAACAATTTATTGTCGAGTGTGCTGATTTGGCAAAAGGTGTCATGAGTGTCACTACAGGGTTGAAGCATTAACTATAGCATTAACATAGTTAATGCTTCAACCCGGCAGTGATACTCAACCCGGCAGTGACACTCATGACAACACTACGGGTTCATGCTTTCTCACAAGTTTAGCTCAATCTTGTAACGTGGCAAGTGGATGGACTGACCAGAGTTAAATAAAAAGTCAAAGCAAGACCGTAGTAGAAAATCTAAAACAAAGAACATGATGAAGCTAACTTCACTATGTAAAAAAGCCATATATCCACTAGGGAAATGCTGCACAAAAGCGCATATGTGATATAACTTACAGACGCGTTTTCCTGACGCACGCTTGTAGTAAGTCGCCAGTGGGGGTCGCATCCGGCGAGGTCAACACGCGTCTCTAATAAGAAATACTACAGACACGTGTTGATGAAACACGTCTGAGTAGATCTCAAGCTACAATTTAGCTCGCTCCCATCAAAATAAAATTGCTTTCTTACAGGATCTGTTCAGTGTTGTTGAGCCAAGTGGATGCATCAATCAGAGTTAATTAAAATAACATGTTGAATCAAACTTTGCGATGCCAATTGATTAAAATCCCGTCTCAATAGACTATGGCCATTTGTCGCTATATATTAGCTTCTCAGTGTCCTTCAATCGAGATGTCAATGCTACAGCTAGTATCATGTGGTAAGTTGGTTCACTAGCTTGGTACTCCCTCCTTTGTAAAAAAAAATATATATAAAGCATGATTGTACTAATTTGAAATACAAATATAGTGTAATAATTGCTTTGTACTAAAACAATTAAAATGATTATATACCACATGTGGCTAGTGGACAGATCGATCAGATAGATTACCAAGGGACATAGAGAAGTTGCAAAGGATGCCATCTCAGTATACATGAATAATTCCAAAAAAAAAAAAAAAAAACAACCATGGTCGAGGAACCATCAGTCTCACTCCCATCAAGATATGCTTTCTCACAAGATCAAGTTAATATTTTTAGGAGGCAAGTGGATAGATCGGTTAGAGTTAACTAAAGAGACTAATCAATAAAAGTATACGCTTTCTCACAAGATCAACTTAATCTAGTGCGGAGGCAAGTGTATAGATCGATCAGAGTTAATAACTAATAAAGAAGCAACACCATAAAAAAAAAAGAAAGAAGAAGTTGCAATTAAAATAATCTGGCTAGAGGATTGATGGATCCTAACAGACTACGTTTACCATATATTAGTTTCTCAGTGTTCTTCCTTCAATCCAGATGTCAATGGTATCATGTGACAAGCTTGTTCAATAGCATGATATGTCCTCTACAAAGTATAAAACGTGATTATGAAATTTTGAAAAATAAATTTAATGTAATTCCTTTTTGTGCTAAATAATTCGAATGGTTACTAATTGTTTGTCAGAGATAACCAAATTTCACTGTTAAATATACGTGCGGTGTTCTTATTATGGGATAGAGAGAGTAATTTAAAAGACAAAGCAAGATCACATAGTCAAATTGGACTCAGATATTTCGAGAAGCAAACTCAATATTTTCCTTGGGAAGGTGCAGTACCAGCACTAGCTGAGGCTATCTATAGGGAAAAAATCAATTTTCTAAAAACTACCTTACTGGAATCTTTTGAGCGGACGTGTCTGTCTTTGTCCCATGTACATTACTAAAAACATGTGGGGCAACACCCTCAACATCTTGATGGACCCCGGGGGGGACAGCCAAGGATTCACTCGCAACATGCGAGGACATGGAAACCTTCGGACCTAGGAAGGAGCTGCATCCTGAAATTCTTGAGGATGGTAGAAAAAGAATGCTCATTTCTTTCCTCAATGAACTTAAGGTTCCATTGAGCTATTGTGCGAACTCGAAGAGGCCAGTGAACATTAGTGAAGTGAATTTTGATTATGGTTGTATGAAGGCCCATAATTATCTTGTCATTATAACTCAGCTGCTTCCAGTTGCCCTGCGTGTGGTTATCCTTCCCTATACAGTCCGTGTCCCAATAAAGTTACGCCCGTTCTTCAATGGCATCTCATAAAAGGTCACTGAGACGAGCTGTAGCGGGAAACAGCGGAATCGGTGGATCTGGAGCTGCTGTAGCGCTGCCCAACAAGTCCTATGTCAGTATACAGGAACAATTTTGAAAAACAGTTCTCGATCAAGCAACAATCCAGTTCCCCCATCAAAATAAATATGATTTCTTACAAGATCAAGTCAATATTGTGAATCAAGTGGATCCTGGCATCAGAGCTAATTAAAATAACAAGTTGAAGCTAACTTTGCGCTGCCAATTGATTAAAATCCAGACTCAATAGACTATGGCCATTTGTTGCTATATATTAGTTTGTCAGTGTCCTTCAATCGAGGTGTCAATGCTACAGCTAGTATCATGTGGCAAGTTGGTGCTCTAGCATGTTACTGCTTTGTACCCAAACAGATAAAATGATTATACTAATTGTTTGGCAGAGATAACCAAACAAAATACCAAAATTAATATACGTGGGTGGTTTATACTATAGGATAGACAGAGTAATTAGAAAAAATGCAGCCGGACCATACATTAAAAATGGGCTATATTTTGAGGACTCAGATTGCAGTGATCTACACTACTATAACCGAGGCGGTTTTCTCAACCGCCTCAGACATAAGGTCACGGTTAATTGTGGCCTTAACCGAGGCGGTTACTCTACAAAAACCGCCTCGGTTAATAATTTCATAAATTAAAAAAAAGCCCACCGAGCCTAGTTCTGCGTGCCACCGCCGCTGGTGGCCGGATCGATGTCCCAGGCGCTGTCGATGGCTGAATCCACTCAATGGTGGCCGGATCTGCTCAGTGGCCATTGCCGGGACTGGATCTGCTCTGGGGGGGGGGGGCAGATCCACGCCGCCGCCGCTGCTGGGGACCGGATTCACGCCGCCGTGCTCGTGCGAGAGGGTGGTCGTGTCATCGTGCTCGTGAGAGAGGGCGGTCGTGCCATCAACACCGCAAGGCTGCGCCTCCGCCGCAAGGGCCTACGCGCCTTGAGAGCCGCCGCGCCCTGTGTAACACCCTGGTGTTAACCATGTTTTGCATTGCATTTCATTAACGCATAAGCATCATTATGCATCAGATCATAAGCATGTGATAATTGCGAGTTCTATGTGTGCAACATACATGCTTGATAAGTGATTCTAAAAATGATTTAAAATGTTTTAGAATTAAATATGAGGTAGGGTTTATATATAACTTTTTGCCATAACATGCCCACATGTGATGATAATATCAATTTTGCATGTTATCAAGTTGCCAAGTTCCCTAGAATGTAAGTGCATGATTTATTCAATTTTTGGGGTTGAGCCCTAAATAGAAGTTGCAGTATAAATTATGTGCTACAAAAGTTATTTAAGGATCAAGGGCCAAATTTCTCTTTAAGTTGTCCAAAAACTAGCCCTAGAACTGAATTCAGCAATCAACAGGATAAAGACTTAAGAATTTTTCTAAGTCCCTGAATTCAGCAACTAAATTCAATTTTCAAGGTTGAACAATTTTGTTTTTCATGAATAAAAACTGGAAAGCAACTCCATGAATTGTTAGTACAAAGTGTGTACTTTGTTAATGTGCAATTGGTTGAGCTTAATCAGGGATAGATTGTTCTTAATTAAATGCTAAAATCACTTGATCACTGCAAGTGCTCCTTTGCTTAACTGAATTGCAGTTTCAGTTTGACTGAACTGCAGTTTCAGTTTGTTTTTAGCAATGTTTAGCGCTTTGTAGTTTGCAAACCAGTAGGAGGTAGCTCTAGATTCTTTAAGCAAAGTTGGAGTACATGTATAGAAGATCTTCGTAGTGCAACTGGTTTCCAGTTTGGTCACTTGAGCAGAGAGATAGAAGGGGGAGAAACCTAGGGTTTCAGTCGAGCTTGACAGGGGCAAAATAGCTGCAGTGCCGGGCCAATGGCGGAGCAGGTTGCTTGCCGTCCGCCAATTCGCCGCCACTGCCACGCTACACCTGGAGAATAGCTCATGTCGTGCTGTCTAGAGGTGAATGGAGAGCTCGCTCCCGCCCATGCCGTTGCCCATGCCATCACCAGAGCCGTCCAGCTCGCCGCCGCCTTTCTTCTCCCTCTGTTCACCGGCGCCGCCGTGGCCTTCCGCCATTTCCGCGAGCCCGCACACGTTTCAAGCTGCGTGGCCAAACTAACGAAGGTGCTGGCCACCTCATGCAACCGCCCATGCCATATAAAAGCATAGCACTGGCCATCGTCATCGTCTTTTCTTTCTTTGTTACCACCGACTGCCATCACCTTCGCCGGCCAAATTCACGCAGTCCGCTGAGCCGATGCCCTAGCCACTTCTCCAACAGCCTCGCCACCTCCTAGCGAGTCACCCGAGCCCACAGTAGCGAGCTATTGCCATTGGAATACCTGCTGCGCCGCCTTCTTGCCGCCGGCCGCCGAAGCCGGGCCAGAAGCCCCCCGCCAGGCCGCCTCGGGACATCCCCAACCAAACCGAGCATCGTGCCGGCTCTTCCCTACCCTTATGTTTCTTACCGTTCCGCCGCTAAGCTCGCTACCACATCGACGCCGCCGAACACGGCCAGCGCGCGGCTGGAATGCCGCCCGCGCCGCCTCCGACGCGGCCGAATATCCTCCACACCGCCTCCACTTCAACCAGCTCGAGCTTCGAGCTGTGGTGAGTTCCCTGCGCCTCCCTGGTCTCCTTTCACGGTCAATCGCGACCCTCGGCGACGGGAACGCCGCTGCGCCGCCGTCCTCCGTCCGGCCGAACCGCCATGGCTGCGGCTGTGGTTGCTCCTGGCTCTAACCCGGCCAACTAACCCTGTAGGAAGGTCCGCCAGGTCTTGGGGGACCTACCGGTGTGCTCGCCGCCGCCGGAGAGATCACCGACGGCGAGCTCTGCCGGCCAGTCTCCGGTGCTCCCCTGTTTTTGAACGGGAGGAAGAAGAGGGAGGTGAGGTCGGGCCGGCTTGGGCCATGTTGGGCCGGCCTGGGCCGCAAGCCAGTGGGCCAGCGTGCCTAAGGCTCTTGCCTTTTCCATGTTTTTCAGAAATGTTTAAAGAAAGCAAAAATTTGTTTATTTTATAGCTAAATAACTAGAGCTACTAAATTCATGAAAATTTGTATGTAGCTTTGTCTTGTGATGATCTGTGTGGGAAAATATGAATTTGGTGAAAATAAATAGTTATTCGATGCTTAAAAATTAGGTCTTTTAATTAATAAATGCTTGTTCCATGATTTTTCTAGGCCAATATAATTGTCCAAAAATTATGAAATTTGTTTGGCACCTGTTTCATGATATTTCTAATCTGTACAAAAAGTTTGGGATAAATTTGAATGTGTTTAATAAAATTATTATTTATATATTTATTAATAAATAGAAAGGAAGCATTTTAGTTGAGTGCATGTATATGTCTTTGAATGTTGCAATTGATTACCTTACTGGTTTAACATGATTAAGTACTATTTGTCTCTGAATTACCTCAACTAAATAGTAGATAACTTGTTTATTTTATTGTCATGACCTAAAGTAGGGTCTCATGTTAATTTAAGAATTAATAACCAAGCATTATCACTAGCTCTCTAGTTTTGCTCTGGATGGATATCCTGCATGTTCCTAGATCTTTGATTAGCTATGTATATGTGTTCGCATGTCAAGTCCTAATCCATGATTGGTATAGCCTTTTATGTTATAATTACTTAACTTGTTAGTTGAAAGTGAAAATGGTTAAATAAATACTGAGTGCTATAAATTACTTATGAATGCATGTAAGCTTGATATAAATGATTCTCTGTTGCTCATAGTGGAGTTGTATAAGTGTTTCTTAAAGGCTCAATCATGTTTGATTGCTAGGCCAGTTTACTTTATAACTAGCAGTGGATTAGGTAACCATATGAGACTTCATGTTAAAAAAATATATCTTATATATTCCATGTTAACCATGATTAATGATAAGTAGCTGTCATAGTAGCTTTTAACCCATGTAACTAGCTTCACATGTAATATCTTTTGTGTGGATCAAGGGCTACACTAGGTTGCACGTGAAAGCCATATGACTGCATGAACAATTTCTGTTATGGCTAAAACAGTTAGCTAATGTACTACTGTCCTATCTCTGTTTGTCACTCTAGTTGATTATTTCAATCCCTGTAACCCATATGTGGTTAATGATACTTGATTAATAATTTCTTGTCTGGCTTTGTTTGCATGATGTGATGTGCATTGTTCTTTATTAAATTCATAAATGACTTGTTAAGAACATAGATAGAAATGCTTTATAATAAATGCTTGTGATTGTATTGTGAAGGAAAGTTGTACTCAATTTCTTTAGTTGTTCAACTCAGTAATGATTTGTATGATTTTTGGAGTGATTAAAACACCTTTTCTAGAGAAGAGATATATACATACTCAATAGAAGCTAAAAACAATTTTGATAATACAGTGTTGTCATCAGAGAAAGAGAACTGCACACATGGAACCTTATGTAGTTTTCCTTTATTATTATCTAAGTAAATCATCTCATCATACATCATGTCACGCATCGCATTGAGCATGCATCATTTCATTACGTGTAGTGCACGTGAGAGAAGAAGAATCGCGATGATCAAGTTCCGGAGAAGGTTCGTGAGGATCCAGTTGCGATAGGGTGATTCCACGGAAGATGTCGATGATAAAGATTAACCACTAACCTTCCCTGCAACACAGGCAAGCCCCGGAGCATAACCCAATCTCCCTGTTTTATAAATACTTTATTACACCTTAAGTCTAGTGTGATGTGCATTACGAAATTAGGATTTGGGTGAAACCGTTGCCGCATGATTACCTTGATCTACAGCTATTTCTAGATACTATCCCACTAGTATGTGTAGGACGCTTTCCCTAAATGCTTAGCCATGCGTAGACCGGTAGAAGTCGGGTGATTTCCTGTCTCCCGCGAGATATAGGATGGTTACTTGATACTACGGGATATATGTGATATCCTTAATCATGAGGTGAATGATAATTGGAGACCGGACGGAATTCAGTGTTGGTGAGGCTACAGGACATGGAGGTCTTGTATGTCTATATCTTTTCCGTCTGTGTCGATTAAGGACCGCACCGTGATTCGGGTCTAGGTGTGAGATTGAACGTACCTTCACATAACGGCCGAATAACTCGTTCGACCGTGGAAACCGATTAGCTCGTTTGAGGTAGGTATTGAACCGTTAGCATTTTGGGAGGAGAGCATACGTTGTGAGGGGATCGATCCAAGATCCAAAGAAGAACTACAGGCCACGGGTCGTTGGGGTACTGACTGGTGAGGCTCAAGGACCATGAGTTTTGCGAAACGGTTCAATCCTATCTTTCGAATCGAGTGAACGGTGATTCGCGTGGGTGATGTACAAACCTGTGCGGGTGTGTGATACGGGCTTTACCCAGCTGGTGTAATCGATTCGAATCGCCGTCTCTCCCGGATAGTGAGAAACTCATACCTTTTCAAGAGAGACGTAGTGATAAAAGAACACCTTGGATGGAAGAAGTAAGGATTTTGATTGGTATCCCATCTACAAACTATGGTTACTATGATTAAAATGACATGATGTAGAAAGGTGCTAATGTAGTCCTAAATAGCTCAATAGTAATACTGCTACTAAAACTTAAAGTAAGGATGACATTAGTAGCTTTTCTGCAAATGATGCTAGCTATCAAACTCTACATATAGCCCATCATGATCCTTGGTGTCCTTTATTTCTTCTCCCTGACGGGTAAGTCTTGTGGAGTACAATTGAGTACTCAGGGTTTTATCCCACCCTGTTGCAGGTAAATTGCGTGTTTGCAAGTGGCGTTCTCTCAAAGCCGGTGGGCACGGCTACTCTATATAGACTTCTTATCTACACTGCATCGGAGGATGTCGTTTAAGCTAGCACTATCACTCAAGTCTTCGATTTGGTAATTGTTTTTTTTAAATCTTTGTTTTATTTTAAAGTGATTTGAGACTAAACTTTTACTCATTTCCTTATACTATGATAATAACTTCTTGGCTGCGAACTCTGAGCATATGATATGTATTTGCTTAATCGAGTACGATCCTGGTTGTAAAGTTGATTTACCGAGGTCATTCGTGACTCTCGGCGGACTACCGGGTTTATACATGTGAAAGTATGTACGTGCCGTCGTAGTTAGCGGAACGTTCATACTTAATCATGTATAAATTGGGCGGTTCCGTCACACCCTGCTCCACCTCCGCCGCTAGGATCCACCTCCACCGCGACGACCCTTGGCCTCACCAGATCCGAGCGCATCTGCTGGATCCGGGGCGGCCGGCCGGCCTCCTCCTCACCGGATAGATCTGGAGCCTGAGAGAGAAAGAGAAAGTGAGGGAGAGAGAGAGGAGGGATGAGAGAGGAGAGGGGAGAGAGGAGAGCAGTACCTAGACACCGTGTGCCGCCCAGGCCTGCACCACCGTGCGCCGCCGCCGTAGATACTTCGAGGTTGTGGTAGGGCGTTGCCACTCCTGCTCCGGTGGGTAGGAAGGGGAGTCACCGCCGAGGCTATAGGGTGCGGAGGGGCTCTGCTGCTGATTGGGTGGGGGAGACGAGGCTCGGGTGAGGATGAGGGAGAGGAGGGCCGCTGGGTGGGAAGAAGGGAGAGACCGGGTAGGGAGGAGGGAGAGGAGTTAACAGAGAGAGGAGAGGACTGAAACCCTAACTTGTTGTACTCCGTATTTATATTTAACTCTAGCTATCAGGCCTCGCCTAGCCCATTGGGCCTCAGCCTTTTTGGAGACGGGTCTTGTACCATGACCATCTTGGAAAATATATTAACCGAGACGGTTGCATTAGGATGACTGCCTCGGTTAATCTATTTTGCGAGACAATTTCTGTAACCGCCTCGGTTAATAGAAAATGACCGCCTCCGTTAATGCCTAGCATTAATCGAGGCGATTTTTGGGGCCAACCGCCTCTGAGACCTATTTCAAAGTGTCTTGCAAAAGATTTTTTATACTAGTGCTATTAACTATAACTAGAAATAGTTAAACAGGGGATGTCTTGATTAGTTGATGTTGTCTACTTGGGATAAACGCCATGTAGTATTATTGTTTTAGACCTATGATTGTCTTGCAAAAAGATGCCGTAAAAGTCCTAGTCATTGCCAGCTTGCTTTTCTGATGCAGCATTGCATTGTTTGGACAATAAGTAATGCTCGCCAGACTCATGTAAGTCAATAGACGTTGCTTCCGGTAGAATCATGCATGAAGTACTCACGTGTAACCAATGTTATTCTAAATGGTAAACAGTAAATATTAGATTACCAAGGATTTCCTCTCATTACAGTCAAAAAGACAGAGAACATGCCAAGCATAGGATGATACCGTGTCAGTATACAAGAATAATTTCTAAAAACGACCTTGATCAAGCAACCAGCGTGCTCCCTCCCATCTCACAATACCTATATTCCTGTGTTCACATTGTATGTCCATTTTGCCGGAAGGTCATTTTGCCGCTGCCGCAAAAAATGCTCAGATACTTTAGGGAAAACTGACATTTTGTGACGACCTCTATTAATAAAATGCTCTATCTCCTAAAATCAAGGTCATTTTGCCGCTGCCGCAAAAAATGCTCAGATACTTTAGGGAAAACTGACATTTTGTGACGACCTCTATTAATAAAATGCTCTATCTCCTAAAATCAATTTTGTAGTAGCGAAACGTTTGGATAAAACCCAGATTTACAATGGAGCACCTCTTCTGTGGACATAAGTCGATTTGGTGGATCTAGAGGGCTCCTATGTGAGTATGCAGGAATAATTTAAAAGAAAAACAGCTCTCGATCGAGTAACAAGCTAGCTAGCTCCCATCAACATAAAAATGTTTTCTTACATGATTAAGTTAATATTATGAATCAAGTGAATGCATTGATCAGGGTTAATTAAAATAACATGTTGACGCTAACTTTGCGCTAGCTGCAAATTGATTAAAATCCATAGACTCAATAGACTATGGCCATTTGTTGCTATACGTAGCTTGTCAGTGTCCTTCAATCGAGATGTGAATGGTACACCTCGTATCATATGGCAAGTTGGTTCTCTAGCATGATACTCCCACCTCTATAAAATATAAAGCGTGATATACTACTTTGAAATACAAATTTAATGTAATTGCTTTGTGCAAAGACAATTAAAATGATTATGCTAATTGTTTGGCAGAGATTAAAAAACCAAATATCAAAATTAATATACGTGGGTGGTTTATATTATGGGATGGACGAAGTAATTAGAAAAAATGCACAGAACCATACATTAAAATGGGCTATATATGGAGGACTCGAGACTGCAATGACCTATTAATATCTAGCAATAATGAAACAGGGGATTTATTGATTAGTTGATGTCGTCTGGTTGAGCTAAATGCCGTGTTGTATTATTAGACCAATGTTTGTCTTGCAATATGATGCTGTAAAGGTCTTTGTCATTGCGAGCTTTGTTTTCTCTTTGATGCAGCATTGCATTGTTTAGACAATAAGTACTACTCGCCCGAGTCATGCAATTCATTAGACGTTGTTTCCGGTTGAATCATGCATGATTGAACCAATGGTATTCTAAATGGTACGTAAACAGTAAATATTAGATTACCAAGGGTTTCCTCATTTGTCCAGTCAAAGAGACAGAGGACATGCCATGAATAGGATACCGTGTCAATATACACCAATAATTCTGAGAAAAACCCTGATCGAGCAAGATCAATTTAATCTTGTGAGGAGGCAAGTGGATAGATCGATCAGTTAACTAAAGAGACTAAGTAAGACCATAACAAATTAAAGAAAGAACAAGTTGCTGCTAATATCATGTGGCAAGTGGATAGATCGATCAGATTGATTATAAGCCCACCAGACAGGCTACGATTGGATCGGAGCAAGATTTGGATCGGTGCTAGGACTCGAGATTGCAGTGACCTATTAACTATAACTACTAATAATTAAACGGGGTAGGTACATTGGTTAGTTGAAGTATTATTATTTCAGACCTACACCGGTCTTGAAATAATTTATTCACTGCGAGCCCGATTCTCTTGATGTGGCATTGCATTATTTAGTAAAAATAGGAAGTACTGCTGGCCCGATTCTATCAATCCATTAGAGCAATTCCCAGACTCTGTGTTCTTCTTAGTTGCTAGCAATAGAGATTTTGGAGGAAAAAAAGCGTCCCACAGCTTGGCTATTTGGTTATCCAAATATAGTCATCTTCTATTTCGAATTTCTTACTGTCAAGATTGGAAAATGATAATACTATCTAGAATGCAAACAAGATATAGAAGAACGGATGGAAAATAGAATGATATAGAAAGTGAATTATACGCGAATGGATCTTCAAAATTATTTGAAGAGTGAATTTCAGAAAAAAAGAACACTTGATATTCTCTTAGAAGCTAGCTGCTTCCGATTGAGTCACGCATGAAGTTTACCCACGTGTAATCAATATTCTTCTAAATGGTAAACAACAGATATTAGAGAGTAAATTCAAGACTGATATCTAAACTTGTATGATGGTGTTCACAGCTACCGATTTTTGATACGTGTACTTGTATTGCAGTGTCACTCAGGTCCCTAACTCCACAATTTTGATATTTAGATCCCTGAACATATACAATAAAACCATGTTGGTCCCTGAACTGATTGGTCAATACACAATTATCATGCTTTATGTCAGCGCCATCTATAGGTTGGCGCGCA
The DNA here is from genome assembly GCA_015844335.1 of Chrysopogon serrulatus. NCBI lineage: Eukaryota > Viridiplantae > Streptophyta > Magnoliopsida > Poales > Poaceae > Chrysopogon > Chrysopogon serrulatus. The sequence goes on from JADLZL010004275.1 coordinate 18,561, forward strand.
AGTTTGAGGACTTAGATGACAACAACATACTCCCTCCGTATAGGAAATAGAAGTCGTTTTGGACAAGGTTTGAGTCAAACATTGGGAACATAAATCATGAATAACTTTTAAGTTGCTGAGTTTGGAAATATAAAAACCATATGAATAGATTTGTGATGAGTATTTTTTATAAAAATATGAAGTTAAAGTTATACTTTGGAAACCGTGTCATTGTCTAAAATGACTTCTATTTCTTATTAGGGGGGAGTACAAGTTTGGGGATCCAAATTTCAAAATTCAAGAGATCAATGGGGATTCCAGTGACGCGGTACCCTAGTAAATGTTCTAGGACTCAAATATAAAAAGAATTCTAAAGCTAGGGACCTAGATGACATAATCTTACAAGTTTAGGGACGACTTATGCATTTTACTCAATATTAGATTACCATTTGTTTACCCGTAAGACCAGTGAAACACACACCGTGCAAAACATATATAGGATGCCATGTTAGTGTACGCAAATAATTTCAGAAAACAACTGCGATCAGTTTGCTCCTGTCAAAATATATGCTTTCAGAGGCATGAGGAAGCAAATCTTGTGAGGTGTGGCAGGAGGATAGATCGGTCATCCATGAGAATCAAAATTAGTAAGCAACATCGTAATATGAAATCCTACTGCAAGAATACGATGACCCTAACTGTCACGTGGCATATATTAACCTGTCACGTGGCATATATTAATTTATCAGGTTACCAATGCATTAGTACAGTCAAAGAGATAGAGAACATGCCAAGCATAGGATGCCAAGCATAGGATGATACCGTGTCAGTATACAAGAATATTTCTAAAAACAACCTTGGTCGAGCAACCAGCGTGCTCCCTCCCATCAAAATACCTATATTCTCTCTCGCACAAGATTATAGTAAATCAATGTGAGGAGACAAGTGGATAGATGGATCAGAGTCAACTAAAGAGACAAAGCAAGACCATAACAAAGAAAGAACAAGTTGTAGCTAATGTCATGTGACGAGTGGGTAGATGGATCAGATTGATTAAAAGCATCACCTCACAGACTATGATAACCATATATTGGTTTGTTAGTGTTCTTCCTTAAATCTAGTGTTCTTCCTTAAATCCAGATTTCAATGTTATCATGTGACAAGTTTGGGAGGTAGCATGATACGTCATCTATAAAATATAACACGTGATTATGACAATTTGAATTATAAATTTAATGCAATTGCTTTTGTACTAAAAAATCGAATGATTATACTAATCATTTGTCAGAGTTATCCAAATTTCACAATTAAATATATGTCAGATGCTTATATTATGGGATAGAGGGAGTAATTAAAAAGACAAAGCCAGACCACACATTCAAATGTGGACCTCCTGATTATTGAACCAGGACTCAGATACTTCAAGAAGTAAGCAAACTCAATATTGTCCTACTGAAGGGGGAAGGGGTACTACCAGCACTAACTGAAGCTATCTAGAAGAAAAAGTTGATTTTCAGTAGTACCAGTGCTAACTGAGGCTATCTAGAAGAAAAAGTTGATTTTCAAGAAACTACGTTGATGGTTGCTTTTGAGTGTATGTGATTGTCTTAATCCCTGTACACATTACTTAAAAACGAGTGCTGGAACACCCACATTTCGATTAACACCAGGGTCAGCAGAGGATTCACTCACAACTCGCTAGGACATGGAAGCCTTGGGACCTAGGAAGGAGCTGCATCCCAAAATTCTTGACAATTGCAAAAAGGAAAATGCTCATTTCTTTTCTTAATGAACTCAAAGTACCAATGAGCTACTGTGTGAACTTGAAGAGGCTAGTCAACATGAGAGAAGTGAAGTTTAATTATGGTTGTATGAAGGCCCATGAGACTATCACGTAATTATGACTCAGCTGCTTCTAGTTGCCTTGCGTGGTATCCTTCCAGATAAGGTCCGCACCTCAATCTGGAAGTTGTGCTCGTTCTTCAATGCCATCTCAGAAAGGGCTATTGATGTGTCCAATCTGGACTAGCTACAGTGGGACGTAGCCGAAACTCTATGCAGGCTTCAGATGCATTTCCTTCTAACTTACTTTGATACGCCAGTGTATGTGCTTGTCTGTCTTTTTGGCCTAAATTAGAGATTGGCTACTTTTGACCACGTCGTATGTCCATTTTGCAGGACTGTCATTTTGCCACTGCCACGAAAAGTGCTCAAATACTTTAGGGAAAACCTACATTTTGTGACGATCTTATTAATAAAATGGTCAGTCTCCTAAAATCGATTTTGTAGTAGTGAAAAGTTTGGATAAAACCCAGATTTACAATGGAGCTCCTTTTCTGTGGACGTAAGTGGATCTGGTGGATCTGGAGGGCTCCTATGTGAGTGTGCAGGAATATAATTTTAAAAAACAGCTCTCGATCGAGCAACAATCTAGCTCGCTCCCATGAACATTAAATTTTGTTCTTACATGATCAAGTTAATATTATGAATCAAGTGAATGCATCGATCAGAGTTAATTAAGATAACATGTTGAAGCTAACTTTGCGCTGCAAATTGATTAAAATCTACGGACTCAATAGACTATGGCCATTTGTTGCTATATGTTAGCTTGTCAGTGTCCTTCAATCGAGATGTGAATGCTACAGCTCGTATCATGTGGCAAGTTGGTTCTCTAGCATGATATTCCCACCTCTATAAAATATAAAGCGTGATACACTAATTTGAAATACAAATTTAGTGTAATAGCTTTGTGCAAAGACAATTAAAATGATTATGCTCATTGTTTGGCAGAGATTAAAAAAATGAAATATCAAAATTAATATACGTGGGTACGTGCTTTATATTATGGGATGGATGAAGTAATTAGGAAAGATGCAGCAGGACCATACATTAAAATGGGCTATATTTGGAGGACTCGAGACTGCAATGACCTATTAACTATATGTAGCAATAATGAAACAGGGGATTTACTGATTAGCTGATGTCGTCTGGTTGAGCTAAACGCCATAGTGTTATTATTTTAGACCTATGTTTGTCTTGCAATATGATGTTGTAAAGGTCTATGTCATTGCGAGCTTGCTTTTCTCTTTGATGCAGCATTGCATTGTTTAGACAATAAGTAACTCGCCTGAGTCATGCAATTCATTAGATGTTGTTTCCAGTTGAATCATGCATGATTGAACAGAATTGATTTTGCGAGACAGTGCCCTTTTATTAACCGTGGCGGTCACAAAATTGAACCGCCACGTAAAATGGATCGATTTACTGTGGCAGGTATTTTTTGTTTACCGTGGCGGTCAATAATAACCATCATAGTAAATCGATTAACCGTCCCACAGTAAATATTAGATTACCAAGGGTTTCCTCATTTGTCTAGTCAAAAGAGACAGAGAACATGCCAAGAATAGGATACCGTGTCAATATACACCTGTAATTCTGAAAAAAGCAACCCTGATCGAGCAGGATCAAATTAATCTTGTGAGGAGGCAAGTAGATAGATCGATCAGAGTTAACTAAAGAGACTAAGCAAGACCATAACAAATTAAAAAAAGAACAAGTTGCAGGCAAGGCCATATAAACAAAATTAAAGAAAGAACAAGTTGCTGCTAATATCATGTGGCAAGTGGTGGATAGATCGATCAGATTGATTATAATTAAGCCCACCAGACAGACTACGATTGGTTCGGAGCTAGATTTGGATCGGAGCTATGACTCGAGATTGCAGTGACCTGTTAACTTTAACTACTAATAATTAAACAGAGTAGCTACATTGGTTAGTTGAAATCATCTCATTGGGATAAACTTCGTGAAGTACTATTATTTTAGACCTACGCCTGTCTTGCAATAATTTAGTGTAAAAGTCTTATTCACTGCGAGCTTGGTTTTCTCTTGATGTGGCATTGCATTATTTAGTAAAAACAGGAAGTACTGCTGGCCCGATTCTATCAGTCCATTAGAGCAACTCCCAGACTCTGTATTCTTCTCAGTTGCTAGCAATAGAATTTTGGGAGGGATAAAAACCGTCCCACAGCTTGGCTATTTGGTTACCAAATATAGTCATCTTCTATTTCGAATTTCTTGCTATCAAAATTGGAAAATGAGAAAAACTATCTAGAATGCAAACAAGATATAGAAGAATGGTTGGAAAAATAGAATGATATAGAAAGTGAATTATATGCGAATGGCTCTTGAAAATTATTTGAAGAGTGAATTTTAGAAAAAAACACTAATTTTAAAAAAAAAAAACACTTGATATTCTTTTTTTAGAAGCTAGCTGCTTCCGATTGAGTCATGCATGAAGTTTACCCACGTGTAACCAATATTCTTCTAAATGGTAAACAAGAGATATTAGAGAGTAAATTCAAGAGTGATATGTAAACTTATATGATGGTGTTCGCAGCTACTGATTTTTTTTTTTGAAACCGCAGCTATTGATTTTTGATATGTGAACTTGTATTGCAGTGTCACTCGGGTCCTTAACTCTACAATTTTGATATTTAGATCCCTGAACCTATACAATAAAACCATGTAGGTCCCTGAACTATTAGGTCAATACACAATTATCATGCTTTGTGTCAGCACCATCTACATGTTGACGCGCAAGTTTGAGGACTTAGATGACAGCGACATAAAAAGTTTGGGGATCTAAATTTCAAAATTCAAGAGATCAACAGGGACCCCAGTGACGCGGTACCCTAGGACGATTTCTAGGACTCAAGTATAAAAAGAAATTCAAAAGCAAGGGACCTAGATGACATCATCTTACAAGTTTAGGGATGACTTGTGGATTTTACTCAATAGTAGATCACCATCTGTTTACCGGTTAGGCCAGTGAAACAGACACACTGTGCAAAACATAGCATACGCCAATAATTTCGAAAAACAACTACGATCGAGTAACAATCTTGTTTGCTCTTGCCAAATATATGCTTTCAGGCATGAGGAAGCGAATCTTGTGAGGTGTGGCAGGAGGATAGATCCGTCATCCAAGAGAATCAAAAACAGTAAGCAACAGCCTAATATGAAATAATCCTACTACAAGAATACGATGAACCTAACAGTCACGTGGCATATATTAATCTATAACTATTATAAGCCTAAACCCCACTAAGCTAATTCTCTTGATTGTGATTGGTTGAGCCTTTAAAGATGATGTCATCTTACATCATCAAGGGAGTTACCTCCACTAAAGCTAATTTATCTCCCACTAGCTATTTCTTTTGAAATAGAAAAAAAGTCTTAGCACATAAACCAAGTATCGTAATTAAAATCCAATTGCACCATGGTGTTCCACGCAATAAACTCTTCAAAATAAGACCCCACATGGATATATTTTGATAACTTTTTTACAAAAAATTAAACTGTTTCTAAGCAAACCCGTTTGTAAGAAAAACCTAGCAAAACTGCATATCACATGGATTACATGTGGTCCTCCGGAACATGTATAATTTTATGAAGAAAAACTCCTAGAATTTTGAGAGAGGGATGACCCTCAGGTACAGTAGGGGTGGGGGTTCGGGTAGATAAGATTTAGGTGATGTCCAGTTCAAATAATCTATACCATGTATGTAAATAGATACAACCTCCGCAATTGACCTACTACATCCATATATATGTATCTATTAATTCATAGTTTCAATCATTATAAATTTCTTACATTTCTACTTTATACCTGCGGCAATGCGCGGGGCATCCTACTAGTTTATCAGGTTACCAACGCATTTTGCAGGTCTAGCTGTCGCGATTCTGGAATCGTCGAGCCGAGGCACACTAGGAATTGGACCATTGCATCACGGTCCTCACAGTCCATTTTTCAGCACACACATTTGCATATTTTGGCCATAATTTTTAGTTCCGAACTCAGAATTTGATGATCTTGAATCTTTTGGAAAACTAACGAAAAGCTCTACAACTCTGAGTTGATGTCATGTCAATTTAAGCTGATCCAAAGTTATGAGACAGTTTCAATTCCTCCACCTCTTTGTCTTGTCTTAGTGACTTCAATTTTGTTTGTGTATTTCTATCCATGTCATTTCATCTTCATGTCTTGGACTACTAGCTTCACTTCTAGGTTGATCACACATACTCTAGTGTCTTCCTTAAGTGTTGATCATATTCTTCACGTTCCAATCACGATCTAACTCTGTATGTGCATCTTATGGAACTACAGAATAAACACTTACAAATTCATTAGTACAAGTTAGTTTTGTTGTTTATCAAATACCAAAATCTGAACTAAATGGGCTAAGGGCCCATTTTTCTTATGAAGGCACTATCAAATGGGCCTCGCGCAATCGGCACGAGACACTCATGTGGTGCCTCTTGAGGAAGATGAACTTTTTTCAATCTGGCTTTGGATTTTTTTTACTATTACATGTGAGTCCATGTCAAGGGTGTAGCTCTACCAAACACTACTAATCCAAAGGTTTTTTCAAATATTCGCAACAGCTATACAGAAGCAGGCAGTCGCCATGTCTGTGTTAATTTGCCTTTCTACAAGCGGTGATACGCCCGCCTCTAAAAATGGAATGAAAAACAACAAACAATGCCTTGAGCGCACTGGTGCCCAGACCATGTCTAGGAAAGCAGCCATCACCGAGCCTCTCGTGTGTGGATCGACCGCCACTGAGCCCCACACATGTCCTGGATCCATTGCTGATGAGCCCCACGTGCTCATTGATGATCCATCATCGTTGAGCCCCGCACATGTGGATCTTCTACTGTCGAGACCCATGCCCGTGGAGTCGCCTCTACTGTTACTCATGGACGTGCTACTGCTGCTCGAGGCCCTTGCACTGCCGCCATCGTAGCAAAGAAGGGAGTTGTGAAAGTGACAGCTGCTACGGGGAGAAGGGAGACCACAATCGGGAGAGAAAGATTGTCTGGTGCGCAAACCCTAGGTCTCCAATATGTATCCTAGCACAATAATGGGCTTTCTGGCTTTCGGGCCTTTTTTGTCCGCTGAAAATGGCCTCCATTTTCTCGCCTTTATGAATGGATTTTGGGAAATGGGCTATCTTTTACTAACCCCGTAAAAACATTTTGCGTGACGGTCAACTTGTGACCGTCTCTTAATAAAATTAAATGGCCTTCCTTCTAAAATCAATTTTGTGGTAGTGAAATATTTGGATAAAATCCAGATTCACGGTGGATCGGAGATGCTCTGTTGTGGACCTAGGTGTTGGATCTGAGTTGATTTGGAGCTGCTGGAGCATACTGCCCAACAACTTCTATGTCAGTATACACGAATAATTTTTTAAAAAAAACAACAGATCTCGATCGTTCAACAATCTAGCTGGCTCCCATCAAAATAATTATGCTTTCTTACAAGATCAAGTCAATATTGTGAATCATGTGGATGCATCGGTGGAATCTAGACTCAATAGACTACGGCAATTTGTTGCTATATAATAGCTTTGTCAGTGTCCTTGAATCGAGATGTCAATGCTACATGTGACCTAGCATCATACTCCCCCCTCTATAAAATATAAAGCATGATTGTAATAATCTGAAATACAAATTTAATGTAATTGATTTGTAATGGTTTTATAAGCCGACTGATATGCTAACATGGCTGATTTTGTGTGAGGGAGAAAAACACCATTGGAACGATCGATAAGCTGAAGTGAACATCGTGAAAATGAGAGCTCTTTTACAATTTTTGTGAAAGTACCACTAGTACTTCTAAGAACTTCGTTTTAATATTTTGTATTTAATAATGAAGGAACATTACTTATAAAATATAAATTTTATTATGGGGGTATATTAGTAATTGTGGTGTTACCCCCTGCTCAAGAGATCTCATCGTTTATGAACCGGTGATGGCTGATACATGATGGCGCTTACGACTTGCCCCAGTGTCGGCGTGGATCCAGTCCTGGTCCGCCCTCTACGTGGACAGCGACGCCAAAGATGACCTGTGATGGCTGATGCATGTAGTGTTATTATTTTGGAACTATGTTTGCATGGCAATAAGGCACTACCTCAGATCTACCTCAGATCATGCTGGCTCCCATGCATGAAAATGTATGCTTTCTCACCAGATCAAGTTAATCTTGCGAGGTGGCAAGTAGATAGATCGATAAGAGTTAACTAAAGAGACTAAGCAAGACCGTAATAAAGAAAAAACAAGTTGTACTCCCCCCGTATAGGAATTAGATATCGTTTTGGATAAGGTTTAGGTCAAACATTGGAAACATAAATCATGAATAACTTTTTTAAGTTGTTGAGTTTTTTTTTTTTTTTGAAGGCAAAAACTGTGGGGGAGATCCCCACAGCACTAAAAAATTTTATTAATTAAATCAAAACGGAAGAGAATATCTTACATAAAAATTAACTGAAAGCATCTAGCCAAAAACAAAAGGCTGATCTAAGATCATCCTTGAAACGGAGGGATTGGAGAAGACATTGACTTTAAAAGTTTCTACACCATAAATCCACCTGAACACTACCATTATGGAAAACTTTATCATTCCTGAGCTTCCAGATTTCCCAGGCTACAATGTTGATGGCCTCCATGAAGAACGGTAATTTTTGTGCTTGCCTTGCATGAGCAACTCTGGAGAAGAGGCTGAGATTGCAATTCCACTGGATGCCAATTTTATCCCAGCATCTCTTAGCAAAGCTGCAGTTGAAGAAGAGGTGTTCTCTGTCTTCGTCCGAATCTTCCGAGCAGAGTACACAGCTTATGTCTTCATCTTCGTCAAATAAGTTCCTTCTCTGAAGCATTGCCTTAGTGTTCAATCTGTCCACTAACGCTAGCCAGGCAAAGAATTTAACTCTCGGTGTGCAGCTTGATTTCCAAAGCCAGGAAAAGATGGGGTGGGTTGGCACATGCTGAAAGGCTAGCTTATAGAGTTTCCTTGATGTATAATTGGAGTTACCCCACAGGTAAATCCAAGTGTCATTGCTGTCCTCATCCAGTTGCTGTGCTTGCAAGACATCATTCAACAACTGCATTTCATCAAAAGCCTCCTGTGAGAGGGGGAGGATGAACAGGCTATCTAGGTCCTCGGCAGACATCACTTCACGGACACTTATGTTTTGGTTTCTAGCAAAGGAAAATAGCCTGGGGAACTGATGAGCCAAGATGTTGTCGGACCAGAGATCTGCCCAGAAGGTGACGGTTGTACCATTGCCAATGGAGCATCGAGCAATTCCTCTGAAGATGATGTTCAGCCTTTGCACGTCCTTCCACCAAAATGATCCCATCTCTCTGGTAGTATGCGGCACTTTGCCATCGTAGTATTTGTCCCAAACAAGCTTGACCCAGGGGATATCTTTCTTATTGTAGAATTTGTCAAGATGTTTAATAAGCAGCGCATCGTTTTGCACATGTAGATTTATGACACCAAGACCACCTTTATCTTTTGGCTTCATCACTATAGGCCAGGCTGCTAAATTTCCTCCTTTCTTGCTTCTGTCTGGCCCTCTCCAAAGGCACTGCTTGCGGGCTCGGTCAATGTTATCAATGACACATTTTGGGAGCTTGAGAGTGCACATGGCGTGACGTTGCGGTTGAGGTGATGATAGACTTCACCATTTCCAACCTTCCGGTGTATGACAACAAGGAAGAACAAGCCGACGACCTTCTCTCAATTCTATCCATCAAGGGTGTGTAGTCTTCCATACGCGGCTTAGTTGTGCCCATGGGGAGGCCTAAGTAGGTGAAGGGGAAGGTGCCAATTTGGCATCCAAAAGTATTCGAAAGCAGCTCCATTTTCTCTTGACTAACATTGATTGGTAGCATTTGTGATTTACTGAAATTGACCTTCAAGCCTGTTGATTCTGCAAAGCTATTGAGCAAAGCTTTCAGGAAGAACAGTTGTCTGGCATCCGCCTGCATAATCAGAAGCGTATCATCCACGTACTGGACAATCGGTTAATCCGCATTTGGCTGAGGGAGCAGTGGGATCAGGAGCCCCTGCGATGCCACTCTGTTGACTAGAATCTAAAGCAACTCGGCTGCTAGAACAAAGACGAGTGGTGAGAGTGGGTCTCTTTGGCAGACTCCTCTATTGCATATGAAGTTTCTGCCCGGTACATATATTGTCTTGAAAAGATATACAGTTAACCGAATCAGGCTCGGTGATGAGTACACAAAGTTTTTCCATGCCATGGCCACTATTTCCCATAGACGAAACTCCATTGCCCAACTGCAGAACGATGAAGGTATGACAGTCAGTGATCATGCAGGGAAAGCCGAGTTGGTTTGGAGCTCCTTTAGACGAAGAATGGGGAGCTCCACCAACCCCTGAAATGCTCTTCAACCTTGAAAGCCTCATTGTGCCTTGTGATGATCCGGATTCCTTGACCGAACCCTTCCTTTCATCAGAAATTGACAACATAGTTAAAAGGATGCCACCTGATAAATCTCCAGGACCGGATGGTTTCAATGGTCATTTTATGAAGAAATGTTGGCGCGATTAAGTCGACTTCTATAACCTCTCGTGCACATTTCCATGCTGAGCAGATTAATGTTGAAAGCATCAATGATTCCTTCATTGTCTTAGTGCCAAAGAAGAATTCTCCAGAAAATGTCAATGACTATCGGCCTATCTCCCCTGCTTAATGTGAGCTTAAAACTCATCACCAAGCTGCTTGCAGATCACCTTCAGCCCAAGATAACACAGCTTGTGCATAAAAATCAGTATGGCTTCATCAAGAGCAGGTCGATTCAGGATTGCCTGGCATGGTGTTTTGAGTATATCCACCAATGTAAACAGTCGAGAAGAGAGGCAATTGTTCTAAACCAGTGAAACTCGATTTTGCAAAAGCGTTTGACACTGTAGAGCATCCGGCAATTCTGCGGATACTGCAACACATGGGCTTCCCTGGGAAATGGATCAACTGGCTACACTCTATCCTCTCCACATGTGCCCAGTACATCTACTACTCCTATATTCCTAAGACCCACTAAGAGGTTCTATCCAATCAAATCACTCTATTTTGTAAAAGTGATGTCAGCTGACATCATCAAAGGAGTTACATACACTAAGACTCATTTATCTCTTACTAGCTATCTCTTTTGAAATAGAAAAAAAGTCATAGCACCTAAACCAAGTATCGTAATTAAAATCCAATTGCACCATGGTGTTCCTCGCAATAAACTCTTCAAAACAAGATCCCACATGGATATATTTAGATAACTTTTTTGGAAACATTTAAACCATTTCTAAGTAAAAACCCGTTTCTAAGGAAAAACCTAGCAAAACTGCATATCACATGGATTACATGAGGTCCTCTGAAACATATTTGATTTTGTGAAGGAAAACTGCCAGAACTTTTGGGAGGGGGGGTGACCCTTAGGTATAGTATGGTTGAGGGGTTTAGGTGGATGATATTTGGGTGGTGCCCATATATAAACCCGCTTCTAAGTAAAAATCTAGCAAAACTTTTATATGACATAGATTACATATGGTCTTTTGAAACATGCATGATTTTATATGAAGGAAAACTCCTAGAACTTTTTGGAGGGGGATGACCCTCAGGTGTATAGTAGGGGTAGGGGTTCGGGTAGATGAAATTTAGACAATATCTATATATATTTCCATTTGACGACCCGCAGCAACACGCGGGATTTCATCTAGTATATTTTTATAGCTACTCCCTCCGTATAAGAATTAGTTGTTGAGTTTAGAAATGTGAAAACTATATAAATAGATTTGTCTTGAAAAATACTTTCATAAAAGTATAAGTATGTAACTTTGTGATGAGTACTTCTATAAAAATATTAAGTCAAAGTTATACTTTGAAGACCGTGTCATTGTTTTTAAACGATATCTAATTCTTATACGGAGGGAGTAGCTAATATGGGGAGTGGATAGATCGATCAGATGGATTGAAAGCCTCATCTAACAGACTAATGATTACCATAAATATATTACTTTATTCAATCGAGATGTCAACGTTACAGCTAATCCCATGTGATACATCCTCTATAAAATATCAAGCATGATTATACAAATTTGAAATGTAAATTTAATGCAATTTGCCTTTGTACTAAAAAAAAATGATTATACTAATTGTCGGTGCCCCCTGCCGCCTCACTCAACGCCGTTGAAGCGCCATGGCATCGGGCTGGTCACCACAACTGAGCTGCTCCCCATCTAATTACACCGACCAGGAGTCCCTCTCCCCAAAAAATCTGAAACCCTAATCACACATATCCCACCACTGGCCTTGTCCGCCACCTCTCGGCCTCCAGCGACCCTACTGCTGCCACCTATGGTAGACTTGAGTTCCATGAATAATATGATTGAATTGTCAATGTACTGTAGACTTGAGACGTCATCCTCTTTAGATCTACCAACGAATGTGGCCAACATATCCACCACTAAATTGAAAAGCATCTGTGACATAGGATCACCGTGCCTGAGAACTTTTCTTACCTTTACTGCAACTCTACCCCAGAAACAAATTAAATGGATGTATCCATTGACACCACAAAGGTGAGAACCCTTTCATCCTAAGGGTTTGTTGGAGGAAAGATCATTCAACTTTATCAGATGCCTTGTCAAAGTCCACTTTAAAAATAACTCCTTTTAGCTTCTTCCTATGTAGCTAATGAGTGGATTCATAGAGGTTACACTTCCTAAAATTTTGGGTCCCGGTAAAAAGGCAGTTTGTGTAGGTCGAATGACCTTTTGTGCCTCTATTAATTCTGTTAAACCTTATTGAAAGTCTTGAAGCTCACATATAAAAGAAATATATCAGTCTGTATTTCCAGACCGTAATAATAGACATTTTAGTAAAACAAATTTTTGGTTTAGAATTTTATTATGCCCTTCTAACCGGAATATGTGTGTTTTCCTATACCTACTAGTATTTGGAATAAGATGGAAACACTTTATATTATTATCACCTTCTTATTCTCTCAGCATGTGAGAGATCCTATCTTTCAGACGATTCAGTGTGTCTTGCTTAGCTGGAGAAAAATCTCATTGTTCTGCCTTTTTTGTAATATGTCGATCGTCAATTTAATTACTTTTCTTTCTTTGTTTTCTTTTTACTCTGAGATTTGTAGCCCAAACCCTCAAAAATTGAGGGCTACCCCTTATTTTATATTGCTACTTTTTTTGAAATGAGTGTACACCATTGTTCTCATTGCAACAATTATCTGCTACTTGTTCAGAGAAACCTTTAGTTAATAACCAACATGATTCGAAATCGAACGTGTGATGAGTTAACTTAGTGCTGACTTAACATCACAGGAATGATAATGCATACAGATCTTCTATTGGATGGTTTCCATGGCGCATAATACATAATAGCAATTGGCAAGTTTCCTACAAAACATACAAAAAATGGAACTGTGGATGAAAGGTATACCGATAGCCTATCTACTACCAGTATAAAAAGGGAGGCATGCCTACCCATCTATACATCAGCAGAAGGTGGATAGCTAGTTGGCTATAGTTAGCACTGTGTTATTCCACTCACTCTCTCGCACGCGTAGTCCTGCTTCATCTTAGTCGGCAGGTTGAGGATGGCGTTCAACGACGATGAGAAGCCCACTGCTACTCCGAATCCGAGTGGAGGTACCGTGTCAATCAGCCTTCCATGCATTCATACTGGAACACTCTAGCTGTTAATTCACGCATTTTCGAAATGATCGCACATTGAAGATTCAGTATATATATATGTGAGATGTATGGATGTTCTCAATTTATAGTTACATTGTGCATCATGCTTAATTGTATGCGTGGATCGGAATTAAAGCTGCAGGGAACAGTAAAGACGGTCTTGTGACGATGACGATTCCCAAGTACAGCAAAAAAGATGTGGCTCTGACGGAGGACTCAGTGACGGCCGTGGTGGAGCTCAAGGCGGCACGCTCCGCCGCCGTGCGGGAGAGCCTCGACCTGGTGGCCGTCGTGGACGTGAGCGGCAGCATGGCAGGGCAAAAGATCGAGAGCGTCAAGACGGCCCTGCGGTTCGTGATCAAGAAGCTCACCCCTTCGGACCGCCTCTCCATCGTCACCTTCGAGAGCAGCGCCAAGAGGCTCACCAAGCTCCGTCCCGTGACCCCAGCCGTCCAGGGCGAGCTCGAAGCAGTTGCCAAATCCCTGGTTGCCAACGGTGGAACTGACATCAGGGCTGGCCTTGACCTGGGGCTGGCTGTCCTCCGCGACCGCGTGTTCACCGAGTCCCGCACCCCCAACATCTTCCTCATGTCCGACGGGAAGCCCGAGGGGGCGACCTCCGGTGATGCCAGGGACTACAGCCCCGGCCAGGTGTCTGTCTTCACCTTTGGTTTCGGCGAGGGCACAGACCACAAGGTATGTATTATGTATTCTGTAATGTATGTATGCACATACACCGTGCAACAATGCTATTGCTAACCAAAATCTAACATGGATTGGCCATGGATTATTGCCAGCTGCTCACCGACATCGCCATGAAATCCCCCGGCGGAACGTACAGCTTCGTGCCCGACGGGACGAACCTGAGCGCGCCCTTCGCGCAGCTGCTGGGTGGCCTCGTCACCGTAGTGGCGCAGGACGTGCAGCTGACGCTCACCCCCAAGACGGCCGACGGAGACGTGGACAAGATGACGGTGGCGCCCGGAACGGACTACACGCAGACCACGGACGCCAAGGGCGTGATCACCATCAAGTTCGGCAACCTCTTCAGCGAAGAGACGCGCAAGGTCGCCGTCGACTTCACCCTCAAGAGAAGCACCGACCTCGACGACGACGATCTCGACAACGACTACAGTTACGACGCGACCTTAGCGGTGGCGAGGCACAGCTACGCCGGCCAGGAGACGGCGCAGACTCCGCAGAACATCCTGCGGAAGCGCAAAAAGATGCCGAGCCCGCCCGGCGAGGCCGGCATCGAGGAGCGGTCGGTGCAGGCCGAGGTGGTGCGCCGGCAGCACGCCGACCTGATCAGCCAGGCCAGCGAGCTGGCGCAAAGCAAGAAGCTGGACGACGCGCGGGACAAGATCATGGACGCCCAGAACGCGCTGGAGGACATCATGCTGGACGACGGCGACAGGATGGTGAACGTGCTCCGAGCCGAGCTGCAGCGGCTGATGGACTACATGGAGACGCAGACGCTCTACGACAAGCTGGGCCACCCCTACGCGCTCGCAACAGTCGTCTCCCATGGCCGCCAGCGTGCCGCCGGAAGGGGCGACGAGGAGGTGAACTCGCTCTACGTCACGCCGCGCATGATCGCCTACCTCAAGGAGGCCAAGGAGTTCGAGAAGAACCCGGAAGCGCCGCTGCCCACTGCCGACGAGGATGTCAAGAAGGAGATTGCAGCCAACCCACTCGCCGCCATCTCTGCCCCGCTCGCCTTCTACCTGGAGAACGCCATCCAGGCGCTGCAGGCCATTCAGAAGATCATCTCGGCCACCGCAAATTGATATTGTTTTCAGGTCCAATTTGCATTTACGATCCCCCACGCGCATGCAATGTTTTTCTTTATCTCTTTTCCTATGTTCCCTCGCTACTTACATGAATATGTACCCAATCAAATAAGCGCGCCAGCCCACACGTACATGTCCTTGCATTTATATGATTCTTGTATGGTATCCGGTAAAAATGCCTTTTGTATGAAAGCTGTTGTGCTCAATGAGGTCTACAACATTCAATATATAAGGTTTTTTTTCATTTAAAACTGTTTCAGAATGACTAGCGCCCAAACCGGCACCCACGCCACCCGTCTTTTTCTGTCCCGTTATGTGCCATGCAAGGCACACACTAGCCTGAGCATCACAAACACCAATAAAGATGGGGCGGCAGATGCCCAGCCAGCGCCAGAGGAGAAGAGACACTGACACAAGACAGCAGAAAAACAAGGAGGAAGATGCAATACCCATTGCTTTTTAAAACATTTCGATGCAACACTTGCAATAAATGTCTAGACAAAACACTTAAAACATGGATATGAAAACATTTGGTCTAACACCAGATCTACTTACAAAACATCTAGATAACACATACTTGCAACATACAGTTGAAAATAGCTGAAACACTTGGAATATATATATTAAACTCTTGCAGAATCATATGCAACATCCAGATGAAACATCTGCAAACATACATTTAGAGAACACGTGAAATATTTCAAACACTAAATTCTTGCAACATGTTCAACTTCCTGATCCACTTTTGCAACATCCGGATGAAATTCTTACAACAACCAAGTAAAACATCTTAAACACTAAAAACCTATGCTTGCAACATAGACTTTCAGTGCAATGTCAACTTGTTGCTTGGACCAATGAAGGCTTGTCGTTGTGGTGCTTGACGCTGACGCGGAGGTCAACGATGGCACATGGAGCTCGTCATGCATTAGCGGCGTGGGCAACTTGCCGGTGGGGCAGTATCACACAAAGCTCGTTGCCCTCCCCTTGTTGCTGGAGCATCAATCGTGGAGGCTCCCTGGCTCAGTGGACGTGGTCACGGCTTGCCAGCTCAGTGGAGCTCGGTAGCAGCAAGCAGGCAAGCCGCAATGAGTAGGTAGCGCGATGGGCATGGCCGTGGCGAGTAGGCAGCACAGTGGCATGGCCACGGCGAGTTGGTAATGAATTAGATGAGATGCATAGGCTCAACGACATCTTCCTCTCTGTGTTGCTTTGAATGGAGAGACGGAGGAGGAAGAGAGAGAGAGACAAGACTAGAGAGGATAAGGCAGCCAAGGGGAGTCGATATTAATACATGGACCATGTGAGCCACATACTGTGTTCGGCGTCGGGGCATTGGATGGACTCCCATGGTGAATCATTTTCGAAACTATTTAGATTGCCATGGGCGTGGTGCCAGCCACTTATCCTACTAATAGTCCTCCTTCTCTTACAAATGGTAGTCTATGCACTAAGGGTGCTACGTACACATAACTAGTTGCAAGGGTCAGAGCATCCCTAGCTCTTACTTGCCGCCCAATGTCGCGGTGACAGCTGTGGTGGCCTAGCAATATCTGGTGTCAAGCCCTTTTTTGGCAACTGTATCATTGGGGGTACGTTTCTCACTAGTAATAAATAGAGTTCCAAAAGGTATAAGGACTCACAAATAATCATAGAGCAGTCCTAAAGACATATGGAGCAGCAGGGGAAAGGTGCAGAGACCCACGACCTCAACACTCCAAACAGATTAAAACCTGTGACAAAAGCCATGAACATAGCGGCATCCCACGGACCAGACCAACCACGCTGGTAAAGCATCCGACCATCCAGCACAACGATGGCAGCAAAGTATCAAGTTAGAGAAGAACGACAAAAGATGAAACACACAACAATGGTGGTAAAGTAACTGCTACAAGAGCTGAAACATAATGGCAAAGCATCCACTAGAGAAGACGACACACTGGCAAAGTACCAACATGTGGGGGCTGCAAGCATTCAATAGTTAAGCATCTGCTAGAGAGGGAAGACCGAAGCGACATCAGCGGCAAAGGATCCACCTGAGCAACAGCAACGGCAAAGCATCCATCAAAGAAGAGTGGTAGTGGCAAAGTATCCGCTTCATAAACCAAACAACTATAGCACCACCAAGCATTACAGCAGAAGGGACCACACTTCAAAAGAGAAGCTTCAAGCACACAAAGGCATGAGATTACAAGGGACGACTCCAGCGAGAGAAGTGAAATATAGAGCAGAGGCATCCAGCAAAGCCTTCTTGAAGGGAGTGACATCCGCAGATGCCACACCATCGCTCGAAAGAAGCACTCAAGAAGGACTTCCTCCTCAAAACTTGCCTGACATGCGCGACGAATAGATTCTTTGATGACACCTTTAAAAAGATAGATGATGCAGCCTACGCCATCATCGTTGTTCCAGAGGAAGATGTCGAATAGAGTTTTCACCCGAAATTCACTCGACTACTGTCGTAGCTAGGCAAACTAACAAGATCACCCGGGCAACCTGAGCAAAGGCTGCAAGCAGCCATGGAGGCTAGCAGTGCACAGGGCCCAAGCCAGCATAGGACATACTTCCTCTATACCAAAAAACCTGATGTTTAGGACATGATTATAGTAACTAAGGAGTGATTAATTAGGGGGTATTTTTCCCTGTTTGCCCTCATTAAATAGGGTCGTGCATATCCTCTAGACAACAAAGCGATGCTAGCTGGATTGGTTAAGCTGCTGCGTCCTGAGGCTTATGGGCAGGTTTGAATGCATCTGATGACGCTTTTTTTTGCTTGAACGTGATTTTTGCATGGCTGGTGCATTCTGAGGCTAGTCTCAATGGGGGTTTCATGAGGGTGTCATGCACATTTAATAGACCGCCACATCAGTAGATCGGATCTTTTTGCATGAAACGAAGAGGAGAGAGAAGGAATTCGTTTCACCATGGTGAAACGAGTAGTGCGGCGTTTCCCAGGTACTTGAAACGTGATGAAACCCGCATTGAGGGGATCGGTAGTTTCACCGCGTGCCTCACTGCCGAACGGGATTGCTTCGTGGGGAGGCCGCTGCCGAGAGGATGGCGTCGCACGAGAGGAAGCCGGCCACTGGCGTGGCCTTTGCTACCGGCCGTGACTCCATCGCGACCGCCGCCGCCGCCCGCGCGCCGCGACTCCATCGCGACCTACGCCAGCCCGAGGCGCGCCGCTGCCGCGACTCCATCGCGAACTCCGCGCGGCCAGGGGCATGCCGCGGCAGCCGCGACTCCATCACGACCTCCGCCGCCCAGAGGCGCGCCGCCACGCCGCGCCTCCATCACTTACCTTCGCCGCGGTCGCTGGCTCCACGAGGAAACAGCAGTGGGATACGCTGCGGTCGCCGGGCTCCGTGAGAGGAAAAGACTACCGTGCTCGCGGTCGCGGTCGCGATCACCGGTGCGAGCAAGAGCCGTCGGGCGCGGTCTCCGCCCGTCCGGGGGGGGAGCAAGCGCCTTCGCAGGCTATGAGCGACCAGGCGTGGGATCAAGCCTGCCTCGCGGGCTTCGCCAGATGAGCGCACGAGCGCGGGAGCAAGCTCGTCCGCGGTCGCAGGAGCGAGCTGCTTCTTGCGGTCTCTGCCGGCCGGGCGACGGAGCGATCTCGACACGATGCGAGCGGACATGATGCGGACAAGGCGTGACGGCAGCCGACGCCAACGCCACAGAGGGCTCCTCCTCCACACGCGGCGACGCTCCCTGCATCCGGTGGCACATGCTTGTCCACAGGGTACGGCGGCGGGGACATGCGCTGGTGCGGGGCAAGGGCCAGCAGCGCCATGGCAAATTTCACGGTGAGTCAGGCGTTGCTACATGCGGGAAAGAGAGAAGAGAGAGACATGGTGGGACCCACAAAGGCTAAAAATAACCATATGAAACAATGCAGTGAAATTATGCACTGAGAGTGATACTTGTTTCAACGTTAAGTTTCACGTCTTGGAAACTAGGAGGTGAAACGCTGCATTGAGACTGGCCTGAGGCTTGTGGGCGAGCGTGGATGCGAGCGTGCGATTGAGTGGCGAGTCAAACGAAGTGCCGTGATTAAGGCTTGCTTTCATGACCAGCTGCAAGGGCTGGCCAGTGAACGGGCAAAAGCGAATGAATGAGCAAGGCAGCCGAACCGCTAGCCACGGTAGTTGCGTCCAAATTATTGCCCGCGCCATAGAACGACATGCTTCGTGAAAACATCCAACTCACCTAGAACGTCAAGCTGTATGAGTATGGAGAGAGTATCAAAGCAACCCTCCCGATTAATTAGGTGGTATGACAATTGCTCCTGTAGTCCTCTTTTCGAGAATTGCATGCATGCATATCAAAGCAGCCGACCTAATTAATTAATCATTTGTCTGCTACTATTATTTTCCGGCCCAGCCATTTCTAGACAAAAAAAAAAAAAATCCCAAACTCAAGACCAAGATGGTCACCATGTCCCTTGGGATCAGCCATTTCGTTATACACTCTAACGGATCCTGCATTCTTCTGGCGCCGGCCGCCGGGTGGCGGAGGTACGGTGGAGTTGCGGCGGGAGCAGGACAAGCCTAGCTAGAGAGTCCATGACGCATATCGCTCCAACTCCAGTACAGAAAAACTGCACTGCAGGTGCACTACATGGTGATTCCATTTCAAGCCTGTACAACAGACGCAAATGCTGCAATTTCCAACTAACTACTAGCGTGCTAGCCTTGAACCTTGTAATTTTTAGCGTCCGGTACTTATTCCAATTTGAACAAGTCAGATCAATATATTCTTCTATTTTGAGAGATTGTTGATGCCCATACAGTCGATGATGTGGTTGCTTCCTTCAAATCAGTAGCACATATCCCCTTTCCTAGAAGATGAATCATGAAAGGCAAGCAAGTCACTAGTTCACATAGCTGGGAGAGGTAATAAGATTGCTCATGTCAGTAGGAGTTGTAGTAATAAGATTGCTCATGAGTTAGTTAAGCAAGTCACTAGTTCACATAGCTGGGAGAGGTGGCATGTTCCTCCAGCATGTGTTAGGGACTTTGTCCTGTACGAGGCCTCGGCCATTTCAATTTAATGAAAGGCAAGCAAGTCAAAAAAAAAAGATGAATCGAATGGAAGCACCACGAGAGGTTGTTTGTCCCACAGTCACAAAAGTTCCCGGTACGTAGGTACAAGGAACGGGGATCGTGGAACGTTGAACGCTCCTTGAGAAAGAATTTTTCGCTGTTGGGACGAAACTGATCCACGTTCCCAATACGGGAGTGCACGATCCCGGTACGTGGAACATAGCACTGTACCATGTTCTCTGTGACTGTTTTGTCCACCATCCAGAGATGTGCGAAGAACCGATTGAGCTAGGGAGCACCGGTGCTAGGAACACCGGTATGTATTCTGAGCAGCTGTCCAATACCAAGTATTCTTATAAGAATGCAGGGACATTGGCAGCTTCGATTCTAGGGGCACCATGACACCGCCTCGCCAATTGATTTAGCAATGTGGTGCTATAGTAAATATGTGCTAATAATAGATTAATTATGTTTAATAGATTCATCTTGCAAATTAGCGTCCATCTGTGCTGCTAGTTTTATATAACATCCAATATCGATGTGATAGAGACTAAACTTTAGTCTCTAATTAAATCAAACACCTTATGAGTTTGGGAACAAATTTTGGCTCATCACTGTGGATGAGGACAGACCTCGATTATAGAAACGAAAAGATATATGGGAGGTAGAGGGAGGGAGACTGCCGAGAGCACGTGTAGGGATGAGTTGGGATGGGGACGAGGTCCTGGATCTAGACGAGAAGCTAGTAGAAATGAACGTAGCCCTCCCAGCGTAGGTATGGGTAGTATATTCGTAGAAATGAAGATAGCCTCCCAACCGGGCATATGGATAGTATATTCGGTTTGGATACTTGTCAAGACATTGTTTTGCCAGATACAAATGGTTTCTGTGATTATACCCCTCTCTGGAGTAAATAATCTGCCACGTTAGTAAACTAGGAGTGCAATTAATGTCTATGCACCTTCGTCTCTGAATATATAGTTTTCTAGAGTTATCTTAAGTGAAAATTTTTAATCTTTGGTCAAATTTCTAAAGAGTCAAGATTTATAACATCACATTAGTATCATTAGGTAGACCATATAATATATTTACATAGTGCATATATTTTATATTACAAATGTTAGTACTCTTTCATATAAAGTTAGTTAAATTTAAGAGAGTTTAACTCTAAAAATTTATTTATTTGAAGATGAAGGGAGTATTATGCTCTGTGTATTGGGCTCTAATTTATGGCTTTTACAGCTGAAAATGGAATGAAGGCCGATCATGGTGTACACAAACTATATTTGCTGAGTGTACGAGATGTTTTTCACTGGCAGTCCATAAAAAACTAACGCGACTAAAGATAAAACTTTACAAGCAGTTCTCATAAGACTACCGCCGGTAAACATAATTACAGTCTAGCAGATCAATTCAACTATATCTCATGGCCATGACGACTATAAACCACGCAGGGCGCTCATCCATGTGCGTCCTACTATCTCTCTCAGACGGTGGCCTCATATCTATAGATGAGCCTCTCCTCTCTCACTACGCCCAAAATATTCTGATGGATCTATCCATCTCGATCGCTAGCTATGACTTGTGACGTTGTGAGTCTCCCTGCCTCTCTTTCTTGTCTATCATATTGCTCTGTGTTCGTGGACGACGTGCTCGGATTCTCGGAGGCAGCGCGGGCACCGGCGCGGGATCCGATCCAAAAAAATATGCCTATGTGGACTCTAAAAACATAATTTATACCAAGTTCAAAAAAAACATAATTTATACCCCTATATGTGGACTGTAAAAAAATTAATTTATAGCCCTATATGTGGATTCTAAAAAGAAATTATATATTCGAGATCCGATCTATAACTTGGTGGACCACATTGTTGGCAGCAGCGCAACGTCTAACAAAAGCAATATATGGTATGTATGCCTTCAGTTCCGGCAAAGCGTAACGGCCCACGTTGTAGGCAGCAGCACACGCTCGTCTGCGGCCCACAAATCACTGAAAGAGAGAGCCCAGAATCACTGGTTAGATTCTTATAAAATCTATACTACTGTAGTACTTCGTAATAACAATGTATATTTATGTCGTTTCAAGTTCCAGATCATTGTTTTTCATCTCTTGTGTCCTGTGTCATCCTTCTTTTTAGAAATGAGGACCAAATAGGAGGGACCAGAGACGGGATTAATAAAGCCAGAATAAACACTGGTACAGAAAATGTTTTCACAGGCGGTGCTAGAGGCATTTATCTGGCGGCCAAGCCCCACCGCCTGTACTAGGGGGTCGATACTAATCAGCCCACAAGATGCAGGCGGCGGGCTGTGAGCCGCTTGTGAAAAATAGGTTTTCACAGGCGGCTCACTTTGTCACCGCCTGTGTAAATAGTTATTTACACAGGCGGTTGACTAGGTCAGCCCGCCTGTGAAAACCTTTTTCACTGGGCGGCTCACACGTGTGCCGCCTGTGTAATTTTTTTTATTTCAAATTTTAATATTTGCCTCCATACTGTACTATATTTGTCACATATATATATATATATATATATATATATATATATATATATATATATATATATATATATTAGATATGCAAACATGAACCATAAAATTGCATCATACATACAACACATATAAATATTACAGATATGTACACATGAAATATAACATCAAGCATAAAATTACATATAATACACGTCATTTCATGTTATGAGTCCAACCATTTAGTGTTTACATGTCATTTCGTTTCAAGTTTAGACCTGCTAGGTCTGTCAGCGCTCTAAATCTTTCACTTGCTAAATCGTCGGCTTCATCAAAATATGCTCCGTCACTTGGAATTATTTCTCTCATAATAAAACCGCACAAGTCTGCTACTATATTTTCCATAGTTGATGGAGTGAAGGGCACATCCTTTCCTTTCTTTTCTCGGTTGGAAACAAAGTTTAAAAGCATCATTGACACATGTCCAATATTAACATTTGTAACTTTAATGAGAAAACTTCATACAAAGATTACTTACCATATTTTTGTCCCTGTCGTATCGTCCCCGCTGCCTTATAAACTCACACACATAGTATCCACAGTAGACCGATCCAGGTGGTTGCTTGTGGCACTATGTAATTAATGAGCAAAAGATTATTCTAAAATTGTCATGCCTTGTGTATTATTTATATGATGATATGTGTTCGGACAACTTACCGGATAATAGTGTTGTATCGTCAATGGCACACTAGGATCTGAGCGGGCGGCGTCGACCGGTCCTTTTTGCTTCTTATAAAACCGCCATGCCCTGTAGATATCGAATATAAAACACTATAGTTATTTAGAAACTCTAATTCATATAAGTACGGATGTGGTTGCATGTTGGCTCACCTTTCTAAATGAACCAGGAATGTTTGATACGACTGGGGAGGATAATGTAAGGAGTCTAGGACAAGCACATTCCCTTCGAATGGATAAATATAAAAAACAATCCAATGGTCACTGCATGAATAAACGAGTGAGCGACACATGTACTTAGGGTTAACACGATAATTTGAAGTACGTATACGAGGTCACGCTTACCCAAAGTTGTAGGGTGCCAATATGAAATCCCTCTACCTATATCTCAGCATTGCTCTACCGAGATAGAGGGCATAATTGTCCTCGTATTTTCGTTGCAATTCCTTTACAGCTTCTGCAACTTTTTCTGGTGTTTTGTCCTTCTCTATCTTGGCTCTATCTTCATTTGTAAGTATAAATTTGTGCATATTTTCTTGTAACATGATTGGACTCAGGTAACCGACCATCGATCCTACAGTTAATGATCTCTGCTCGTGGTCTTGCAAATTACATACAACAGCTGTCTAAGTCTTTGTACTGATCACCCCGATATAGAATACAATGATTTCTACATGCGTGGATCTTCTCAACACCCATCGTAAGTGGACTGACTAGCTTCTTTGCATAGTACGTGTTAGCAGGCACTTTGTTCTCCTTAGGAAGAAGGTCTCCAAGTACACGCAATAAATCATTGAAGCTAGCATCGGACCAACCATATCTAGTCTTAATCGTCAAAAACTGAAGAACAGCCCGTAGTGTCGACCACTCTTTGGTACAACCTTTCGACTCGTCATACAAAGGCTCCTCTGCTGCCTTCTTCACGGCTTTCATTCGCTTCATGAAAATTATTAATGGATCCGCACAACGGTTCATTATTGCCTCTAAGAAATCTGCATCTTCAATGGCATCAATGTTAGCATGTTGAGTTTCATTGACATCGGACGTAGCATTATGAGTTTGATTGACATCAGGCATAGCATGATGGGTTTCATTGATATCTGGCATATCATCACATTCATTGAGATATGGCATTGGACCCTCCACATTGATGTTACTTGCAGTGTTGTCAGTTGTCCGCATATAAGGTGTAGAACTACCCTCACCATGTTTTGTCCATATCAAGTAGTCATCCATAAATCCTCCGCAAACCGGATGAGAATGTATTGCTTCCACATTGTCAAATACCACAATTTTCTTTGATGCAAGATGGACAACATATGTGCTTCGCCTTTGTTCTCTCGAGCATGTATCTTCACGGCATCAATAAATTTTTGGACCTCCACTACATATGATGGATCTAATCTTGATAAGTTGTACATCCATAATGACCTCTCCATATTTATCTGTAATTAGTTAAGAAAATATTGTATGTCACTCTAAAATCAAAACGAATATAACCCCTCATAACTAAGATATTAACCTCCGTCAAATAAATAGATATGAAAACCTACCCCTCGTTAACAAACCCTAAGTATAGGCAATTATAAGAAACAATTAAACGGAGATGATAACTTGATTAACAAACCCTAAGTCCAGGCAATAATAACTAACCTTCATTAACAAGCCCTAATCATATGAAATACTAAGTAACCCTAATTAATAAACCATTAATTACTAACTAAATTAATTCACAAACCCTAAATACATGAAATATCTAACCCTCAATTATAAACCATTAATTACTAACAAAAACAATTTAAAAATCTAAGATACATAAAATAATAACTAACCCTAATTAATAAACCATTAACTACTAAATTAATTTACAAACCCTAAGTACAAATAATATACCTTACGCTAATTAACAAACCATTGCTTACTAATAAGTAATTTAATTAAAAAACCCTAAGTACAGGATATCACTAACCCTAATTAACAGTGCAATTAATTATTTACTAAACTAATTTAAAGTTTTTAAGTACAGGGAATAAGTACAACGATTTTAAAAAGTACTCATTTCCTATTTCATGATTTTTCAACAATTTAGTACATAAATTTATAAAGTGTTAATCATCTAAAGGTTTATATAAACTAAAACTCAATAAAAAAATAAACTTTAAAAGTGTTCATCATTACTCTATTGCATAGATCTACTCATAAGAATTCTAAAAAGTATTTATTTTCTATAATCCGAGCAAAATACAATTTACTATGAATTTACAAAAAAAAAATTAGCTAAAACTCTCTCTCTTGCCCTAGCTATGAACCCTAACCCTAACCCTAGATTTAGAGCACCTCCAATACAAGAATTGAACGAAAGAATCACTAAAAAAATAGCTTCAAGGGCACTAACTAACCTTTTGGAAGTTTCTCACCAAAGAAATGAAGTTCAAAAGCTCCCCCCTTGGAATCGCCACTTTCGTCCGCCCTTGTGCAAACACAAAGACGGGAGTTCGTTTTTGTCTGGAGGTTGACGAAGGGTATTTATAGCTGGATTAACACAGGCGGTTGGTAAGGAGAACCGCCTATGTAAACCCATTTACACAGGCGGCTCTCCTAAATATGCCGCCTGTGTAAATAGATGTATATATACAGGCGGGTTTCATTACCAACCGCCTGTGTAAATAGCATTTACACAGGCGGCTGGCGTTGTAACCCACCTGTGTAAATGCACCTATTTACACAGGCGGCGTATTTAGGAGAGCCGCATGTGTAAATGGTTTTACACAGGCGGTTCTCTTGCTGGGCCCACCGCATTTTTTGTCTTTGCCGTCATGAGTATGTGAACCGCCTGCCGAAAAAAAAAACAAGGTGACAGCAAAAATGATTTTGTACTAGTGAAATTCCCAATGGACCAAAAGGAATTTGAAGAAAACCTTTTGCGCATTGGAGAAAAAGAACATGAAATTTGAAGTTATATCCTTTTTTTCACTCAAAGCACCTCTCTTGTAGCAATTTGGTAGGATGATCGATCTCCTGTGTTGCACTGGTCCGCAACTGATAGACGCTAGTTTGCAAAAGTTTGTCTTCGTTCTCGGCCGTCACCAACAGACCTTAGCGATAATAATTCACCTTTGACAACTTACCTTAGCGATAATAATTCACCTTTGACAACTTATCTATTGGAAACAAAGGAACTGACAGAAACGTGCCAACTCATTCGTTCCTCTATCCCGTTTGTTTTTTTTTTTCTTTTTTTGATTCTGTGTGCCGTTTGCTTTGAATTTGGTTGGGTTGAAAAATATGATCGTCTCAGGTTGTACTGATTTTTTTTCAGCATTCGTACGTTCAATTGCTTCAAATTGGGGCATGCATCAATATCGTCATGAGTTTCTTTTTTTTTTTTTTTTCGGAAACTTCGTCATGGAGTTTCATTTTCTTTTTCGAAACGAGCTAGAGCCATGAGTTTCATCAGACCTGCGAACAAGATAGCATGGCACAGGTGATGAAAAACCAGATCCGTAACTGGACGCAACAAAAATACCGAAATACTATAGTAGATTTTTTTTTTTAGAACAAATAATACCGTAGATAGATTTTAAGAATCCAAATAATAAATATGGGCCGTTTCATGGGTTGCTTTTGGGCCGTAGACTAGCGTTGAGCTTCTTTCCTACCATGTGGGTCGTCACGATGTGCCGGCTTATCTTAGGCACAGTCCAATTGGGCCCAGAAACGTGGTGGTGCAACAATGATGCTTAATAAGCATTAGATAGACAATAAAATATATTTTCAAATCATGCTGATACTACGAACATTAAAATTTAACAATGTTTTACTTCGTTCACATCTAGAAGAATAACATTGTTTTCAGAGAAAGGGAGTAAGTACATATATAATTTTTTCTTGTGGTCTCACCGATCAAATCGGCGACGGGAGCTACTGAAGAATAATATGAAAAAAAAGGTGGTTTGTACCAGTAGTATTGCTTTGGTCCGGAACTGAGAGTCAAGGGCTGGGAACTTGGAACTCAGCCGTCAGTCACTCTATGTGGCGTTTGTTTTGGGGTGGGGTGGGGTGGGGGCGGGGATGATGATTCCAGTGTCAGACACACTGTAACTTTTTATTCGACATTCATTAAGCAGCTCCAAATTAGAGATCTTCCACCAGAACGCATGCATCAAAATATCCTCATGAGTTTCACGAGTCTGAAGAGATTGTTTTTAGGATCAGACGCCCGAAGAGATGAAAACCAATCATCTGGAACTAGAAGCGACTTATGAAGTACTAACTTTGTTGTAAATTATAGTTTGTTTAGCTTTTTTAAGCCCAAGTTTGAATACTCGTTTTATTCAAAAAATTGTGCAAAACTTAATATCTCATATTGTGGCTTACTTTATGAATAAAATTCTTTAAGAATAACTTAAGTTTGACTATATTTATATAATTTTTTTAATAAGACGAGCAATCAAATTTGAAGTAAAAAAGTCAAATAAACTATAATTTAAAATGGAGAAAGTATACTAGATTTAGGTTTTTTGTTTGGACACGGATAAAGCGCGACCTATCGCGCTGAAGTGGTATTGCGCGACCCCAACGCGGGTGACCATCGTGCGACCCAAGAGGCTGAACCATGCGCGTGACCTATCTGCACCCGACATCCAGACAGTTCGGGTACCCCTGTGGACCCCAGCCATCAGCGGGACCCAGGCCCCTTCCCTCTCTAGTGCGCTGACCCAACTGACGCGACAAGACTAGCTCCCACCTCTCTTTGCTTACCTCATCATTTATTAACGCAGCCATCACTCATGCACTCGATTAGAACTAGCACTTGCCTCCGCGCTCCATTCCAATGGGATGATGACGCAAGCAAAATTATTAAAACAAGCATTGCATAAACTGCCAAATAGAGGGAACAAATTATTATACAACACATTACAAAAGCAGAAAACATGCCTTGCTGCGAACTGAACCATTCATTATAAAAGTCAGGAACAAGATTTGCTATCATTTGAAATTGAAATTGACATACAAAAATTGAACTATTATTGAAAAATAGAAATTGAAAAGTAAAGAAGAGAAAATGGATAAAAAATGAAAAACTAAACTGAAATAAAAAAGCTCAAATTGATGAAAAAAAATCAAACTAAAATTGTTAAATAAAAAAAAACAAAAGATGACAAAAAATGAAGCAACATAACCTAAAAATGAAATTACAAACTAAAATTACATATTAAAATTACAAAGCTACGAATTATGACTTTCAAACACATGCAAATTTAAACTGAAAATAAAACAAGAAAAAACTAAAATTGTAATTATAAATTGAAATTACAAAATGAAATGGCAAACTAAAATTAAAAAAAATTCAAAACAAACCAGCTGCAACCAAGAGGGGCATTATTAAAATAAGCATTGCATAAGCCAACAAATAGAGGGAGCAAATTATTATATAACAAAATACGAGAGCTAGAAAATATGACTTGCTGCAGACTGGGAGCATTTGTTACAAAAGTAGAAAACATGATTTGTTGCCAATTGAAACTGAAATTGACAAACAAAAAATAAAACTATAGTTGACAGATAGTAATTAAAAAGTAATGATAAGAAAATGGACACAAAAAAAAAAAAAAAACACTGAAACTAAAACTTAGAAATGAAGTTGCAAACTTAAATTGCAAAACTAAAATTAACAACTGAAATTACTAAATAAAATTAAAAATTAAA
This sequence comes from Chrysopogon serrulatus, assembly GCA_015844335.1. NCBI lineage: Eukaryota > Viridiplantae > Streptophyta > Magnoliopsida > Poales > Poaceae > Chrysopogon > Chrysopogon serrulatus. Next base: position 47,874 of record JADLZL010004275.1, read on the forward strand.
TTTATAGAAACTGAAATGACAAAAAATTAAAGCGAAAGCTAGCTAGCTATCTAGGGGCGCTGCATTGCTTTGTTGCCATCCGTGCCTGCATGAGCGCATGCGGGAGACGAGAGAGCACGCTGTTGATGGTCCTTAATGCCTATTTTATACCATCAACTATTGCTCAATATAACATGATATCAACCATAAAGCATAGTTGTAGGTTTTGATTCTAACAAGTTCCACGAGTTTTGGTGTTCTCACTTGTGTTACAGGAGTATGCAATTTTTCATCAAATAAAAGTCTCTTAAATGGGGAATTGGATAGCACCATTGCGACGGGCTCGTCGAGATGATCAAAACGAACATATCATTTGCTATATTCGGAGTTCGGAGTCAAAAGATATCAATTCTACACCGAAACCAACACTAGAAGACTCTAGAAGGCACCAGAAGATGATGTACCGAAGGTAGGGCCCACCTGCTACAGGGTGGGGCCGCCCGGCCCCACCCCGGGGCCGCCCGGTGCTCCACAGAGCCCATTCGGGGCCCGCTTTGATGGAGGGCCTCCTACCGCCTTAGGGTTTGCATCTCCACCGTTGCCGAAGTCGAATTAGTCCCACATCGCCTGTCTAGAAGAGGTGGAGGCTTTTCTAGACTATAAATAAAGAGGTAGACCCCCCTCCCTAAGGGCACCACATTATTGGAGATGTAGAGGCGTCCCTCGAATGGATGACCTCTCATCTCTAGAGAATTAGGGCTAGACTTTCCAATGTAGTTCTAGTTGAGAGTTAGGGCGGCGGCGGCGCTACGGGGTTCCGGAGGAGTCTTCGAAAAAGAGTCATCAGAGTTTTGGTATGTCTTTGTATTTATTCTTTGTAAGACTTATGCTTTAATATATTTTATCTTCTCTATTTACTTTTATGCATTACATTTAATTGGTTAGTATAGTTGTTATACTTTAGCATAGGATCTCCGCCCGTATCGGGTGCTCTAGTTATTAATTGTGACTAGGGTAGTAATTAGTAGTGTAGACATGGAGTCTAGGCTATATATTACCTGAGATTGCACCCAGTCCAACATATAGTTGTGGTAGCCTGTGGTGGTGACAGCCACGACGGCCGGCGTATTCCACCATGTTAGGGTTGGTGTTTGTAGGACCGTAGTCGGAGCTTCCTAGTCCCTTTCTCACCCCTTTTCGTGACTAGTGTTCTGATGTCCCGAAGTGTTATTGTGTGATTGCTTTACCTTCCATAAATCAGTTATTATAGAACCCAAGTAATAGAGAAGTAGTGAGGAACCTTGAAATTTCCCGTTGTCCTCTCACTTTAGCTATTTACTCTTTTATCATAGAATTCTCTCGTGTGTGTCATATATGCATAATTCCTATCATCAATATATCGTTTACCCCTACTTTAATCTAGTTGGTGTATTAGTTAGTAGATACATGATGGTGAACTATCAATGTCTCTATCCATTGTTTCCCAGTGGTAAAATATAAATAACGATACACGGAATACTCCCGGTAAAAACGCTACAATGGTTTTTTCTGTGCGCTTGCGGAATCCTTCATATTTTAGTTGTGCATAAGAAATACCAACAAGCATTTTTGGCGCCGTTGTTGCGGGAGACAATTGGCGTAAAGATTTTGATATTGATCTTGATATCCGCTAATCTAGTGCGCCACTAGGTTTAGTAGGATTACTCCTTTTTTGTTGAGTTGTGGAATAAGCGGGATATCAACCGTTTCAACCTTTTGACGAAATTCCACAAGAACAAGACAAGGGAGCTATTGAAGAACTCAGGTGCCCGAACATTAATGATCCATCAACAATGAAGCCCCTGCCATCTCACAGGTATGTATAAACATATATATTATTCTAACCATGTGTAGATTGGAAAAGTCATCATCATATTCAAAGTTCATCATATGTGACGAACAAAGACACTGCACTACTCACAAATTCTTTTGTGTCATGGTAAGTATGATTAAGAAAGGTGAGAAAGTCTTGCTCATAGACTTAAAATTTAATGAGTAGTTATCCTATTGCATTCTACTTGTATGTTTACTTTGAAAAATCTATACATCTAATCCATCTCATATCAAATCCATAACATGTTTAGTTTCTTGCACATATGCATGTCATTTGCATCTTTAATTGAAAAAAAAATTTCTCACCATGCATGATCATGCTTTCATCTCTATTTGAGTATACCTCTATGTGCTTTCATGCTATCTTTGTTTGCTATAGTATGCTTTGGTTTGGAAGTACTGCGCATACCTTCATAGGCTTTTAAATTGAGCGTGGTGCTTAGGTTAAATAGCCTACCTTAATCAAATTAGACATGGAGTTTGGTTTGGTTATTGAACTAGAAATTATTGTAGTAGACATTGCATATTTTGTTGGACTAACCCCTACAGGAAACTCTCAAACTCAATTCGGGGTAAGTCAAGAGATGAACTCATATCAAGAGATGAATCAAGGCATGTGACGATGTCCAATAACTTTGCACAAAAGGAAGACACAGCTCATTCTCCATGGAAGAACTGTAAGTATCAAAGTTTATATATTTAATCCTTTGTTGCAAGTCACCTTTGTCTTGAACCATATAAAAACTGCAGCTACCAATAAAAATTGTTAGAAGAAATCTATGCTAAAGTAATTCTAAAAGCACATCCTTTCATTAGCATAAATAAAATTTGCATAAATTATATGGACCATGATCCACATTCCAAACTTGTTGCAATCCTTCGGATATGTGTCCACTAACATTTATGCAGAAAAAAAGAATAAATATCTGATCATGGTTCGAAATGAAAAGAAAGAAGAACAAGTGTATAGAAAGGACTAAGATAGAAAAAATGGATGAAAGAATACTTCAACACCTTCTACACTTCACCATGATAGTGGACCAATCACCCCATAAGACATAAGGTACATTCATCCAAGCCTCATGCAACTTTAAACTACATTCAATATATTATACCATATTATTAATTGTCTTGGTTATCCTTACCTTATGTCATGCTTAATTTGCTAAATTTAAAATAAATAAAATTCTCTTTTGGTTCACCTATATATTCTTGGTTCTATTTGAATAAATATCTCTAGTCTTTTGAACTTCCTTACTCTATTACAAGTATGCTTCAGAATATCACTTAAACATTATAACATCAAAGTATATTTGTATAAAAATTTGGTTGTATATATAGACTATCGATCCTCTTCTGTATAAAAATATTTAAATCATATTAGGAGACTTCATAGAATCAAATCAAGGTTAGAGGTATTCTTCAAATTTATATCCTTGTCTTAACCTTGTTTGGAAAATTTGAAATAATAGTGAATCATTTAAAACACGGGCTATAAGTTAATCATTAACTCCTTGGAAAACACTATCCATACTTTAAATAAATAGTATATTTCTTCGGGTATGTGTTGTCTACTAATCCCTTGCAGAAAAGAAATAATAAGAGACGCAGAATTAAAGTACTCAATTAATGAACCACTGCAAGGAGGAGTCCAGTTCGAAGGACCCAAAACATCGAACCCTCGCCGTGAGGTAACATCGGTAGTTATCCATATTTACTTTCTTATATTGCATAGGTTATTTTCTTTTTAGCATATTTATATTTCTGCATTATCACTGCATCAAGAAAAATAAATAGATGAATATTCATTTATTTTGCATCATAAAATATTAAAAGGCCCGCGAGAATAAACTTGAGGTAACCCTATAGAAATATTTCTTGTGGTGGCATAAAAAAAATATATATATATATATAATAAAAATGATAATAGCATCTGTATTTACTTCTCGCATTATGAAAAGCCTAAGCCCCACAAGACTAAATTTTCTCTGTGGAGGCATAAAAATACAACTATATCTATCATGCACATATATATTTAATTTCTGCATAATTAAACTAGAAAATTCTAAAAAGAGAATCCTGCTAGAATCTATCAATTTAAATCAACTCAAATAATAATCAATTACTTATTGGCTGACCGCTAACCTACTATTAAATTCAAGCCTCGAGTTTTGGTTGTCTTGTTGGAGTATAATTATGCGAGAAACAACATTACGACAAGGAGAGAGTTTATCGGTGGCACCCACCGGAACATTTATTTGGTTAGCTCACTCACGAAGATCATCAACACCAAGTATTGCAAACATCTAGCTTGGGGGAGGAGCATCCCCTAGTTATCGGGGTAACTATACCTAGGCGATTATTGAGTCTAATTTATATAGTCATAGAATACCAAAAAATATGTGAACATATGAAGGTTCACAATAGTATCATAAGAAAATATAAAATACCAAAAATATATGGACACATGAAGGTCCACGTCTGTAGAGTCTCTTATGAGTCCATTAGTCTAAAAGAAATACCAAGATGAATAACACTCAAAACCAAATAAAAATACTCTAGCTATTTATTAAGGTGTGATCATAGAGTGTGTTTACAGCTCTATCTAGTTGTTAAGAGTTAAAATAAAAACTAAAGAATAATAAAATTTTGTCTTGGAGATGATGAATAGTTGCTCTAGTTTTCAACCTTAAATTCTCCCGAGTTTTGGATATGACTGTTTTAATATAAGAACTTACTTTGAACCTAAAACTTGTGGAGGCATATGCTTAAGCTAAATCTAGGTGATTGAGGGATATGATATGAGAAAGACTGAGCTACTATTTATCTTATTCCTAACGATACTAAGTTTTGGAGATTTATCTTTTGAAAACTCGAAAATCTTACATGATGAGCCATTGTCGACAAAGTTTGAATTCCTATCAAAGCCATATATGATATACATTTAGAATAGGAAAACCTTTGCTTAATCATCTTTGCTTTGCTTTACTAATCGAGTTTAGTCAACCTTTGTTGTATACCTTATGAGAGTCTTGTTATGCTTTTAAAATCAAGATCACACGCACACACTCTACCAACATATGTATTGCTCCTACCTTGGGAGTAAAGCGCAATCATTTTTCACTTTCATCCAGATCCACCTTAAAATTGTTTTTCTTCTACTTTGGGAGTAAACACCAAAAAATATACCCTATAGGACAACCCCCTGTTTAATGCTCTAAGTTCTTATTATTATCTCTCCAATTTTTTATATTCAAAGGATGCATGTGGCTATAAAAAAGAAAAGGTATTAAAAAAGAAGAGGGAGTTAAAAAATGGACAAGTGTCCAGGCAATTAAAACAATGGGTACTTAGATGCTCGCCTCCCTAAAAAAAAAATATATAGAAAAAAAAGAGAGAAGAAAAAAAAGATTAGAGATAGCCCATGTTTTCCTGTGAAAGTTCTAAATCTAAGAAAGAGAGATTTATTTTCTAAGAGCATAAGTAGAATTAGGATTAGCCACCATATAATCACCTATCTACCATATTTCATATACATGCACACCTTGGTTTGATTGTATGACTTGATTCTCTTTGGATCCATTGTTTGACTTTACAATATATGAATTGCAAGTATGCTCATCCTTGTTTAATGCCACTCCTACGAGCTCCACTATAATCATTAGTTGTAGGAGGGCATGACAACATAAATGCCTCAAGTGAGATACATAAATACCATATATTAAGAGACTTGACGGTGTCATACAATTAAGCTCTGAGTTTTATTTTGAAAACTTGCAAAAACTCCAGAATATTGGTTTAGTGAAGAATTTGAGACATAGTGCTTGACTTGATTGTTCTATCTTTCAATTACTCAAGACTCACGCAAAAGTTGAAAAGCTCCATAGTTAATGGTAATATGGGTAAGTTTGAAAGTTAGAGCAGTTTTGTCTAATTTAAAGGAGAATTTCAGTTGAAAGCATGTGTACTTTTGAGGAGTGAAAGCATTGTAGCAACTCTTGATCTAAGTTTAGTAGTTAGGCTTTGCTAAGGGACTAGCAAAGGGTAAGCTTGCGGGAACTTGTTGACGGTCCTTAATGTCTATTTTATACCATCAACTATTGCTCAATATAACATGATATCAACCATAAAGCATAGTTGTAGGTTTTGATTCTAACAAGTTCCACGAGTTTTGGTGTTCTCACTTGTGTTGCAGGAGTATGCAATTTTTCATCAAATAAAAGTATCTTAAATGGAGAATTGGATAGCACCATTGCGACGGGCTCGTCGAGACAATCGAAATGAACATATCATTTGCTATATTCGGAGTTCGGAGTCAAAAGATATCAATTCTACACCGAAACCAACACTAGAAGACTCTAGAAGGCACCAGAAGATGACGTACCGAAGGTGGGGCCCACCTGCTACAGGTTGGGGCCGCCCGGCCCCCCCCCGGGGCCGGCCAGCGCTCCACAGAGCCCATTCGGGGCCCGCTTTGACGGAGGGCCTCCTACCGCCTTAGGGTTTGCATCTCCACCGTTGCGAAGTCGAATTAGTCCCACATCGCTTTGTCTAGAAGAGGTGGAGGCTTTTCTAGACTATAAATAAAGAGGTAGACCCCCCTCCCTAAGGGCACCACATTATTGGAGATGTAGAGGCGTCCCTCGAATGGATGACCTCTCATCTCTAGAGAATTAGGGCTAGACTTTTCAATGTAGTTCTAGTTGAGAGTTAGGCGAGAGCGGCGCTACGCCCCGGGTTCGGGAGGAGTCTTCGGAAGAGTCATCGAGTTTTGGTATGTCTTTGTATTTATTCTTTGTAAGACTTATGCTTTAATATATTTTATCTTCTCTATTTACTTTTATGCATTACATTTAATTGGTTAGTATAGTTGTTATACTTTAGCATAGGATCTCCATTTCGTATCGGGTGCTCTAGTTATTAATTGTGACTAGGGTAGTAATTAGTAGTGTAGACATGGAGTCTAGGCTATATATTACCCGAGATTGCACCCAGTCCAACATATAGTTGTGGTAGCCCAGGTGGTGGTGACCACGACGGCCGGCGTATTCCACCATGTTAGGGTTGGTGTTTGTAGGACCGTAGTCGGAGCTTCCTAGTCCCTTTCTCACCCCTTTCCGTGACTAGTGTTCGATGTCCCGAAGTGTTATTGTGTGATTGCTTTACCTTCCATAAATCAGTTATTATAGAACCCAAGTAATAGAGAAGTAGTTAAGAACCTTGAACTCTCCCGTTGTCCTCTCACTTTAGCTATTTACTCTTTTATCATAGAATTCTCTCGTGTGTGTCATATATGCATAATTCCTATCATCAATATATCATTTACCCCTACTTTAATCTAGTTGGTGTATTAGTTAGTAGATACATGATGGTGAACTATCAATGTCTCTATCCATTGTTTCCCCAGTGGTAAAATATAAATAACGTTACGGAATACTCCGGTAAAAACGCTACAATGGTTTTCTGTGCGCTTGCGGAATCCTTCATATTTTAGTTGTGCATAAGAAATACCAACACACGCGCTTGCACGTGAAGATGCGACTGCATGCGTGCGTTCGTGTGGGGCCTGTACTGAGTGAATGCAGGTGACCGGGCCGTTCACTATGTCCAGAGAGAGGCGGGTTGGTCCGTGGAGTTGAAAACTGCTGCTGGGCCGGTCCGTCGCAAAGCGTCGCGCGCTCCGTTGATAACACGACAAGTCGCGTAAAAGACTTTCCGTTTTTGTTTCAGAATTTCTAAATGGGATCCTTTAGTTATCTGTTGACAGATTTTTGAAGCCTCAAATCTGTTAAATTTAAAGTACCCAAGCAAACAAGAGTAACAAAGCGGTGACGGATGACATAAGGCAAAAATCTGTCAACAAAAATCCAACCCACCAAAACACAACCCGCTAAGAGAGCTACAAAACCGACCCAATAAGAACAACTGTACAGCAACAACAAATAGAGCAACTTGCTGGGGAAGAAAGAAACTAGATCTACGAACAGACGACACCACATGTCTATGGCCGTTTCAGGCGTTCAGTACAATAACATCAGGGGCACTTCACTCCGTGTGCAGCGGCGGCTCGCATTGTTCAGAGACCACTCTCAACGGGATACAACTCAAGCCCCCGCTAGTGCTACGGTATAATAATGCGACGACACTTTTCTGGGCAGGCATTTGAAGAGCTCTACACCTACTTGGCGGGCATTTTGGAGAGCTCTACACCCCCCCATGTGCCTCACATATCTTGCTTGCAGATAAGCAAACCAACGGGGGGTTGTCTATTCTTGTCTGCCCCTACCACATCTCAAAACAGACCAACAAATCTACAAGTGCAACACACGTAAATCATTACCAATCAGATAAAAAATCAATCAAAGTCATAATCTCATTCATGAACAACAACCCTAGCCTAATCATACTCAAACCATGTATCAGACTCATACATTTAGACTCAAATAATCATTACCAATCTGACTCACAATCTTTCAAAGACACAGACTCAATACTCGACAAACTAAATCATACCCCCCCCACACACACACAAACAGTTTCAAGCACTCCCAAAAAAGACAAATCAGGGCAGCTGCACTACCACAGCTGAAAACCTAGAAATCGGTTTTCCAAAAAACACTACAGCTCATTTAATGCTTATAGAAAAGCAACACACACAAACAAACACACACCCAAACACACTAATAATACAACTCGCACACATACAAAACACAGTCAAACACACTAATAATAAAACTTCGGACATATAGACAACTATACTACAACTCTAACCTAAACAGACTCAAAATACAACTCTGTCTATACACAAAACATACTAAAACTGAACATGAAACATTTAGACTCACACATACACACTCCCTGCCACACACACATAAACACTCACTGCCACACAGACAAAAAAAATAAACATGACACATTCAGACTCACAAATCCACACTCCCTGCCACACACACATACACTCACTACCACACACAAAAAAACTTAACATGAATCATTCACACTCACAAATCCACACTCACTCAAATGGCAGCTAAAAAAATCAGTGCAAAGCAAAACAAAGAAGCACCACACACTCCATGAAATGGGAGCAAAATCAATGCAAAGCAACAGCAGCAGCACCACACACACTTCATGAAATGGGAGCACATCAACTTAGACACATACACAATAAGCACTCAGAGAGCTAGTACTAAGCAAACAACGACAACAAGATGCATCAACTTAACAAAAATTCAGTGTTGCACATTCCACTTCCACACAATGTCTGTCAACACTCAACAAACATCTGGAAGCCTCAACTGCAGTGCAAAGCAACAGCAGCAGCACACACTCCATTAAATGGGAGCTACATCAACTCAAAGCATGATACATCAAATTAACAAATATCAGTGTTGCACATTCCACTTCCACACAATGTCTGTCAAAAATCAACAAACATCCGAAAGCCTCAATTGCAACCATGAACTGCATCACAAAAGACAAAAATCCCCATTTCACCTCTGATAGCAAGCGAGCGATCAGCAGCACGCACAACAGCAGCTCCTCAATCAACGCAGCTTCTACCTCTCGCTACTCTCACCGTAGACCTCCGCAAGAATGGCGTCATACTTTCCCATCGACAACCTCCCCTCCTGCACCCTCCCGTGCCCACTCCTCGACAGCTATTGTCCAGTTATAATCAAGATAAAAGTGGATCGGCCTATTGTTTAAGTAAAAGGAAAAGTAAGGCACGTGTAGTAATGTTAGGGATTGCAAAATTATTTAGGCCTGGGTAGGGATAAAAAAAGAATCAGGACACTTCAGCTAACAATAAATTTGTAATTCCTGCACACCCAACATTTTATTCATGAATTCAGAAAGTAGATTTCAACTTATAATAAAGTAAAGGTTTCTTTTGAGGGACGACATATTAACATAGCAAAAATAACACTCTTGGTTAGTTGAACTTTCACATCAGTACATTGAAACTTTGTAGAGTTCATAGGAGTACCAATTTAAGAGTAGCTGGATAACATAAAATTCTATCACGCTCATACCTCACAGTAGGAGTGTCCGAAGCTGGAAAGAACAATCTCATCTATAATACTTCCACCTCAACCACAAATGAGAGAGTTGGCTATCAAACCTACAATCAGGGAGCTAAAAACTTCACCTCAATAACATTGAATCAGCAGCAAAAAACATTTCAAAAGTAAGACACATAAGACAAACATTTCAGTCATCTTCCTCGTGTAAACATACATACTGGTGGATATCAGTGACAGAGGCTTCAAAAATCAGGCCTCCATGGTAGCCGGATCACCTCGGGTGTGGGAGGATCAATGGTGGACGCCCCACTGCTCCTGCCCCCTGCACCACCTTGATCTCCATTCCCCTTTGGGTGTCCGGGCCCGTGACATCGGCGCCAAAAACCTCCCCGGCCCAACAGATCAAAAACACAACGGCATCAGCAATACAGCTGCTGCTAACAGCATCACCTCACCTAACCATTCATGCCTCAACATGATGACAAAATGGCTCCTGCTTTGTTTTGCTCCTCCTGGAGAGTAATAGCAGATCAGCTACCTAGTTTCCTTTCTCTCTTTTGCACAATCTGCATAGCGGTGTAGTAGTAGTAGTAGTAGTAGTAGGATCTTGGTTCCTAGATACATGGTTGCCTTGCCTCCTCCAGGTCCCTAAATTTCTTTTGGGAAGAAAAAAAGACACGTAGAAAAGGCAACAAGTTCAAGATGGAAAATGGATCGTGTACACAGCTAGCTACTTCCTTCTGAATTTTTGATGCGCTCAGATGTCCAGAAGTGATCTTCATTGCTGCCTCTTCCTGACAACACCACCCAGATATTGTGCCTAAAATGCCTAAGGCGGAAGACAAACCATATAGCTAATCACGCCAAATCAAACCAGCTAGAGCTCAAAAATCAAATGTTCCGGATGAGAGAAAGGGAATCAGGCAAAGGGGAGATATGTGGGCAGCAGAGCAGAGCAAACAAAACCTGGCTAAGCATCACACCTCGAAACAAATCAGACAACCTCAAGCAAATTCGGCCGGGCAGCTGCTCAGCGACTACAACTACAGCCGAGAAGGAAGAGGGGAGCGCTGGAGGGGATGCTCACCGGACGAAGAAGACGCAAAAAGCTCGACGCGCAGACACAGCAGGCCGCAGCCCCGTCGACCGTGCAATCCCAGAGCCCACCGCCCGACGACGCCGTGCAGCCCGACGCCGCGCTGCCCCCGCCCGACGGCTGCCCGCGCAGACCGCGCCCGCCGTAGAGCCGCCCAGCAGCCAGACGCTGCCTGCCAGGAGCAGGGTCGCTGCTGGCCCCCACGGCCGCACACCCGCCGCGCGGGCGCTGCCCCGCCGCCGCAACGCCGCCCCGCAGCCAGACGCCCGCCTGCTCGGAGCACGGTCGCCGCTGCCCCCCACGGCCAGCACAGAGGGGGTTTCCCGTTTCAAAAAAAATTAGCACGAGGGAAACAGATAGATAACGATACGGAGAAGCTCAGATTTCAAAAAAATGGGTTAACGAGTAACAAACCAAACCCGAGAACGCCCGGCGCGCCCCGCCAAACAAAACACATATCTAAAAGCAGATCCAAAGGCTAATAATTTGACAGATAACACATCAAAAAATCAGTCGACAAACAAATAACAAAATCCTTTCTAAATATCTGCCGGCAGATTTTTTATTCGGTTGTCTTCCACTTTTATGTGGTTGAGATCTTTGTTAAGATTTGTGTTTTCTGTGTGCAGGTTTGTCTAAATAATCATGGGCCTGTGCCTTCTGTTCTTCCGGCCCATGAAGTCTCTCTCGTTCAGCTCAAATTTCGTATTTCCCAGAGGTGCCGACGATGGATGCGGCCTTGACGGCGGCATCGGTGTTTGCGGCGGTGGCGGAGCTGTCTGCGGCGGTGTTCGCTGCGGCAGAGCTATCGGCGCCATCGGAGTTGTCGCAGCAGCAACGGAGCGGTGCATGGCGGCGGCGGCGGTGCTGTTGGGGGCGGTGTCGGCTGCGGCAACTACAGTGGTTGAGGCGTTGTATCAGTAGCGGCAGAGGCGGACATGTTTGCTCAGGTTACTTGCATTTGTTGCTTGGAATCTTCCTTCAAGTTATTAATATGCATTTGTTTTCTGCGCTCTCTTTTATTCTGCTCCACACAGAATGTGCTCTATTGCTCTCTACTACTATCCTTAACACCTATATATGTGTTCCATATTATCAGTTTAGGCTGTATGTTTAGTGCTAACGGATGCTAGGAGGAAATACTCCACTGATTGCATTGCATTTTGCAAGTGGGGAGTGGGTGCCTCCAGTTATTGGCATGTTTGACATGATTTGTTTGTTCAGAGAATGGCATGGTGCTGTTGGTAGCAGGCTAGCAACCGCCTGCACCCTGCAGCTTGCCAGTTGGATGTTTTATTAGGACACGTAGTTCCTTGGTGGTACACCGTACACAAGTTCACTTATTTCTATATGTCCAACTGTACAAGTTCACAATAACTAAGGTAGACGACTTGTACCATTCTACATACTTTTGTTAGCACTTTCCCGTTCTTCTTATTGGTCTTGTTTTTTTTCTGAACAGGGGTTCAAACAAGCACTTAGAAGTCCAGACTTTAGGAGTGAAGTGCAATGCTAAGTTAAGTTAAGAACCTGAAGCCCTCAAATTGCACATTAGAGATCTTAAGAAAGGCTAACCATTCTAGTTGTTTCTGCATGTTTGAACAGAGTCTCACGTTCTTATGACATTATTATAGATCTTAAGAACAAACCATTTTTAAACTTAGATTATCTGTACCCTTCTACATACTTGTTCTCCTCTGTAAAACTGAAAGAAGCTTGTTTTTCTTTATTTCTTGTCTGTGAAGTATTGTATATGTGTTGTCTTCTTACTGTCTGGGTACTGCTGTACATGTACTTTTTTATTTTTTTTGTCACTCCGATTTTGATCTTCGGTTGTAAGTTGTTCCTGCTAGCTGGATGTGTGTTGTACTGTGCTGTCTTTTTCTTTTTCAATTTTCATTTTCTGTTGTAAGCTAGTCCTATCGGATACGTGTTGTACATGTGTTGTCATTTTTAAAATTTTTTTTATCATTCCAGATTTTAATTTTCTGAAAGTGGAAGATAACAAACACAAAAATCTTCCAAAAGCTGTTATGTGACATATTTGTGTGGCATTTTCAGTTTATACACTTGTGACGTGGCAACTTTTGATTTGCTGAAGAAGTGGAAGATACCAAAAAAAAAAAAAAAAAAACTTCCGGAAGATGTGTAGTCAATCCTTTTTGTTTTGAGGGGATTATAGTAGATTTAGTCAAGAAACTAATTTCGGGGCCATTATTGCCGTGCTCTATGGGCTGTAGACGAGCGTTGGGCTTCTGCCTACCACATGGGCCGTTACACTGTGCTGGTTTACCTTACGGCACAGCCCAATTAACCATATACATGTACACTAATTGTACAGTTGTACGTTTCCCAGCCTGTCTATTCAACACCCATGTGTTTTTTAGCAATCCAACACATGAATTTTTCTTAGCCTTAGGATAAAGATCCAATAGTCCTCACCTCTTCTTCTACCTCCTGCCTCCATCTACCACAATCACAAATCAAATCAACATATTACAAAAGACAATTTTTTTCTATAGAAAAACAAATACAATTTTTTTGTTCCTACTAACACAGATTCACAAATTACATATTATAATTTGACAATTTTTTTCTATTGAAGAACAAATACAAAATTTAGTTCTCGAGCGGCAGCAAGCAGTGGTGGCCAGCGAGCAGCAGAGGGTTGAGGGAGGAAGAAGAAGAAAATGACGAGTAGGACCCGCACGTCATTGGTACAGAAAATTCGTGTGTTTTTTAGCGATAAAACACATGGGTGTTGTATAACATTCCTCTAAAAAAATTGTACCGTTATTAGTCCATACTATAAGACAAGTATTATCATGTTACTGCTGATTTAGGCGATAATGATTGATGGTGGAAGTTACCTATACCTAGTACTATCATTATTCTAGAAGGCCAATGGTCATGCATCTCACAAGGAGACAAGTGAGTTTGTTGCAAAGATGAATGCACCCAAAGATAGTGACGGCGGAGCTAAAGATCGCCCCGGCATGTTATACCTATATTATAGAGTTCTTTGTCTATGTAGAGTCGTCGCCCTTTTGCCGACATACATACAATTATTTCAGATGCATTGACACCGGCAGGAGAACTGACGGCCGGCTTAAGTCAACGCTGCCTTTGGCTTTCTTAAGTTCGTTTCGTCAGATGTAACGTGTGTATCTCAAACTGACATGGGAGGGAGTAGATTCAAAGGAGCCCTAATGAATTCCTCAAAATCCAAGTTTTCAGTAATAATTATGAATTTCTGGGACAATTGATATTTTGCATTGACAAACCAATTTACTTTTAAGTCCATGTCGTTCTCTGTAATAAAAGTATAGACACTAATGACTATTCCAAGAATGACATGTAAAACCTTACACAGGAATTGTTGCGTAAGCACACATATCCGGCCTAATCATTTTGCTTTAGTGTCCCCAAGAGCTAGTGGCATCTATATATTTGTGTACAGAACGCCATAATGTTTTTAAGGTTCTGTTGCAGACATATACATGCATGCATGCATGTCTTACGAGTTAATCTGTTAATTATAGTTTCTCTATCCATATTTCCAGATGGGCAGTAAAAGTCTGAACCATTTGACCCAAGTAACTTGATTAATTTACCGGACAATCATAGTTTGATTCTCTAGGTATTTGAAAATTTCTTATAAATAAGTACCCACCGAAGTATATCCGCTGTTAGCCTGATACGGACAGCCAAGCGGATCCTTGTTTCAATTCATATATTCATAATTTTTTATTAAGAGTATAGAATATCATATTTGCATACATAGCCGTCCAAAGATTCACAACCCAATAGATCTACAAAATAAACACAGGAAAACAACGAACATAACCTCTCGTTGTTACTATCAATCTTTTATAACTACTATACGTCTCTATATATCTATAAACTCTTATAAAGCTAAACCTCACTAACTGTTTCTTTGAACATGCAAACTATCCACCTCATCGGTCCACTATCGGTTGTATTTATAGCCAACTAGCATTTGCAATTATGATCGAGACACATTATCCACTAACATGCATTTAGTTATCCATATAAGTGTATCATGTAATTCACTAAAATTAACTTATAATTGTTTATACCTTTGTATATATAATTTTATTCCAAATCACTAGCAATTTTGGCGAGAACATGCGGGGTATTCACCTAGTACCTTTAAAAAAAAGGATGACAAAGCCAAAAAAGGATTACAAAGGAATATGGTGATTTTCTGTTCACATGTAAGACTAAATTAATTCAATGGAGGTGCGCGCAGAGTGTACACAATTTTTTTTAGCCTAGCATGCTATACTTAATAATTAGAAACATGTTATGTTCTTTGATTACCAACTTACCTTTGTATTTCAGGTGGTTATGCATTATATATGTTGGAAACTCTGACATTAGCAGCTCAAAGCCAAACAAAGTAAAGTCAACTTCCCCTCATGAATGCCAAAGGGTGCTAGATCAGTTGGTCTAGCCATTCCAGCGGCACCTTCCAGGTCATGAGTTCGAATCCCAGTTGGGCGAATTTCAGGCTGGGTTAAAACCTCAACCAAATTTAGGTTCACGTTCTCTATATGCATCCATAAAGATGTTGTTAACTTTAATTTTTCACATCAGGACTAGACTAACCGTTGTATAACTATAAGTACCGAAAATAATTAAGCTTTGTGTCTACGTGGCATGTACTAATTAGTTATCTTTATCCAAATTGATTAACACGATGTTAACAACCAGCCACCACCAGGAGACACTGCCATCACAACCGCCATGCTGTTGTCTGCCTCCCTGTCCTTTAATTTTGCATGTGTAACTTAGGAAATAGTGTCCCGAATTTTAAGTTAATTCCTCTTTCCTCCAAAAAAATCATAATGTTCACAAATGAAAAAAATGATGGATATATAAAGAAGGAAAAAGGAAAATTTGTGTTACGACATGATGAACAATATTATGTTTTATGGATTATAAGAATCAGGGACTACTACCAAAAAAAAAAACCAAACAAAAAGAGGCAGATGTAGTTGTGTCCGCCTCTTCTCTATCATCTTTGTTATTTAGATGGAGACGGGATACAGTCCCTAGCTGCCTTTGTAAATCAGAAAACCAAAAAAGGGTAAATACTGTTGAGCCCACCTCCCATTTCCATCGGGAAAATGTCTATTTGACCTCCTGCATTATATTCCTCAACTAGAAAACCGGTTTTTTAGACTACTATTGAAACTATCCGATTTACCTCTCTATGAGGTTTTGAGAGTGGTTTTTCATTGTTTAATGTGGCACCAAGTCAGCCTCAAGGGAGGTAAATTGTCCTTCATTCAAGGAGGTCAATTCGGCCTAATTTATAAAAAAATTGCAAAAATTTAAATATTTTCCTATATGCATAGCCGTGAATATGCTTTAATCTTGAGCTTTTATTCTTTCTTTCTCGACATATATTTTGAATACTCACGCCCATTCATGGCCAAGTGTAACAATTTTCAATTATTCAAAGACGCCATTGGCTCCTCGTTGCTCAAGTCAGCAAATTCAGACAGTTAGCCACGTACGCCTGACAGTGATAGGTTCAACGGCAGTGGAATTTACAAATTTATTAATATCTTCCTCTCTGGACGGATGCTTGGAATAAACCAGCAGTTGGTTGGGCGGCCGTCTTCTTGTGCGCCGTATCTGTCCAAATCCGGCCGTCAGATGACCAAACATGGTCTTACACTAGTTTATTCATGCAAAGTCAGCAGCAGCAACTCTGCTTAATCAGTGCGCTAGTGCACGTTTCAATGGAGGTGCCGTCCCGTCTGCTCACTATAAATACCTTGTGCATGGATGTGGAGTAGCATCTCATCCATCCCATTTGCACTCTACAACCATTCATCACACTAATTCCGATCTATCTAGCCAAGAAATCCATTCACAGAGGAAGAAAATGGTGGCTGCCGGCAGGAGCATGGCGGAGCGGTGGAACCTCGCCGGCGCGACGGCGCTCGTCACCGGCGGCAGCAAGGGCATTGGGTACATTTCATGCTCTGATGATCTCTTGATTACAATCTACGGCTTCGTTTGTACGAGTTCACTTACATTACATTAATTAACATGCATGGCAGGCACGCGATCGTAGAGGAGCTAGCGGGGTTCGGCGTGCGTGTGCACACGTGCTCACGCAACGCGGCGGAGCTGGAGGAGTGCCGCCGGCGGTGGGAGGAGAAGGGGCTGCAGGTCACCGTCTCCGTCTGCGACGTTTCCGTGCGCGGCGACCGCGAGGACCTCACGGCCACCGTGGGCGCCACCTTCGGCGGCAGGCTTGACATCCTCGTGAACAACGCCGGGCAGTCTCTGTTCAAGCAGACGGCGGAGTGCACCGGCGACGACTACGCGCGGATCATGGCGACCAACCTTGAGTCTTGCTTCCACCTCAGCCAGCTCGCGCACCCTCTCCTCCGCAACGCCACCATCGCCGGCGGCGGCAGCGTCGTCCACATCTCCTCCATCGCCGGCTTCATCGGGCTCCCGGCGCTCGCCGTCTACTCCATGACCAAGGGCGCCATGAACCAGCTCACCCGGAGCCTCGCCGCCGAGTGGGCCGGCGATGGCATCCGTGTCAACTGCGTCGCGCCGGGCGGCATCAGAACCGACATCAGCAGTGATGTAAGCTTCCCTAATTAATCTTTTCATTCAGTTCAAAGCTACAATCTTTTTATTGCATCATCATTATATATGACCTCATGTGTGGCGATTGATTTGAGCAGAAGACGATAGACCCGGAGCTGGTGAAGAAGGAGATGGCGCGGCTGCCCATGGGGAGACTCGGCGAGCCGGAGGAGGTGGCGTCCATGGTGGCCTTCCTCTGCATGCCGGCGGCGTCCTACATGACCGGCCAAGTCATCTGCATCGACGGAGGCCGCACCATAGCTTAGCTTGCTAGCTAATCTGCTTGTCACTTTCGTCATGTGTATGTATATGTGTACGTGACACAACGGCTGCCGGCACACGTACATTCTGTCTGTACATTTGCGTGCATTGTGCTGAGGATGATTTTATCGTTCTGAATTGTAATCTACTGGCATGGAATGCATCTTGTAATATAATCTACTACTTTTCTCTGTGTAAATAAGTCCCAAACTAATGGTTTCAATTGCTTTTTTTTTGGCATCACAGTAGTAGTGACCTGCAAGGTTGACACCACTAACCGAGCTATATAATAATGTACCATCGGCTCTTATATCGCACTACATAGATAAAGCGACGATGGTACTGTTGACATTACTTTTTAATCATAGCAAGATGTCAAAGGTAACCATTATTATTTATCTAGATTTATTGATCAATGTCAAATCCATACCCAATATTAATGCTGAATAGGAGGACCCAGGTATAGACTTCCCTACCACGGTCATTTTCCAACCTGGCAGAGAGATATAACTGTCGGGTCAATGCTAGACCTGGCAATGATAGGAGAGATAATGCAATGACCTTATATACTCGCTGCCTGCCGGTGGCTTTTATCTTGTGTTGGTGGCTTATTTATTAACCAAACTGATAGTAAAAATGTATTTCTACCACCAGTGAAAATATCCTATTTTCACTAGCCTTTCATACTATTAGCGGGCAACAACTAATAGAAATCAATTATACCGCCAATCGAAATAGTTTTTGTATGAGTGAAACAAAGGAAATGGACAACATGAGTGACTTTGTTGAGTTTGCATGGAGGTGGTGACAGGTTAAAGAAGAACCTAGCGGCCGGCCGGGCGCTAGTTGGTTGATGGACCACTACTGGAAACGCCGTCTTTGCCGAAGGCTTTAGGCTTTGCCGAGGGCCTAATCTCGGGCACTTGGCAAAGGCCGTCTTTGTCGAAGGCTAGACGTGGAAGCCCTCGGCAAAGAAAAGCACTCGGCAAAGAGGCATTTGCCGAAGGCTTGACCCTCGGTAAAGAAAGCCCCTCGGTAAAGAAGATCTTTGCCAAGTGCAAGGCCCTCGGCAAAGCCAACCTTCGGCAAAGAATCCTGGATGGGCAACGGCGTCTGTTGGCGTCGGTCTTTTTGCCGAGGGCTCGTTGTTAGGCCCTCGGCAAAGATTTTTTTTTTTTTTTGGCCCCAGTTTTTTTTGGAGCTATCATACATTATTTAAAACTCAATTTTAAAATTTGGGCTAATTTTGACTTCTTTTTATATATTTCCGTAATTTATTTTGATTTGTTGATTTTTTTGAGTATTTCAAATTTGAACTGCAAGTGCATGGAATAATGCAATATAGTGTTTCAAAAATATTATTCATGGTATTTGGTGTATTTTGAGTCCCTATCGATGAACTCGCATCAAATTTCGTGCATCTTCTTCACGTAACATGACGAGCCACTTGACGAAAATGTGTTCTAAAATCATATAAAATTCATACGAAGTCCGAAAATCACGAAACTTGTCGAGGCGTCATGTTATAAAGACGTGGAGTCCGTGGTAAAAAATTTAGAAGGTTTCAAGAAAGTTTTGATGTAGGACGCATAAAACCCAGAGATCTCACGTTGTTATCGCATGTGATCACATGTGGAGATGTCTTGGTTTTAAGCGTCGGCCGTCAAAACTTTCTCGAAACAGTCTCAATTTTTTATCACTGACTCCACATACGATAGGATGACACCCCGACAAGTTTCGTGATCTTCGGACTTCGTTTGCATTTTATCTAATTTAAAAATACTTTTCCCACAAGCTCGATGTCATGTTCCGTGACCAACACGTTTGAAATTTCATGTGAGTTCCTGGATACGGCTACAAAATACACTAAACATCATGAATATCATTTTTTGAATCACTAAATTTTATTATTTCATACACCCGCAGTTCAAATTTGAAATATAGGGAAAAATTCAACTAAACGAAATAAACGAATGAAATAAAAAAAGTCCAAAATGCACTAAATTTGAAAATTTAGTTTTTAAATAATATATGAAAGCTTCACAAAAATTGGTCCAAAAAAAAAAAAAATTATTTGCCGAGCGTCAACGCCGACACTCTAAAATGTTTTTTGCCGAGGGCTCCACATGTAGCCCTCGGCAAAGAGGTTTTTAAAAAAAAAAGAATTTGGGCAGTTGAGGCCCATCCAGGCCCACCCCCAACCCTATCCATTCCCACCCTCCCCACCCACCCGCGCGACCCCCTGCTGAGAGCCGCCGCCGCCGCGCCCACGCCGCCCCGCCGCCCAGCCCACGCCGCGCCGCCCCTACGCCCACCCCGCGGCCACCCCGCGCCGCCGCGTCGTCCTTGCTCACCGCCGCGTGCCAAGGCCGGGCCGCCGCCGCGCAAGCAGGGAGCGCCGCTGCCGCGCCGGATCCGCGCGCCGCGCACCCGCCGAGGACGCGCGCCGGCCACCGGCCACCCGCGCCCCGGCGCCACCGCGGGGGCCGTGGCCCCCCTGCCCAGCCACCGGCCGGCCGCGGCCCGGCCGTGCCCCCGCCCTGCTGCCCGGCCGTGGAGGCCCCTCCCCGCCGCCGGCCAACAGTGAGAAGGAGGAGGAGCGCCGTGCCCCCACTGCCCCGACCGCCGTCGAGCTGTGCCCCCACTGCCCGGCCGCCGCGAGCTGTGCCGCGGGAGCAGCGAGACGTCGTCCGCTACCAGCCCGCGAAGGGTCCCCGCCCCCGGCCATCCCTGCAGAGAGGAGTGAAGGAGGAGAGAAGGGAGGACCCGGCTACCAGCTTCGTCTCCCACTCTCTATCTCCTTCCTCTCCCTGTTCCTCTTCTCCAGATCGACAGCCATGGTCTGATTTGCTCCTCGATTTCTCCCTCAAAACCAAATCCAAGGGCTCTAGAAGCTATCTAATTAGCTTTCCCCTTCGATTTCTCACTCAGTGGTGTGTGCAGGTTGGGCGTTTGAACAAGGTCTACCACCTCCCCAACTCCCCGTCCTCTCAATTCGGTCAGCTTCTCTTCTACTTGTCTCAATCTCCATTTCTTAATCATGATTTGGTTTTTAGACATGTGTAGTTGTGTGGTGTTCGAGGGGTGATGATTAGGAGGGTTTGTCTCACCGCAGTGGCGGCGATGTCTTCTCCACGCTCTGGGAAAGGGAGAGCCACTGCCACTCGATTTATGCTCCGAGAAGGTGACCACTCTGGCGAGTTTTCTAGTTGGTCCTGATGCTGGCTCCGGCAGCTGCAAAGTCTAGTCGGCGACAAGCATTGCAGAAGTGCCATAGAGAAGTGGTTCGTGCTCCTCCAGTTCATTATGCTGCCCTGCTGCCCTGCTGTCTTTAGCGTTCTTATTTTCCTGCAGTTAAAGGATATAAGCAGAGGGAATTGTAGACTTAGTTTGCTCTACTCGACAGGAGGTAGGAAGTTAGGCGACACCAGTTTCAGCAGTGATGTGGCCACAATATTGCCATGGAAGATAGCAAGAACAGGGTGACCCATTCAAAGAAAATCGAGGAAGGAGGTAAGATTCTGTTCTTTTTACCATTTGTTTTCATATGTATCTAATTATTAACTGATTTCTACTTCAATATGCATGTAAGAGTTAATTTGTATAAACTACTAGAAAGTCTGGGTAGAAAACCAGAATTAGAAAATCTTTGAAGGTTAGGAGGAACATCTATGCTCAATTCATATGCTTGTATATTCCTTCTCTATCTTGCTTAACTGTACTAATGTTCAACTGACTCATTGAAGTTACCAATGTTTGAATTTAATTTTGTGATGAGCAGAAATCATTGGCCGTCAAGAAACTATTCATGTTTAATTGTGGTGAATTTGTGTCTGCTGTGTATATGTCTGGGCAGTAAAGATTTGGTGACTTACGAGTGCTGTTCATCCAAATAGAATTAGTGTCTGAGATGTATACTTTTCTGCCTTTGCTTATAATTATTTTCAGATAGAGTTTTGGGCCTTTGGCAACCACTGAGGCCGTCTTTGATGTTGCAATTGTGTGCACAGGAATCTGTTAATTTGTAACTTATTGCAGAGTGGAGATGAAGGCCAAACAACTAGTATCACTTTACGGTTTTTTACAGATATGTTGTTCCTTTGACCCATCTAGTTTATTTTCCTGATTTTTTATCATACAGTTTTGGATACAAGTATCATACAGTTCTAATTATGTGCACCAAAGTGTTGTCAATATTTCAGCAGACTTAGCTTAAGGAGATAGCAAGCTTAACTGTAATTCTATATTAGTGCACTTAGGGAATCACACAAAGTGTTGTCAATATTATTGTTCTGAACTGATTAGTGCATCATATGCCTATTAGTGCACTTAGGGAACATCATATATTAGCATCACACATTTATTTTGATGGTTCATGTTGGTCTAAATGATAGTTGTATGATATGTTGAGAGGAGTGCAATTTGGTTGGTAGAATGCAATTTTTTTAAAAATTTCTGTCTCTTTGCCGAGGGCCCCTCGCAATAGCCCTCGGCAAAGACTTTTTTCAAAAAAATGCTGAAAATTTCTTAGGCTTTTTTTTAAAAATAAAAATTTCTTTGCCGAGGGTAGCCCTCGGTAAAGAATTTTTTTTGCCATACGCCGTCAACGGCAACTTTTCTTTGCCGAGGGCCTTTTTGGCACTCGGCAAAGCCTTTGCCGAGGGCCCGACAAAAGGCCCTCGGCAAAGACCCTTTACCGTGAAAAGATTTTCCGAAGGGCCTTTGCCGAGGGCTACCTCGGCAAAGCCTTTGCCGGGCTACCCTCGGCAAAGCCTTTGCCGAGGTTTTTGCCTTTGCCGAGTGCCATTGGCACTTGGCAAAGCCCTAAAATCCAGTAGTGGACAACGGACAACCGTCATGCTTCATACATAACGAATGTTGCTTTTCATTCATTTATTGATTGGATAAACCCTTTATTTGTCTATAAATTAGTTAAAATAAATTTATTTATGAGTTAAAGGTTGTATGTGAATAGTTGTGCATTTGTTGTGTAGAGCCCCCAAATTGTTTCACTCAACACAAAATTCGTATATGTTTTCACTACCGGATTTCGTATCTTTGCCGAGTGCCCCATACATTCGGCAAAGCCCATATTACACTCGGCAACGCTTTTGCCGAGTGTTGCACTCGGCAAAGGCCACTCGGTAAAGAATCCATCGGCAAAGACCTCTTTGCCGAGTGCTTTCGGCACTCGGCAAAGCGGGCTCTTTTGCCGAGTTTTTTTTGCCGAGTTTTTTTTCTTTGGCACTTGGCAAAGAGCTCTTTGCCGAGTGCCCGAAAAAAACACACGGCAAAGCAATTGACACTCGGCAAAGAGCCGATTCGGTAGTGTTTCTATTTGCATCTACAAATAGCTCATGTTTTTCCTCATATCACAATAATATATATGATCCACATATATATCTTTGTTTGATGCTGATGAGCAACAAATTTAGTTAAAATCCTTGAGACG
Source organism: Chrysopogon serrulatus (assembly GCA_015844335.1). Lineage (NCBI taxonomy): Eukaryota > Viridiplantae > Streptophyta > Magnoliopsida > Poales > Poaceae > Chrysopogon > Chrysopogon serrulatus. Next base: position 71,203 of record JADLZL010004275.1, read on the forward strand.
GTGCCAAATTAAGAGAAATAACCATTCGTGAAAAGCCAGGAAGAAGTACCACAATTTATACCAAACTTTTTACTGTTTGGTAAATTTTATAAAGGATCTTGGTTACCCTCAAGTAGAATTTTTACGGGCCTTAGCTTTTGCAACCATATAGCGACCATAAAATCAAGGCATTTTTGTGCCATTTCAATTGAGCAAGTCAAAATTTACAATTATCTAGGTTCTAAGAAAACAGAATATTCTGGATTTGACTTAATAGCGAATCGGGAACATACACAATGATCTTGTGTTGACCTACATCACTTGAGGACACGTACGTACGCACCTTCTGACATCATTTGACTTCAGTTTGGTTCTTTTTTAAAAAATCTCAGCTGCATCTCCTTGCACGTGATCACCACTATACAGCGAGCTTGTCTGTTACAGGAAACAGATTGCGTATCTGCATATCCATATGTACCATACCTCCTACAACAAGTAATATATATAGGCCAGTATCCCCATCTCTAGTAGGCCATCTGTATCAGATTAATTAGTATCAGCTTTGTGACTTGTAAGCTACCCTAATAATGCTCATGAGAATTAACTATAGCAGCCACTAGTTGATAGCAGCCTTAGCAGCCTCACATATATCCATACATGTAGGTCAATTTCTTGATGCAACGATGAATGCACCCAAAGATAGTGACGGTCGAGCAAATCCCCCTGCCATGTTCCACTTACATAGTTATTTTGCTTATATTCATATTAAGTGTTACTTGTTTATATATTCCTATTATACAAGAGTCTTCTTGCCGACATACTATTCAACTATATATATGCATGAATTTGATGGTCATCAGTTAACAGAAGAATATACATGAGATTCATTATATGCGATACCTTGACACTGGACAATCAATGGCCACCGGCTTAGGTCAATGGCAAATTTAATTTTTGTAAATTTTTGTCATCTAGCTCAATTGGTCAGATGGAACTTTCTTTTGAGTATCTCAAACTGAGAAACAGAAAAGATACTGACGGCACACCGAGATTGCTGTATCCAATGTAGTCGCTGGCCATGCACAGCATAGAGAACACATTATTATCTAGGCCTGAAATGTCGTTCTCATGCAAAATAGATAGGTAGTTTAACATGTAGATTAATTGATATAAAATATAAAACTAGTAAAAGTCATCACACAAATTTCAACATCTGATGCATGCATTTTGTCCTTAGATGCGTGGATGGTAGTATATCTGCAACTAGAAACTGATGCATTCATGTAGCTGCATACAGAACGACATTGACAATAGCATATCCACTACTAATAACCTAATTAGTGAAGTCAATAGTGCATTACTTTTTTTATGGCCCGATGCAACTCAGAATAAAAGAAATTAATGGAGATATCACCAGCTTCAGTGATTAATATATGATGCAGGATATAGTCACAATCATGTATGTTATGTATGACATGCAAACCTGTACAAATGATTTGTTTATCTTATACTTTTTGCTCAAGTATCAGAGCTACTGACATTTATTTGCAAATGTAACACAAGTGATTTCTCAAGCAGACTCATCCTTCCCAAGTGTTTATGAAGCTATCAACAAACCTAGAGAAAATACTTACTCCCTTCGTTTCCAATTATAACACATTTTAACTTTTCTAGATCAATAACTTTTGCTACGCACCTACATATATTTTATGTCTAGAACATAGTTAAAACTATAAATCAAGAAATGTTACGACACCTTATAATTTAGGATGAAGGAAGTATTTTTAAGCTTTGAAGGCTAAAGGTTTAAAATGGATTTGTATCACTATTTATTGACTAGCTGTAAATGCGATATAATGTAGAAAATTTGTCGACCTCTGTTACTTCATTAATTCATATAAGCACATTTGGTTAGGTAACTGCAGAAATTTCCAGTGATCGTATGTACAAACTGGAAAATCCTCGGCTCAATTTTATTATTCCAGGATATTACTCAGAGGTTGCTACAATTTAACCATATCGTCCTCCAAAGATTCACATTTCACAACAAACATACAAAAACTGAACTAACCCCTCTTCCCTAATGTGAAAATTTGTGCACAAAATTTTTGCATATGACTACGACAGTTTCCTCTCTGCGACGACACAGAGTGCAATCTTTGTATATTCAGGTGTTTTGCATTATTGATATTCAGGTCCTTGGCTCCATTAACAGCTCAACTCACAAAAAAAACAATTAAGTCAACTCTTGGCGTATGTTTTCCCTTCACAGAATAATAGTGCTAAACTGCTAATTTCGTTCGGTACGGTACGGTTGGATGCTATGTGCATAGTCCTCATGAATAAAATATAATATGGCCAATCAAATTTCTCTGCACGTCGTCTTTATTTCAGGCAATGCATCCTACGGTTGTAGTAGAAAATGAAGCAAGTTATATATGGCAGAACTGGATCAATATACTACCTTCGTATATAGAAATAATAAGCCCAATTATATAGACAAAAAAAATTAAAATTTTTACCAATAGTTAGAAAAACTATCTGTATATTTATATTAAAGTCCATGCTTATACTGATATCAATTTTTGGGAATTGGCATTATAATTAAGTGTTACAATATTCTCCCTCTATCTTAAAATACCCTGCATCCCTGAAAAAAGTGATTTCTAAAGTTATCTTAAATTAAATTTTTTAAATTTTAACCAAATTTCTAAGAAAAAACATTAAGATTTATGTTATTGTATTAGTATCATTAGATTTACCATAAAATATATTTTCATAATATGCTCATTTTATATCATAAATGTTGTTACTGTTGTACAATAAAGTTATTTAAACTTTAAAAAGTTTGACTGACATGGGTTCTAGGAATCACTTTTTTCAGGGTCAGGGAAGTATATATAAGGTATCAAAGGAATTGTATGGTAGATTTTGTTTAAAGGAAATGACGCTTGTAATAATAGTAAAAATGCGTGTCTTGCTAGCATGCCACATCAGCAAAAATTGTCCACATGGCTACATGGGCCTGTGGTGCACCAATTAACAAGTTTTGAGACTCAAAAATACATTTTCAAAGTTGATGAATCTATGTGGTACACGCTTACAATTTTGAGGGTCTCTAGTGCATTTAACTTACCAAATATCACTTTTGATCACTTTCTCTAGATCTTCGCAACTTAGAGACCACTTGCCTAATTTGTTGCCCCGCATGCATGGATATATGACAATTGAGATATCATATCCTTGGTATATATACACTGAGATATCATATCCTTGGTATATATACACTCCATTAGTTTGGGCTTGGGCCGCAAATTTAAACAATGGTACGACATCGATCACAATTAATTAAAGTCAAATGATAGAAGAATGTACAAATTAAATTGCATTTCGTCCTCTGTTATCACAACTAGTATAGTGCCCGTGCTAACGCCACGGTAACATTTCAGGGATGCTTACAAAGAGACAAGAGATGAAGGACCATTAGTGATTAAAGAATTAAAAATAATAAAAACCGGTAGAGAATCAAATCTGAGCAGATTATGTCAATTTTTACTGAAAAACAGAATAATTAGCCAACTGCTACTGAAGAAATAGAGTACCAATGTTCTTTTAGTGGAACTGTGCATTTGAAGGGGATAAAAATTAGTATCCATCTCATCCATGGTCAAGAGATAAACTCTACTAAAACAAATCACAACCAAACTAAAATAGAATCAAAGCAATTCAAACATCTGTAAGCACAGGTTCTAATGAGGATTTCAGGCACATATCAACCAAGGGAAGGGAAAGGTATAGGCAAGCATAGCTCAAAACAAGTCTTTGCAATAAAATTAATTGCAAAAGAAATATGCAGGCAAGCATAAGTCCAAATATCAGAAATGATCATGTATTCCATCTTTGATTATCTCAAAACACTTTCTAAGAAAAAAAAACAGATCATGTATTCCCCACCAGGATGTTGTTCTGGCTGAAAATGCTATAAATTTAATTGCTACTCTGCTTAGAATATAAGGACCAACGGGCCGCAGCAACCAAGGTGCTGTAAAAATGCTAAATCATAATTAACCTGGGGGACTTAGAAATCAATACATTGCTAATTGTGTGATTGCAAGACCATGGGGGGATCATCGAGTGTCCTAGAAAGTTTGTTATGTACAGGGAGAGCCTAAGAGTGCTCAGCTGATTGGTGAAGCCATAGCAAACAACCCTCTCTTCTCACTATATGCCACACCCCAGAACATGATAAAGAAGGTAGAGTAAACACTAATAATTTTTTTTATATTAGCTGAAAAACTAACATGAATTTTATATCGGAGCTGACATCCAAATAAATTGCAGGAATATATTAACATACCACTCATAGTAAGAGAACAAAGACCTGACATCCAAAGCTTTGAAAGGGTTGAAAAGTCAATATTGATAAAACCATAGCCTCCTGCAGCCATCTAATTTAAGAAATGACAGAGATTGTTTCTCTGAAACAAACCTAATAGCTCACCCTAGCATATCACAGCAACCACCAGTAATTAGATACCCCGAACAGCAACTTAAATTGACAAAAATAAATCTAATACAAGGTATGTATGGGTTACTCAGTTAGTACTTGTAACCTGACTCTTGCTGCAAGAAAAAAAAAACAATCCCCCCATTTTAACAGGAAAATAACTGCAGATCATATAAACATTTTACACTCTTGGCAAATAAAAATGTGCTAGTGGAAGAGATCCTTTCATGTAAACATTTTACATGATCTGCAGTTATTTTCCTGTTAAAGAGGGTGACAATGGGGGAGGAGGCAGATCGATGGAGTCCCGTGTGACTGATGTAGGTGTATTCGCAATCCAATGCAATTGTTCAGACACTACAAAATAAAGCATAAAATATTAATTCACAAATTTAACAAAACGGTGAGGGACATACATCCAGATTAATACAGAAAAGCTTACGCCATCATGCAGATACCCTATCTAATCCTAAAAATCAAAATCAACTTTTATGCAGTATAGTAATACAATAACTCTAGAATTTCAAAAGGTGCACCTCTTACGTTTCGAGTTGCATGTCTTGGCCCAACAAATAGGGTGTCAATGTCAGCACCAGGGCCATGTACCTGTACAATTACACAACAAATTAGGAGCAATTCCTTTAAGCCGTTGTGATAAACAGCAATTCAACCATATTTAGTTTGGCAATTAAATCTTATTTCATATATCTAATTTAGGTAACAACAGTTTTGATATAATATGAATGTCTGCAGAGGCATCTTGAAAAGCATGACAGAATTTGTGCTCAAGATACTACTAACATTTTTTGAATTTTTTTAATAACATCGACCACTACATAGATTGTGTTATCCATCTCATTAGAAAAAAAATACTTACCGAAAAGGAACTCAGGTTTTAGTAGGATACCAATATCATGGAAACTGATATACTCGAGCAAATAGGTCCTATAAATTTAGTGGAATGCCAAAGATTTGTGTTGCACATGATAAATTTAGTGGAATACTAAAGATCTTGACCAGGTGCATAACCGCATAAGAAATATATCTCTGTACCATCTTATTCTGAATCTATCATCATATAGCTGTCACTGAACTCCATAGTGCTATTCTGCAATTTTCTACAGAGTAAAATCAAAAGACATTGCAAGCACTTCCATCTATGCAGACACCACTTGCATAAATCCAATACCTCATTTTGTCATTAAGAAAACCCACTCCAGCGCTTATGCAAGTGAGACATCACCACCTTTTCTGCGGTTGTGCCACAAATGAGCCGGACAACAAAATCTAGGTCATGATCCCGTCACTACTGCAGGTAATCAAAATCACGTGCTGCCATGATTAAAAAAATAAAACATCACAGCCACACCAGGCTGGAGGTTATCACCAGCGGCGATGACGCAAGCAGGGCACCGGCTGCTCCTCATCCTGGATGTCCACTTTGCTCTGGGGAGACCACGTGCGTCGTCGGGGGGAGATTCATGGCGGCGTGCGTGGCCGGCGTCATGGCTGCGGCAGCTGCCTCGGGCGCCGCCCCATGCATCCTTGGAATCTGCGGTGGCTGGCGGTCAGCCTCGGGGAAGAGCCGGCGGGATGGGACGCGGGTTTAGGTAGGGTTTGACAGGGAAGATGGCCAGAGTGGGAGACGGAGGCGTGGCCAGATAGGGAGCCCAAGCCCACACCTAATGGAGCCGCCGCTGGCCGAAACCCTAGCCGCCGAGCAGACCGGGAGCAGGAGAGGGAGGCGCTCACAGAGGACGGAGAGAGGGGCGCGGGGGGTGCGGTGTGGCGTGTGTGGGGCTGCGGGAGGATGAATGATGATAAGGAGAGGAGGAGGAGGAGGATGACGTGTGACACTTTTGATCTGGGCTGTCCGATTTGTACGAGTAAGGAGAGAGAATGATTTAAATTGAATCTAGGCTGTCCATTTTAATTGTGTTGGTTTTCTGGGTACAATTGTTTGGGTGGATGAAGAAGGGGATTATAGCCTGGCCTTCTTGGCCCACTTCTTTGGGGGACGTTTTTATGTGTGGATCTAAAAAAGAAAACTTGGTGCATTAGTAGGTTGATTAGATGACCAACATGCAGTTGTGGACGGTCAGGCGGTCACAATTAGTAGTCTAATACAACGGCCGGCTGGGCAGCTGGGCTCGAGCTGCCGGAAGTCGTCATCCAGTGCTCCGTATCTGTGGAAATCTGGCCGGCGGCAGAGACGATGACTAACGCAGGTCGTGTCATTATTTAATCTCAAAGGCTAGAAGATCACAATTTTGATAAAGGCGTAGTATTTATTTTATTAATATATAGGGAAAGGGTGGTGAGAGAGAGTTGTTTAATTTATAGCTATATATAGCTAGGTATATCTATATCTATATTCTATATATAACTATATCGTTTGATAATAATATTAAAAAGGCCAAAACGTTGACCTGTTCTATTTTTGTCCACTTACTCCTAACTACTAGATAGTGGAGAGTTAGAATAAAAAAAAGATAGTGGAGAGTTTCTCCTTTTATACCCTTTTGTCTCAGGGGTTATATGACATATGTTCATAAAAGTTAGCCGAATAACTCGATCGCGTCCAGTGATAGTGATAGGAAATCTGATTTCAAGATATGCTTTGCCGTGCTCTTTGTATCTCTCATGTGACACAAACTCATGAGCTATGCTCATACGAGTTACAAAAAATTGTGCCTAGGGATGATACTTAGTCCGGTTCCAATATGTATTATATTAGGTAATGTTGCAGTGTATATGCATGTCTACTAGCCTAATCTATATTAATAAAGAGATAAAATTTTATCTTTCTATTTTCCGTCCACATCCCTCTGATTATGGGAGAAGTGCAAAGTTTCGTTACACTTTTTATTTCCTAAATTGCACTCATAGTATCTGGCAAGTGACCCAAAGTTCCCAAACTCATTACCCATGATCACAAAAATCCCAACAACTCGCATCTCGTATATGACCTGGACTTATAGCAATACTATAACAGGATAATATACCTCTGTTCCCGTTTATGAGGTAATTTGGCTAACAATTTTAATTTTTACTATCATCATAATGTAAAATTGATATGATTAGATAAATAAGTAATTGTACTATATATCCAACTCATAAATTTATAAGAATAATATAAATAGCAATATATATAAAGTAAATAAATGACAAAAAATATCACCTAGGAGACTATGTCAATTCCAGCTCATGTGCCTCATAAAAAGGAGTTAATCCATCATCAAATGCCTCTCCTTGTAGCCTGTCTTGTTCTCATTGAATAATGTATCAATCTATTAATTCCCGAAAATGATTTCGCTTAAATTTCCACTCAGTGCAGTCCTCTAGTGTTTGGACAGGATGTACATCAGAGACAATTTGGGTTTCCTTAGTTTTGCTTATTCGTATTGGATGATCCTCAATTTCACGTCGCTTGCGCCAAAATAACCGCGCGCAGGCGGTCCAGAGATAGCCTCGCTCCTACACTATCTGGACCCAGTCTGGGCCAAATACTTTAGCACAGCATCTTCTGGGCCTTGGCCCCAACGACGGTGGCGGCCCATTTCCGAATGCCAAGTTACCGCCACTCTCAGCTCGCTTCCCGCTATTGATCACCATCTTTCACAATATCATACTTTTTATTCTAAAAAAAAGGATCATACTTTTTGTCCTCTGTACGTAAAAGTCTTTGGAAAAATCTACCTTTGATCCTCTGTAATGTAAAGGTCTTTTGAAAAAAATCTACTTTTTATCCACTGCTCTGTATGTAAAGTCTTTGGAAAAATCTAGCTCAGGTATATAAACAATTATAGCATATTCATATTCTTGGAGTTTATGCAGTGTCATCGTTCCTCGCTAGCTGTTTTCTTTTACCATGCCTCCAATTGCTAGTGCTGTCCTGGTGTGTCTGAGCATCCGCCTACTGATAGCAGTTAGCACAGGAATCACCAGTCACCCATGCTCCTCAAACCATACTTGAAACATCCAAAACATCAGGTAGCTTTCATTCACTCCGTTTGCCCCTGAGGCAGAGGCTCTCGGCCACGACCATCGCCATGGACGAGCCGGCGTCCGTTCGGCCTGCCGCAAGACGGCGCATGTCATGCCGTGGTGTGCTCTCGGCACGGCCACCACTGCGGTTGCGCCGGTGCTCCCCTACACTGTCGTCGTGTCCGCGCCAGGTGAGGCCGCGTCGTGCGCTGTGTGCCTCATCGAGGGGATAACATAAAAAAAGAAAAAACAGGGAGGTACGCACCACGGTGGCTCCCTGCACACTCACACGGGTTCCACGTCGGCTGCACTTGAGTCATCAACATGTGGCTCGACTTGCAAAAAACGCTATGCCTGGCTGGGTTTCCTTTGTCCTGTTTGTGTGTAAGGGGAGGAGACTCCAGATGTTGATCGAACCCAGAGCATACACGACTGAAAAACTTCTATCCTACGTGAAAACAAAAAACTTAACGGTAAGAGTCGATCTTCTAGTTGGACGAAAGATTTTATAATTTTTTTGTCTTTTTAGTATTATATATAGTATATTATATATTATATTATATTGTTATATTAGATAGAGATATATAGATAAAAAAGTTAGAGATAGAGAGGAGAGTAGATATAGATATAGATATATAATATATATAGGAAAACCTCTTCCGATCCTATATATATGACAAGGTGCGGCCCGTTTATTTATACACCCGTACAGGCTCCCGTCATATTAGGAGAAGCTAACGGGTTGAGAGTGCAAATAGGATCTGGGTTGGCATGCAGTTGAGTATATATCTTTTTTGAAACGTGTGCATTAAATAGTAGTATGTGTATATACGTAACTTAAGAAGTGCATGGATACTTCTTGCGGCGATGGGTATGTATTCATATTTTATTTAATCTAAAACAACAAGCTGGCCAGGTTTGGTCAGTACATGCTCTTCGCTAAAAATTCGTATAAACAAATATTGTTCCAGCATCATAGTATGGACCAATACTTTATAATAAGTATGAACAAATACTGCTTCATACTCTGAGTATATATCGCACACATGGTCTTCGTTGAAAATAGTATAAACAAATAATAGTCAAACATAGAACAGTATGGACCAATAATTTATAATAAAAAGGTATGAACATAGTATGGATAAAAAGGTTAGACATACACATACTTTGTACTGTAAGTATGTACAAATAGTTCATACTATGAGTATATAGCCATACTACTTAATACAGTATATACAAATACTTCATACTATGACTTTGTAGCCATACTACTTATCAAGTTCACTTCGTCAGGTACGTATTCAGCTGCTATCTTAACCATCATCTACAAAACATATCGAACATATAGTAGTAGTTTATTCATCTAGACGTCAGGGGGTGGCGGCGGTGCATCAGAACAGGCAAGGCAACATGCATGGGCCATCATCTTGCCTGTGGCGTCGCCTCGACATATCCCTCAGTGATTAATTTTAGCACAAACCAAGAGCACCACTAATTAATAGATCTAGATTGTAGAGACGGATGCTTCTAGAAATCGCCAGTCCAGTATCAAATGATACGTAGTCCAATCTGAAGAAAAATCTGGATGAAGTGATAATAAAATGTTGAAAATGTATAAGTGATACTCTAGTCATTAGAATCTGAAGAAAAATCTGGCTTGAGAACAGCAAGTAATTTGTATGCATGCATCTTTTTTATTGAGTGCTTGAATTGACGTCAGGGGGAGAGAGGTGAAGTAGCAGTAGTACTACTAGGGCCTTGTTCAGTTCGCAAAAAACTTGCATTTGAACTTCTGTAGCACTTTCGTTTGTATTTGGCAAATATTATCCAATCGTGCACCAACTAGACTCAAAAGATTCATCTCGTGATTTACAACTAAACTGTGTAATTAGTTATTTTTTTACTTATATTTAGTACTCTATACATACGGGTAGAAATTGATGTGATGGAGAGAGAGTGGGAAAACTTGCGACTTTCATTCCAACTGAACCGCCTAGGAGATGGAAGGCGCTGCCTGCCGTATGTGTCAGGGCCAAAGCTGGCTTGGAAAAATTTGGAGACTAGTTTTTCTTTAGTGTCACTGTCAGGCGGGCCTGGCTGCCCATCCGAAGAGCCACACGTTGGAAAAATGTGCAGCTCGGCATCTTGTTTACGAACGCCAGCATCCAGCTTATGGTCCATCTAGCCAAATCAAACCAGGCACATTTTTGTATCGTCCTCTATTTGCCAAAATAAACCAGTGCAATCCAACCATGCATGGTGATAGGTGTCAACAATCCAAAGTATGGATAGCCGTCACCCCCTGTGGGTAGCTATCACCGGTTCTAGAAAATCCACGCTAACACATATATATAAGTTTTTTGAAAAATCTAGCTCAGGCGTATAAACAATTATAGCAAATTCGAATTCTTGGCGTTTATGCAGTGTCATCGTCGATAGTTGTTGTCTTTTACCATGCCTCCAATTGCTAGTGCCATCATGCTGCGTCTGAGCATCCGCCTACTCAGAGCACAAGAATCACCAGTCACCCATGCTCCTCTAACCATACTTGAAACATCCCAAAAAAATCAGGTAGCCGCTTTCACTCATGGCGGCCGCTAGCGGGAGCAGGCAGCGAGAGAGGTGGAGCCTGGCCGGCGCGACGGCGCTGGTCACCGGCGGCAGCAAGGGCATCGGGCACGCCATCGTGGAGGAGCTGGCCGGGTTCGGCGCGCGGGTACACACGTGCTCACGCAGCGCGGCGGACCTGGAGGAGGCCCGACGCCGGTGGGCCGAGAAGGGGCTCGCCGTCACCGTCTCCGTCTGCGACGTCGCCGTGCGCGCCGACCGGGAGAAGCTCATGGACACGGTCAAGGCGACCTTCGACGGCAAGCTCGACATCCTGGTGAACAACGCCGGGCAGGTGCTGCCCAAGGCGGCGGCGGAGTGCACGGCGGAGGAATACTCGCATGTGATGGCGACCAACTTGGAGTCGAGCTTCCATCTCTGCCAGCTCGCGCACCCTCTCCTCGTCAGAGCGTCCGTCGCCGGAGGAGGAAGCGTCGTCCATATCTCCTCCATCGCAAGCTTCCTGGGTTACCCAGGGATCGTACTCTACTGTATTTCCAAAGGTAACTACGTGGGTGCTAGCTACAAATGTTTGGCTTTTGTCTATCTTTGCTGTGTTTTCTCTTGTAACTCACTTGGTTACGGTTAATCAACGAATTGTTAATATGAAGCTTAGGTTAGCACAGGTGTAGATGGGATGCTAACTCGCATTTAAGCTCGAACCTTGGGATGCGCCACGGTACAACACATGTTTTTTTAAATAAAACAAATATTAGTCATATTGGAATTTAAAATTTTGACTCTAGAATATCTACATTATTGTTATATATAGCTATATGATAAATACCCACTTGTCATCTCATTGAACTGTCAACTGTCGACTCATGTTGGACTGCTCCAAGTAGGACTAAATAGTTTCTCAAACATAACCCGTCCTTGTCATTTTTATTTAACCTATATAACCTGTGTTATGTTAGAGCTCAATTCAAGGACGAGATTCCTAAGATTTATTTACACAAAAGAGCAATACCTCACTCTCCAAATGTATACAAACTAAATTGTTTGAACAAAACATTTTTTATAGTTCATGTAAAAAGTATTTTCTCTGTTTCTGACAGAATTCTAATATTATGCAGGAGGAATGAACCAACTTACAAGGAGTCTGGCTGTTGAGTGGTCGCAGGATAAGATTCGTGTGAACTGTGTTGCCCCAGGCGCTATCACGACTGATATACTCAAACAGGTGCATAGCTATTAGACCAAGTACCAAATGATTAAATAATAGGCAGGTCATCAGCTTTTTTTATCCCCTAAATTATTCAGACTAAAGTGCATGGTCGGTCCCAAAACAAGACTAGATAGATGTGTGTCACGCCGGTGCCTATACTCACAAATTGCGTTGTTTTCAATCCTTAAACTTATCGAAGTGTGTCAAGCTAGTTCTCACATACTCTCAAATTACACCGTTTTAACCATTAATCTCTCTGTGTCTCGGTAGTCATCCAAACTGATCTAAGCACAGCCCACACACCGATGTGGTATACTGAAAGGTTGCTGACTTGGACCTGACATACATGTCACCTCCCTCTCATAAAGCTCCCACCTCACTTATGGCCATGCATGGCTAGTTGGCTCATGCTATTGTCAGGCTGTCTCCAAGAGTAGACCAATTGGGATACCCAAACTCAAAATAGGTTTCCAACACAATTTCTATAGCATTCAATAGAGTATTATACAGAAGACCTATTTTAGGTGTTAGAAGAGGCATAACCCAAATCTGAGTATCCTCTTTGCTGAAGACGCATTTGCATAAGAGCTATCTTTTGAGTCTTGTTGTTGGATAAGACTAAAAATGAGTATGAATCCTTTGTCTGTAGCGTTACTCAAAAAATGAATGAGTATTGTCGTTTGACTCATGGCTGTTGGAGACAGTCTCAGCCATTCAGGAAGGGATAGGGCTTGTGGGTGTTCTTGCTAGCTAGGGCACAGGCAGTGGTGGTGGTGGTGGCGGTGGCACTGGTAGTCATAGGGCTGGATAGTGCTAGTAGGTATAGGCGCTGGCGGGCATAAACCGTCCTTAGTTTATCGGCAGTGTTTTTTTCTCACAAAAAATCAGTCGTTTTAGTATGCGCTGGCATGGCAGAAAAAAGTATGCAAAAATGAATAAAATTCTGATTATACTTATTAAAAAAACAAAATTCCGGTTACATTGTTTTTGTACGAGGCTACATAATTACATTTATCTATCACGATGATTCATTAGCTAGTACACAAATAGAACAAAAACAAATACGTCTGCTGGATCGGAATGACTTTGGTTTGACCATAACATTGCACATAAGACAATTTCTTTTCATAAAAGAAATATAAGTTAGCAGAAAATTGCATTCCCCATACATACCATAATGGCTTAGATAACTACGGCTGTATATAATGAGAGTACGTATGTCTAGCTAGTGCAATGAAATTTATACTTTTTTGTCTTTTTTTGGGTTGACAGGTTGAACAAGAATTTCTCGACGAAGAGATTTCACGGGTTCCGATGAAGAGGATCGGCGAGGTAGAGGAGGTGGCGTCCGTGGTGTCGTTTCTTTGTATGCCGGCGTCTTCCTATGTCACTGGCCAAGTCATTTGCATCGACGGCGGCCGGACCATAAGTGCATGAGCTTGTACTCCTATATACTACTAACTTCATCCTAAATTATAGTTCATTTGTCTTTTTCAACTTTAAGTTTGATCACTCATCTTATTCAAAAAATTGTTCAAGATTTCATTTCTTTTGTTGTGGCTTGTTTTACGAATAAAAGTTCTTAATTTAAATTGACTATATTTACATATTTTTTTAATAAGACAAATGGTCAAACTTGAGGTTAAAAAAAGTTGAACAAACTATAATTTAAGATGGAGGGAGTAGTTAATATATAGATGTGGAATATAATGAGACATTCAGTTGGTTGTATGGTTTCTTGGATGACTTATGCCTTGAAATTTTTATTTAGCAACTATATATGCTATGCGTTTCAAATGCCTGAAAATCGAACTTCTCATATTGTTTCTGAACATGTGCCGGTTGTAATCTATACATTACGAGAGGTTTAAAGGTTTATCAATGATATGTCATCTGTTTTACTCCCTTCATCCCAAATTATAAGACGTGTTTGACTTTTTTTGGCTCCAAATTTGACCATTCGTCTTATTCAAAAAATTTGTGCAAATATGGCCAAATTTAAGTTATTTTGAAGAACTTCTATTAGTAAAGCAAGCCACAATAAAAAAGTGATATTATGTAAAAATTTTTGAATAAGACAAATGGTCAAACTTGGGGCCAAAAAAATCAAACGTCTTATAATTTGGATGGAGTGAGTATTTTGTTTTAGGAACAGACTCATCATGCATGAGCACTTATCTCGTACGAGCATGCAAAGAACGGTAGACCAACTGAACTCTGCGCCGTGCTTGGACACGCACACGGTACAAACTTCTAACTTGTACAGACACAAGACATGATTCTGTTGGATTAATCGGATGATTGTAAGAAATGAAGGAAAAAAAAACATTGCTCCTTAATCGTACGGAAGTTTATATATTTGCGTGCCGGCCGGAAGTGAGAAGCTGGACTTAATCAAATTTTAACCAAAATTTTGGGTCCCCACTCCATTTTACAGCCGAATGAGCACTAAATGATAACATTTGTCTGCCATTTAAAACAACCGAGAGTGATAATAGATTGTTGCCACTGGTTTATTTAGAACCAACATCATGTCTTTTTTATAAATAGGCATGATAATGTAACTGATTTAAAAATAACTGGTAGTAATTTAAAAGAACGCAATTCTATCGACAGTGCTAAGTTAGACTGTCTTTAGTTTGATAGGTTTTTCATGAAATCGTTAATTTTTTATGGTATAAAATAAATATCACTAGGTTCATCATATCATGCAATTTATTTTTATAGTATATACCTATTTGAAATTAACTGGTGATACATTTTTGTTTTAACTTAGTCAAATACACAATACATGGACATATACACAATATATGGACATAGGTAGATCTACCTAGAACTGCATTATTTTTGGGACAGGTAGTAAAACATGTGGCAAGTACTAGACATCTGCACTTGTATGAATTTTTTCAAGATAATAATTGCGGAAATGACCTGTAAGAACACATTATCCCTATTTATACAGTTCATAGAAGAAACCATTAGAAATTACGATTATAATTCATTTTTTACCCCAAAACTCTTCTTATTCTAAAACTGTTCAAAATTAGCACATCAACTATCAATACCGTTCAATTTAATCTTGAGGCAGCTTTTTGGGGGCTTTTAGGTGTTAGCATTTGCAAACAAACGGTAACCCATAACCTAGAACTGCTATATTAAAAGTAAGGAGTATATAACTTATTTTTGGGTGCTTTTGTTTTGGTCCATGATGTAAGGAAAAAATGAACCCAAGGGCTATATACTTTGGATTTTGGTGATTGATGATCAACATGACTATTTGTACCAATATTGTTTGCTAGTGATTTTGGATATAGTTCAAATGATGCAAAGTGGACTTAGACCACATGGTGTTGTATCTGGTTTGTGTGCTTACTTTCCCGACAAGGTAGGTGCACCTTATTTATTTCATTGTTGTTCTTGTATTACTGTTCACTTGTTTATTTTATTTTATTAAGTTCATCTAATATTTTAAAATTTCATTTATACTTTGCATGTTAGGTGCTCCCTAAAAGCATTTATCATGTGCTCAAAAAAATAATCTAATTATTTTTAGGAGAAAAAAAAATAGTCTAATTAGCTCCTGTCATTCGGCTTGCCAAAAACCTTCAATAAAATTATAGAAACGGCCCTACCCAATAGAGAACTCGAAGCCCTCCACCATTCGGGTGACAGCCAGCCACGGCCCGTGGGCTCACCAAGGCGGTTGACCATTTGCAGCTAGACGCATGTTGGGCCGCTTCTTGTATTGGCCTGCACCGGTGCTGCTGGACCAGGCCGGTGACTTTTTTTTTTTTTTTTTTTTTTTTTGAAAAGGACCAGGCCGGTGGCTTTGTGAGCTGGAGATGCAGCTTAATTAGTTCTGTATGCTGAACTTTGTGCACTTTTAGTATAAGACACAACGTGTAATCAGATCATGTAATATGTTATTATGTACTAACATCTTCTGTTATTCAACTTTCACTTTCTTGTTTTGTAGATTTCAACTTAACACCTCCTCTTGTCCCTTTAAATTTCATGCATAGTTTTATGTGCTTTTCTATTCCTATGTGTTGCTACTATGCTCCTACCCCTGTTGTGTGTTTTTCTGTACCTATCCATGGGGCTCTCGGAAGATGATCGAGTGGTTCGTGCTCCGCCTGCATGCAGAGACGTGTACAGTGAGCAGTGAGCAACTGGGTATAAACTGAACCACACAATCAAGGGACTGTCACATAGAAACTTACCCACATGGCCACATATGAGCACGTCTGAAGGATTGAGACTAAACCGATAATTCTATAGATTGACAATGTTATCGTAGGTGTCAAGTCGATGACTACCTGTAGGTGAGTAGGTTCTATCATAAAAAATCAGCTGATCTACGTTCTGTTTGCCGCTTTTATTTTATGTGCATTGTGCAAGCATGTTCATTCTGTTGGCGTGTTTGATGGTCATTCTCTATCGGTGATTTTGTTTGGTGGTACAGCTGATTTGTTTACTCTGGTGGTTGTCACGCATGCTTTCATTTCCACTGTAAGTATGTTCATTTTGTTTTATATGTACTTGGATTGTTTACTTTTTGGTAAAAAAGAAGTACCTTTCTCTCGTGCTCCTCGTGGCAATTTTAAAAGAAACACGTACACGTCTATAAAGTGCATGGGCTTCAGAAGACGAGAGTGGCACCTGTACGTGTCGCGTGCAACAGAATACAATCGATGGCCGAGATGGCAGCAGTGGCCGGCCGCGAGAGATGGAGCTTGGCCGGAGCGACGGCGCTGGTCACCGGCGGGAGCAAGGGCATTGGGCACGCCATCGTGGAGGAGCTGGCGACGTTCGGCGCGCTGGTGCACACCTGCTCCCCGCAACGCCGGTGAGCTGGAGGAGTGCCGCCGGAGGTGGGAGGAGAAGGGGCTGAGCGTGACCGTCTCCGTCTGCGCGGCGTCGCCGTGCGCGCGCCGACGGGAGAGGCTCATGGACACGGTCAAGGCGACCTTCTAAAGGACCGAGAGTGGTGACCACAGGGGGGGTGAATGGGAGCCTCAAATTTCTTTCGAAACTTTCGACCAAATGTCCCAAATTCGACCCCAAGAACCAAACACACAAACGAGCGATAAGTTCACGAGCCAACAGGTGGCTGGGTACTTTAGGAGATGTTCTAGGAGTACAGCGGAACGATCGCAAAAGACCGGAAGCAAGCGCTCGACGGAACTTCGAAACGGGTGCACCCAACTCCTATTGAGAAGGAGTGAGTGCCCAACCCAAGATACTCAAGCCAACTAGTGACAAGAGTACTTAGGAACGATGCACGTTAAGCTAGGAACCCAACGCAAAAATCGGAACTCAATTAGGATCACGAACGGGCAAGAAACGCGAAAAATCAGCACTACTACAGTATTGCTACAGTAACTGCGGACAGTCCGCTGCATTACCCGGACAGTCCGCTACAGTAACTTAAGTCAGCCCGCTACAGTACTTGGATAGTCGCTACAGTACGGCGGATAGTCCGCTACAGTACCCCCGGACAGTCCGCAGGTGAAAAATCAAAAACACGACTGCGCGACAAAGGTTCTGCTCACGGCTGAAAATGAAGTGGCGGACAGTCCGGGACTTGGGGGCGGACAGTCCGCAGTTCAAAGCAAAAACCATACACAGAAAACACTCGGACGGACCCCGATGCCCGGACAGTCCGCTACAGTAACCTCGGACTGTCCGCGGGTCACCAGACAGGCGATTTCAGGGCGATTTCTAATTCGTCTCCTCTTTGATCCGCCCGATCTCCTCCAAATCTCAACCAACTGCAACCAAATTTGAAACGTAGGTTCACAAGGCAGTGGAGAAGCTCTCTCTAAGAGATCATAGCCTGAGATGGAGTGAATCAACGGGAATCGAAAGAGGGGTGAAGAAACACGAGCAAAAACCGGGCGTCACCAAGAATCACTTCGATCTCCTTGCACAGGACGAATTGGAAGAAACCCTTCGGTGGAAGTGTTCTCCTACAAGCAAGGATCAAGCAGCAATAAACGGTGCGCAAAACAATCAACCATAGCTCGAGAAATCGCAAGAGTAAGAAACAGGGGAGAAGAGGAAAACTCAAGAACGCGAAAAACAAAACGCGAATCGATGCAAAACCACTCAATGATCTGACTCCACGAGGAAACATGGAGGATTCGGGACCTCCATTCCCTTCAACACGAGTTTGATTACACTAATGAAGGATTAGTGGACCTCTCTCTCACTCACAAGCAACTAGAGGAAGAAACCCTAAATGAGGAAAATGCAAATGGGAGAGGTGAGGGAGATGGGGCTCCCTCCACCTTACTTATCGACCGGGCTTATTTCATTTTTCAGTTTTTGCCTCTGATACAACTCTGAGCAAACCGCCTAGCCCTAGGGACATTGCGGTCCAACTCGAACCGACTCGATGCAATCTTTGATCCGACGGCCACCGCGCCTTCTCACCGGTAGCTTCGCCTCGGCGAATTCCCGATGCCGCCACGTCTTTGTCCGGCCCGCCTCGGGACCTCCACCGGGGTTTTGAGGCTCAACCCGAAAACCCGCCGGTGGTTTTGAGGCCCAAACCACTAAAACCCGCCTCCGTTGGTTTTGAGGCCCAAACCAACAAACCGCCCACGTCCTTGCGCTTGTCGGCCCAAGTGCCAAAGAACGCGATCCCGCCCGGCGATTCCGGGTCCCTCGGCCCAAGTCTCGATCGTCCGCCCTTTCACCGCTCCCGGTCCATTCGGGCGTGGCCCGCCATCACTTGACCTTCACCTCGCCGTCGGCACTTTGCCTCCATGCTCGACACCGCACAACACAAACCAAGGCACATGTGGAACTCGTGGCTTTCACCACCGTCAGTAGCACCCCATCCGAGATGCTAGTAGTTGAATCAATCACTCATCATCACAACTGAATCACAAGTATAAACCTTGTGTTCGCACCTTCGACGGCAAGCTCGACATCCTGGTGAACAACGCCGGGCCAGATGCCGCCCAAGGCGGCGGTGGAGTGCACGGTGGAGGAATACTCGCATGTTGATGGGGACGTGATTCCCTATCCTCCGTCAGGTTCAAGATAACTATCGATTTGGTCGGAGAGTGACACACCGATCCGGCTTCAGATCACAAAGACCCGAACCCTGCAACCTTAGCACCACGTCTCCTCTGGTTATCAACCGTGTCACAATCCGGTTGACCTCACCAAGAAGGCTAATCCCCGCTACGAATAGAAGAACACAAGCAAGAACAAGATAATAAGCAACTCAAGTGAAGTGACAATTGCAGATATATGATTAAGATCTCAACGTGGGGTTTCACAAACCGATAACAGTGACTGTTCGATGACAGATTGATCTAAAGCAAAACCCAAACCCTAACATAGGCGGCGGCTACTGATTATATGGTCTAAGGGACGTGCAAGCACCCTTATTCACGTCCTCCTCATGGGCCTATACGTTACATGGCCCGACGGCCCAAAAGATAGCAATGCAACGTCCAAAAAGATTCTGGATGCTCAATTGTTTCGATGATTCCCATTGACTCCGATGGAATTTGGACCTGAAACCAAAGCCATTAGTTAGCTTATGAAATTATCTTTCCATCTATATGTGGATCATCAAAAACGGAGTTCGCATGTGTCCTGGGCGTCCAATTTATCGCTCGCTAGTCCTGAAGGCCGAGACTGACGCGAACTCGAGTCGGACTGGACCTCTGGCTTGGCTTGAACGCCCTTGCTGGCCCCCTAAGGTGGTGGCCAAGGAGGAGGACGTCCAAGGGCTTCCTTGGTATGTTCTCCATCTTCTCGGGGTGTGCTCCAACTTGGGCCAGGGTCACAAGGATGAATAACAAGCCCACGATGACGATATAGCTCCGGCGAGAAACAAGCAACAAGCATGTCTTGATGATTTGGAGGCCTTGCCAATGTGATATTGAGATAGTACTAGATCTATTTGAAAGTAAGCTTTCCATCAAGTGCTCATTGACCTCAATCGTACTCCGGATGGTTGAGTTATGGCCTTTCCGGTGAGGTACTGTTGGGTCACCGACGAACCTTGATTGACGTGCACCTTGAGGAATATTTGTACCTACAAGCAAATAGGAACATGTATATGTGGAACCAAGTGAGTTGCACCAAAAATTACTAAACAAGCTCACCTTATAATCAATGGTTGTATCTGAATGTGTCATGTCCTCATCATCCTCCCCTTCTTGACAACAAACCGTCCTTGGTTTGAGGTTAGGTGCAGGACAGATTGTAGGTAGTAGCCAACATAGCTCCCCTTCTTGAAATTTAACTTGTTTCTTTGTAACAAAACTAGAAGCACTTGACATGATAAAATTATAGCTATTGCAGTCCTCTAGTTGATCATATTTTTGTATAGTAAAAGGAGATTTCATATTTGAACAAATATAGACACGATGCACCATATACTCTCCTTTGCAATTATATTTGCCAACAAAGTGATATATACATCTAGATAACCATGGCAATTCAGCATATTTAAATTTCTCTTCCAAAATATTAAGAGCACATAGAGTATCAAACTCAATATAACCCAAAGTATTTAAAGAAGATAATAATTTTAGCTCATCCTTTTCAGTGGTAATGGGAAGAAAATATTTACTTGCAGCAATAGTACTTTGTTCCAAAACATAAGAATCAATTTCTTTTTCACAAGTTGTGTCACAGGGAATAACAAAAGTGCTATCATGCAACTTCTCTTTATCACAAATATCGGTACAACAATTATCAGGTGGCAAAGGTAAATCAAGAGAAGGTTCTAGTATTGCATTAATAGCATCATTGGTGGGCAAATTTAGCATCTCAAGCAGAGAGCTCTTACCTGAGACAGTTATCTGTTCTTTCTCTATTACCTTGTCCTCTTTCTTGGATACATGCCGCAAACTATTAGTTTCAACAAGAGATAAAACAATATCTTTATTTTGTAAAAATTCAGATTTAGATAAAGATATCTTAACATCTGAAATAACCCATTCTTTTCTAAAAGACTCATTCTTTCTTCTCTTCACTCTCATAAGATCTTCTCTTAAAATTTCAGCAGCGGTCATAGGTATGAGAGTAATGTTTCTACCATTGTATTTGAATGAATATTTATTAGCAATCATATTGTGCATAACCTTATTTTCAGATATCCATGGTTTACTAAATAGCAATTGACAATATTGCATCGGTACTATATCAAATTCTGCACTATCCTTATAAGTACCAATGGAAAACTCAATGCGTGCAATTTCAGTTACCTTTATCTTATCCCAAGAATTCACCCATTTGATGTAGTATGGATATGGATGTGGTCTTGTGGTCAAGCTAAGCTTCTCGACCAACTCTAAGCTTGCAAGGTTGTTGCATGCCTTGCCATCTATCATAACACGACAACGTCGATCCTTCACAACAAAGTATGTTTGGAACACGTTGTTGAACTGGTTTTGCTCCGCCTTCTCCATTTGAGAACTGAATACTTGTTGTGCAAGTTCTATAGTACGTGTGGGAGTTGACGATGAAGACGTCCCCACTTTTGCAATTATTTTATCTATCCTTGTGGAGAACTCATCCCTAAATTTCTGCAAGTCAAACTTAAAAAGAATTTCGTTGTTTGACATTGTTAGCAATAAAAATAATTTCCTATCAGCTATTTATGGATCGGTGGAATCACGCTCTAACACGTCTTACCAAATTATTACAAGTGTTCTTACCAAGGCAAGACAGTGGACGGTACAACCGGCGGCTGGTTCGTGAAACCTATGAGGATGTGGCACCAAAATTTTAATGGTCTTTTTCTATACTGATCTGAAGTATATGTGGAGCTTGGAAGGCATATAAAGAGACAAATTTATATATGTGGCACTCAATTTAGTAACAGATAGCAATATTGAATAAACGTCCAAAGCACTTGTCCTAGTTGCTGGCCTATGCGTGTCCCTAGCACCAATTACGATAAACAAGGGAGTGAAACAAGGATAAAAGAAACAATTATGAATGAAGCCAATGGACATGAACAAGGCAAAGGTACAACACAAAATAGAGCAATTAGTTGTTCCTTATGTGCTCCTATTCTCTTCTCTTTTTTTTACTATTTTTCTTTTATTTTTATACAAACTTTTCTTTTGTTCTTTTGATATTTTTTCTCAGTAAGGAGCACACAAGAACAAAGCACAAAAAATTTGAGCTCAATTGGATAAAAGATGTGGTGTAAAGAAAATAAGTATTGTGCTCTCAAAATAACACCAAAATTTATGGGCCCGAAAACTCGATTTTGCTGATTGAATTTCGCAAATCTAATTTTTACGAACCCAGCTTTGCTGGGATGAAATAATTCTAAAATTTTCTGGCGTTCTCCGTAGATATAAAATTTGCCCCATTTCAAGTTTGGACGAAAAAGTTATAACTGTTTTAAGGTAGACAGTCTAAATCAGAGTTTTATGTGGACACAAGATGCAAATCGATGATGATATAGAATGGTGGCGGGTGGAGGGATCAACACAAATTAGAGAAGAACAGAATATAAACCAGCAATAAGACGTTGACCTAGGACACAAACTCAATACAGCGAAATCTGAAACTAAATTATGCAAAGGCTATGGCATGGCTGGCTCTAGGATGGGAAACATATATGGCGGTGGACTGTAGGATAAAAGCGAAAACACTCGAACTATAGGTAAGATGCGAACCTGAAGGTACACCTTAAGCTCTGAATACCACTTGATGGGGACGTGATTCCCGATCTTCCGTCAGGTTCAAGATAACTATCGATTTGGTCGGAGAGCGACACACCGATCCGGCTTCAGATCACAAAGACCCGAACTCTGCAACCTTAGCACCACGTCTCCTCTAGTTATCAACCGTGTCACAATCCAGTTGACCTCACCAAGAAGGCTAATCCCTGCTACGAATCGAAGAACACAAGCAAGAACAAGATAATAAGCAACTCAAGTGAGGTGACAATTACAGATATATGATTAAGATCTCAACGTGGGGTTTCACAAACCGATAACGGCGACTGTTCGATGACAGATTGATCTAAAGCAAAACCCAAACCCTAACATAGGCGGTGGCTACTGATTATATGGTCTAAGGGACGTGCAAGCACCCTCATTCACGTCCTCCTCATGGGCCTATACGTTACATGGCCCGACGGCCCAAAAGATAGCAATGCAACGTCCAAACAGATTCTGGACGCTCAATTGTTTCGATGATTCCCATTGACTCCGATGAAATTTGGACCTGAAACCAAAGCCATTAGTTGACTTATGAAATTATCTTTCCATCCATATGTGGATCATCGAAAACGGAATTCGGATGTGTCCTGGGCATCCAATTTATCGCTCGCTAGTCCTGAAGGCCGAGACTGACGCGAACTCGAGTTGGACTGGGCCTCTGGCTTGGCTTAAACGCCCTTGCTGGCCCCCTAAGGTGGTGGCCAAGGAGGAGGACATCCAAGGGCTTCCTTGGTATGTTCTCCATCTTCTCGGGGTGTGCTCCAACTTGGGCCAGGGTCACAAGGATGAATAACAAGCCCACGATGACGATGTAGCTCCCGGCGGAAACAGCAACAGCATGTCTTGATGATTTGGAGGCCTTGCCAATGTGATATTGAGATAGGACCAGATCTATTTGAAAGCTTATCAAATAAGCTTTCTATCAAGTGCTCATTGACCTCAATCGTACTTTGGATGGTTGAGTTATGGCCTTTCCAGTGAGGTACTGTCGGGTCACCGACGAACCTTGATTGACTTGCACCTTGAGGAATATTTGTACCTACAAGCAAATAGGAACATGTACATGTGGAACCAAGTGAGTTTCACTAAAAATCACTAAACAAGCTCACCTTATAATCAATGGTTGTATCTGAATGTGTCATGTCCTCATCACATGTGATGGCGACCAACTTGGAGTCAAGCTTTCATCTCTGCCAGCTCGCGCACCCTCTCCTCGTCAGAGCTTCCATCGCCGGAGGAGGAAGCGTCGTCCATGTGTCCACCATCGGAAGCTTGCTGGGATACCCTGGGCTCGTGCTCTACTGTATCTCCAAAGGTACCAACCAATAAGTGGGTGCTAGTCGTGCTACATTGCAGCAATTATTATAGTTCTAATATTAAGTACGCCAAAGAAATTAATATCTCACTCTCCAAACGTATGTAAATTAAATTGTTTGAGGAAAACATTTTATTTTTCATGCAAAAAGTAATTTCTATGTTTATAACAGAATTCTAACATTATGTAGGAGGAATTGTTGGAAATAAAAGCAATTTAGCGATGCAAAAAATAATTCCGACAATAAGAAAAAGACCAACAACATGAATATGATTTAACACCAGCACTAAGATCGAGGCATAGCCGCTCTATCTAGTGCGAACGACGTAAGAGAAACGAAAACGAACAACAAAGAAAGACAAGACATCATTACGGTGGGGATATCGGCGCCGTAGGCGAAGGCGAAGACGAAGACGTAGCAGACCGTCGACGGAGATCGGGATCGGCGGCGGCGGGCGTAGAGGGAAGAAGACGCCCAATGAAAGTCGCGCGACGGCGCTTCCCAAAACCCGATACGCCCCCTACCCCGTGCGGGGACGCGAGGAGACGTAGGCTTCGGAGCACGCTCTTCCGCACCGATGGCACGTCGGCGACGGGATGGGGAGGACAGCGGCACAAGAAAGCACCGTGGAACGGGAAGAGATGAATTCTTCAGGTGGAGGACGACGTCTCGCCCCTTATTTATACACGCGTCGCGGCTAAGGAAAGCGATTAGCCGCTTAATCACAGCGTTACGGTAATTGTCCTTCCGTTTGTACACTTACCATAACGTGAGAATAATTGCTTACCAAATAGGCCAGCGCAATTTTCTCCATGCATGCAAAAATATCAAGTGACAAAAGGAGGCCGCGCACCAAGAAGGGCGGAGGTCCGAAATCGCCGGACCATTCACTCGCATGTCGTGCGTGCGCGCGCCATTAGCCCGCCCCGCCCCGCCCAAAGCTAGGCCAAAGCGAGGCGAGGCGAGCGAAGCAGCAGCGTGTGGTTCTTCCTTTTCCCTCTCCTCATCCATAGCTTCAACAAGAATGAGATAGCTCAACTATTTAAGTTGGCCTCACTTCTCTTGAAGTAGCAAGGTGGGACTAAAGTCCCCCACCTTTCCATATATACATGCATGTGTGAGTGGGCCTTTGGGATTTATATGGAATTGTTTGGCCCATGGCCCAAAACATCTAACAATCCCCCACCACATCCCAAGGGCACGCGAAGTCATACTCCCCACGTACCACATCTTTGTTAATATACCAGCTATTCGGTGGAGACCGGTTAAGGTTGAACATCCACCTAGAACATCAAGATAGGTCCATCGAATCGCACAATGGACTAGGCCTTGAATTGGCGGTTTGGTGCGAATAGGCTTCACTTGAAGTCTTGATCGATACTAGGGCTGCCATCGCCAACCCCCGCGAGTGGAGCGTATAAGTCATACTCCTAACTCACTTCATGAGCTTATTAAAGAATACCCAATTCTTATAAAACTGCGACTAACAGTTGGGCTCACATAGGTGTGTTCTTACGGGGATACTCTGTAGGGACAAGTATCTCGCTATAAAGCCTCGAGAACACATTAAGACAAAGTCAACACGCCTTGAGAAATGAGAGTTTGCATCTCCAACGGAGTGGGTTAAAGGAAAAGGTTGTACTCTCCCGTTAACCAACGACTTGTTCTTCCTGTGTCCTAATTCACGGGATCTCCGATCACATAGGTTGGGTTACTACTGAGGTTAACTCACATGGGTCTCAATCCCATCTCCTTCGATGCATTGTCAATCACCGCGTGCGTGATAGTCCCTTGGTGAAGGGATACGCCAGGTTCTTAGCATGCCCGGATATATTCCACGGCTATTACCGAGCTCCTCAATTTCTGACGACGGACTTCGGTCTACGCTTTATATGTTTCTTTGGACTTCTTTCCATTATCGACTATTCTTCACTTTGTGATCACTTTGTTTGATTATCACGGTTTATGAGAATAGCAGAATTGGTTTTTCAACCATAGGTAAGTCCATCAACATTTCTCTTAACCATTCAGCCTCACTAGAGGTCAGATTCAGAGTCTGTGAGCTCTTGCCTCCATTGTAGATTTTGTAAGTATTGTCTACTTACAAGATCTCCAAGAGACAGCGCCACCACCCAAAGTGAATATGTATCCACTAGTGGCCTTCAACTCGTAAACTTCGAAATCCAGTTTGAATCACTATATCCTTCAAGTACTCACGGGTACCCTGAATAGTGAATTCCATAACTCATTGTGCCTTTTAGATAGCGCATTACACGATCAATACCCTGCCAATGATCGGTTCCTGGATTAGAGAAAAATCTACTCAACTTGCTTACACCAAATGAGATGTCAGGGCGGGTTGCGCTAGCTAGATACATCAATGAGCCAATAATCTGGGAGTATCTCAATTGATCCTTTCCTAGCCTCTTATTCTTTCGAAGTATTAGGCTAGGATCATAGGGTGTTGGAGAAGGTTTGCAATCCATATAGCCAAAGCGGCTCAAAACCTTTTCCACATAATGAGATTGCAAAAGAGTAATCCCATTCTCACCCTTGTTAACTTTAATATTGAGAATCACATCGGCTACTCCCAAATGTTTCATGTCAAAATTTTAGGATAAGAATGACTTTACGTCATTAATCTCATCGATACTTGTCCCAAAAATTAGTATGTCGTCCACATACAAACACAGGATTACTCCTTTGCCCCCACCATAACGGTAGTACACACAAGTGTCGGCTTCATTTACTGCAAACCCAGCAGAAGTCAAAGTCTGTTCAAACTTCTCATGCCACTGCTTAGGTGCCTGCTTTAGGCCATACAAGAATTTGAGTAACTTGCACACCTTGCCCTCTTGTCCTTGTGCTATAAATCCATCGGGCTGGTTCATGTAAATTTCTTCCTCTAGCTCTCCATTAAGGAAAGCCGTCTTCACGTCCATCTGGTGGACAAGGAGACCATGGGAAGCAGCCAAGGATAATAGCACTCGGATTGTAGTTAATCTGGCAACAGGTGAGTAGGTGTCAAAGAAATCCTCGTCTTCCTTTTGTGTAAAACCTTTAGCAACAAGCCTTGCTTTGTACTTTTCAATAGTACCGTCGGGCCTAAGCTTCTTCTTAAATACCCATTTACAGACCAATCGGCCCGCAACCCATCGGGGTTTGTCTACTACTTCCCATGTTCCATTTGCAAAGTGATGGAGTCCATCTCACTACGGACTGCATCCTTCCAGTAATCCGTATCTGTTGATGCATATGCCTCTGCAATGGTTGTGGGAGTATCATCTATGAGATACACAGTGAAGTCATCACCAAAGGATTTTGCAATCCTTTGTCTCTTACTCCTTCTCGAAGCTACAACACTGTCATCCTCCTCATTACCAAGTGGATCTATGATTGGTTCAAGAGAGGGTGTGGGTTCAGGAATAACTTCATTAGACGAACTCGGTAAAGAACATGCAACATTCATCGGGAAAATATTCTCAAAGAAAGTAACATCCCGTGACTCCAAGAGTGAACCAACTATAACTTTTGGCGCTTCAGATTTAATCACTAAGAACTTATACGCCGTGCTATGGTACGCGTATCCCAAGAAGATACAATCAACTGTTTTTGGTCCGAGCTTGCGTTTCTTATTAATTGGTACGCTAACCATGGTCAAAACAGCCCCAAGTACACAAATAATGGAGAGATGGTTTCCGACCTTTCCATCCTTCATACGGAGTAATATCACTATTTTTAGTTGGAACTCTATTTAGAACATGACATCTTTGTTAAAATAGCCTCCCCCACCATGCTTTAGCCATACCGGATGTTCCTAACATGGCATTCACCAAGTCCATTAACGTCCGGTTCTTTCTTTCGGCAACCCCATTAGATTGGGGCGAATTTGGAGGTGTCCGTTCATGAATTATTCCATTCTCCGCACAAAAAGGTCAAACTCATTGGAAAAATACTCTCCACCACGATCGGACCCTAACACGCTTGATTTTTTTTTCTAATTGGTTTTCTACCTCGGCCTTATAAGTCTTAAAACATTCAAACGCCTCATCTTTAGATTTTAGAAGGAACACATAGCATTATTTAGTTGCATCATCAATTAAGGTCATAAAGTATCTTTTTCCTCCTTTTGTCAACACACCATTCATTTCACAAAGATCAGAATGAATGAGCTCTAATCTTGTCGTGCACCTCCCGTCTATAGCCTTGTGTGGCTTACGAGGTTGCTTTGCTCGCACACATGCTTGACATTTAGAGCCTTTGACTATAGAAAAATTTGGAATTAAATTCATAACGGATAGACGCGACATACAACCAAAATTAATGTGAC
Source organism: Chrysopogon serrulatus (assembly GCA_015844335.1). Classification (NCBI taxonomy): domain Eukaryota; kingdom Viridiplantae; phylum Streptophyta; class Magnoliopsida; order Poales; family Poaceae; genus Chrysopogon; species Chrysopogon serrulatus. The sequence goes on from JADLZL010004275.1 coordinate 99,812, forward strand.
ACAAACGTGAATGCCATATATCGACCACCGAGTTGTTTGAATCACACACATGGTTCACAACTTTATTATTGAAATCGGAGAGTGAAAAGCGGAACAAGCCTCCATTGTCATAGCCTTTGCCAATGAATTGGCCATACCTCGAAATGACTACTTTATTCGACTCAAATACCAGCTTGAATCCATCTCGACACAAGAGGGATCCACTAACGAGGTTCTTCTTTATTGAGGGCGCATCTTTCGCACGTTCTTGAGCCGCACGATCTTTCCCGGAGTGAACTTCGGATCGACCAAACCAACACCAAGAACGAAGCATGCGAGCCGTTCCCCATCATGACGGTTGAACCTCGTGCGACCTGGTAGGAAGAAAACATAGAGATATCAGTACAAACATGAATATTGGCTTTGTATCTATCCACCGGTCATTAGATTGACATACAGAAAATACATTAGGTAAAGAATTACCATACCCGGATCCGCTAGGATCGCCAATAGTCACGTTGGCGATTTACGCCCCTCGCTGATTCTTCTTGATGCCCTTGCGGTTCTTGCACTTCTTGGCGAAGTGTCCGGTCTCACCGCAAACAAAGCACACAACTTCATCCATGTTCTTCTTCTTCTTGAATCGAGTAGTCCGAACGCCTTACGCTTGTTCTTGCCGGCGTCTGCCGCATCACATTGGTATTTGGACTGTTCGGGTGCCTTTGGTGGAGCATCCTTTGCCCGAGCCTTCTCTTCAACATCAAGACCAGCCAACAGATCCTCAACAGAGATCTTACGTCTTTTTATGTTTCAGAGCTGTGGCAAAGTTCCTCCAAGACGGAGGCAACTTGGCAATAATGCCACCGCCACAAACTTATCGGGCAAAATATGTCCGAGCTGTTCGAGTTCCCTCACAATGAGTTGGAACTCATGAGCCTGTTCCACGACCGAACAGTTTTCAACCATTTTGTAGTCGTGGTACTTCTCCATCACATACAGCTCGTGCCGGCATCTGCAAAGGCTGAACTTGTGTTCAAGTGCCTCCCACGATTCAGCGGCACTCTTGATGTTCATGTAAACATCACACACCTGGTCGAGAGAACGCCAAGACGCATCCGACGAAAAATCGTCGTAGCCGCGATAAACTCCTCGCACCTCTTTCTCAGATCCGAGAGGTAGTGCGGGAGGATTACCCCACGACCCAAAAACACGCCCATAGCAGTCACCACAATCGAGCCCTCGTCGCCACCTCTTAAAATTCACACCAGTGAATTTCTCCGGTTTCATCGCATCAAGTATATCCCTTAGTCATCGCTAAATGCCTATCGGGTTTTTGGATTGTTGGAAATAAAAACAATTTAGCGATGCAAAAAAAAATAATTCGACAATAAGGAAAAGACCAACAACATGAATATGATTTAACACCAGCACTAAGATCGAGGCATAGCCGCTCTATCTAGTGCGAACGACGTAAGAGAAACGAAAACGAACAACAAAGAAAGACAAGACATCATTACGGGGGGGATATCGGCGCCAGAGGCGTAAGGCGAAGACGAAGACATAGTAGACCGTCGACGGAGATCGGGATCGGCGCGGCGGCGAGAGGGAAGAAGACGTCCAGCCGAAAGCAGTCGCGACGGGCGCTTCCCAAAACCCGACACGCCCCCTACCCCGTGCAGGGACGCGAGGAGACGTAGGCTTCGGAGCCTGCTCTCCCGGCACCGATGGCACGTCGGCGACGGGATGGGGAGGACAGCGGCAGCGCAGCACGCGTGGAACGGGAAGAGATGAATTCTCGTGTGGAGGGACGACGCCTCGTCCCTTATTTATACACGCGTCGCAGCTAAGGAAAGCGATTAGCCGCTTAATCACAGCGTTGCAGTAATTGTCCTTCCGTTTGTACACTTACCATAACGTGAGAATAATTGCTTACCAAATATCGCCGGACCATTCACGCGCATGTCGTGCGTGCGCCCATTGGCCCCGCCCGCCTCGGCGAGGCGAGGCGAGGCGAAAGGCCAAGGCAGCGTGTGGTTCTTCCTTTTCCCTCTCCTCATCCATAGCTTCAACAAGAATGAGATAGCTCAACTATTTAAGTTGGCATCACTTCTCTTGAAGTAGCAAGGTGGGACTAAAGTCCCCCACCTTTCCATATATACATGCATGTGTGAGTGGGCCTTTGGGATTTATATGGAATTGTTTGGCCCATGGCCCAAAACATCTAACAGGAATGAACCAGCTTACAAGGAGCCTAGCTGTTGAGTGGTCTCAGGATAAGATTCGTGTAAACTGTGTTGCCCCAGGTGCTGTCACGACTAATTTACTCAAAGAGGTGCAGTACTACATCATTAACTAATGCGTCGTTATCAACTTCTTCTGTCCCCTAAATTGTTGAGACTAAAGTGTATGGTTAGTCTCCAAACTTGGCTAGGTATGTCACACTGGTCCTCGTACTCTCAAATTACATCATTTCAGCCATTGAACTCTATTCGGATCTCAGTGGTCATGCAAACGGGTTTAGGCACGTGCCCACACACTGATGTGGCATATTGAAAAGTTGCTGACTTGGACCTAACATACATGTCACCTCCCTCTCATATAGCTCCCACCTCGCTCATGGCCATGGCTGGTTGGCACATGTTATTTGTCAGTCGACATTCATGAAGAGGCAACACCTATTGTTGGTCTTGCCAGCTAGGGCATAGGCATTGGCGCTGGCCGCTAGTAGGGGCGCTGGTGCACATGGAGATGATAGGGGACACCACCACTAGTACACAAAAGATTTTGCATGGTGTTAGAAAAAAAATAACTGAGGTGATTAGAGCTGGCAGCCACACCGTTAATCAGTGGCCCGTCTGCCCTCGCCGCTTGCCGAGCAAACCATTAACTGAGTTGGGTAGCTTAACATAACTGCCACCATTAGTCCATGATTAACCATGGTGGTTAATCGATTTACCGAGGCAGTCATCTTAAGGCCACTGCCACAGTTAATAGATCCATGTGGTTGCTTTAAGGCAACCGTAACATGAATGATTGTAATAGAAAATAATTTATAATTTTTTTGTTTGAAATTAGATAAAGACAAACTTTATATCAAAATTGTAGCTCTCGGCGAGATCTACAACTTTGTACTCTTGAAGTTTTTTTGAATTGAAACCATTTAGATGTCGAAATAATATTGTAAGTGCATAGATTTTGAAATTTAAAATTTAAAATTATAAAATAATCTTGAATGTCGACATTATCTATATAAAAGTTATAGTATTCAATAGAATTTGCAACTTAGTTGAAAAGATTTAAATTTGAAGATGTCTGGAGTCCCAAATGTGTATCCTCCGATCCTATGCATGGCAGAAAAAAAGTAAGCCATTCTGATTAGATAAATATATAAGAGTTGAAATTGGCATTCCCCATTTATACCATAATGGATTAGATAACTACGGTTATATATATAAGAGTACGTACATTGTCTAGCTAGTGCAATAATGAAATTTATCTACTTTTTTTCTGAGTTGACAGGTTGACCAAGAATTTCTGCAACAAGAGATTTCACGGATTCCGATGCAGAGGACCGGCGAGGTAGAGGAGGTGGCGTCCGTGGTGTCGTTTCTGTGTATGCCGGCGTCTTCCTATGTCACTGGCCAAGTAATTTGCATCGACGGTGGCCGGACCATAAGTGCATAAGCTTGTACTAGTATATACAAATATACACGTGGAATAAAATGGGACATTCATCAGTTTGTTGCATAGTGTCATGGATGACTTATACTCCGTCTATGACTTAGCTTGAAGATTTTATTTAGCAATCATATGCTATGCGTTTCAAATTGTTTGAAAATTGAACTTCGTATTGTTTTTAAGCAGGTACCGTGTTGTAACCTATGTATTATGAAATGTTTAATGATTTATTAATCATATAATGTGTTTTAATTTGTTTTGGGATCAGACTCATCATGCATGAGCACTTATCTAGTACGGGCACACTAGTTTACAGATCATTTCTCGTGACACTAGCGTTTTATTTCTACTGACAGTTTCTCTTGAGAAGAGCCAGTAGAAATCGGCCCTATTTTTTCTTGGCGGATTTCTTAAAAACCACCGGTAGAAATGCGATTTCTACTAGTGGTTTTCTTGAGGAACCGCCAGTAGAAATCATGTATTTCTATTGGTGGATTTCTTAAGGAACCGCCCGGTAGAAATCGTATTTCTTGGCGGTTCCTTAAAAAATCCACCAGTAAAAAATAGTTTGAAATTTTTTTTTTGAGTTTTTCAAACTTTCTCGGATGGAGAAACTTCTAAAATAAAAGTTATAGATCTTAAAAAATTATGAAACTTTATTGTTGACAACTTTTTCATTTGAATTCGTTTAGGTCCTCAAATACTCAAATTATACTTGGTTTTGGATAATATATGGGGAAAGAAAAAGGGATATGGACACATATAAGTGTAAGGTGCAGTAGTAGGGGAGGGATCGCGTGAGGCCAAGGTCACGGGTTCGAAGGCCGGCAACTGCGTAGCGCGCGATTTTACGCGAAAAAATTCTAGCAACTGCGTGGCGCGCGATTTTATGCGAAAAAAATTCCAGCTACTAAACACATACAATTCAAAAGGATTAGAGATAGGTCCTGCTCTTTTTTAGCAAACCTCCTCCAACATCTTTTCTTTGAAGGCTCACGATGCCATGTTTTTGTGGATAGTGTGTTAGGAATTAATTCACCTTAAAATTCTCAAAACTTGTTTAATGTACGGTGCTCTTGAAAATGTTAGAATTTTCAAACACTCTTACTGATAAGCAAGGCATCTATTTTATGGTCAATATAGATAACAAGGAATAAAGTTATTTTTTGGTAGTTGCTGACCCAATTCTCTTGTTACTACAGGGAACCCATTGGCTTTGGTCCTGGGTTTGCAATAGTGTGAGAGGATCAACAAACACTTATGGTGATCGATGTCTTCTCAAACTTTATAGACCACAACACAACAATAAGGCTTTTTAATTTGCATTCCTATGGGTGGCCTTCTTTGTTTCGAATTGAGTGTGGAGATGGTTTTATTAAAAGAATTTTGTTTTCCTAGAGTTGTTGACTTGTAATAAGTTGATCTGATTCCTTTTCATGGGGGTGGAAGTTGGATACACTTTACATGATCAAATAAAGCTACTAAACAATATAATAGTAAGTTAGTAACAAGACTAGATGCATTATTCACAGATTTAACTACATGTTAACCATAGGATGTAATAATTTACCATACTCTCAAGTGAATGCAATGTGTCCACTTACTAAAATATTGGAGATTTAAAGTTTCAAAAATTTTAAACAAATCTTGGATGGAGACTCACTTTTTATTAAAATTCTTATTGTGACCCAAATCTTTGCAGTTGAGACTTGTCTAATTTGAAATAATTTAGGAGTTGAAATATTCAATATACAACAAGCACTACCGGATTCGTCTTCTTTGCCGAGTGCCCCAAGCACTCGGCAAAGCCTATATTACACTCGGCAAAGGCTTTGCCGAGTGTTGCACTCGGCAAAGGCCACTCGGCAAAGAACCCGTTGGCAAAGACCTCTTTGTCGAGTGCCAAAAATCGGGCACTCGGCAAAGCCTTTGCCGAGTGCCCGACACTCGGCAAAGTTCAAAACAAAAAAAAACCGAAAATAATAGAAAAAAATTTAATCGGGGGAGGGCCCCACCGACCAGCGCCCATTCATCTCTATCCGGCGGGATTTTTTGCGGTATTTTTTGAAACTTCATGTCCAGCGGGATTCGAACTCATGACCTCTCCCTCGCGTGGAACCTCCTGTAACAGAACCGACCAATTTATAAAAGCATAAGTGAAAAATCACTCGCTAAGCAAGCAATTGTCACACTTAAGCCGTTATAAACCCGGTAGTCCGGAAATCTCGAAGGATTTCAAACAAAACATCATCGACCAAGATCGTACAAGTTTAGCGTCACCATTCGCATGTTACAACATTTCGCAAATAGATTAACAACATCAGAGTGCGGAAATAAAGTTATTACAAACCAAGTTCTTCAAATCCAAATAGCGGAAACAAGATAGTTTTGAAAACTCAACCCAACTCACACATTTAAAGATTATTACAGTGCCAGTCCAGAGTCTATCCATCAAAAGCAGTTGGGGAGAATATTAAGAGTAACCTTGCCCAAGGCCTTCTAGTCCACTGGGAAAAGACAGGTCTCGCAATACCCGTGGTAGGTATGCCCGTCTGCACAAACAACAAGCGGGAAAAACCCTGAGTACGAGAAGGTACTCAGCTAGACTTACCCGACTGACTCAAAAGTAAAAGACTCCAAGGAGGATGACAGGCTTTATCAGGGGATAGCTTGACTCTTTTTGCGGAAAAGCAAAAGTAGTAACATTTAAAGTGATAGCTCAGCTTAATCATTCCTATTTATGCTAGGTGAGCAGCTATACTATTCATCATGGCAGTATATTAGTCAAGATTAATCAAGCAAGTAGTATCCATAATTATAAACCTCAGCTTAACCCATCATCATCATTAACCACATTCCATAATCATTACTACGATGGTGCAGCTCAAGTCAAGTGTTCACTGTCCAGGAACGATGGCGATTCGAATCGATTACTATCGAGCTCGGGGGTATTCCTCATGCAAACCACACTCACCCGTCGGTGAGCTACAGATCACCATGGCACGTATCCAGGAAGACAAGCACGCGGACTCGCACGGAACCACCGTAGCCGGGGACCGCCCGACCGCCTTAGCCCGACCATGCCGGACCTCGGACTTACTCTTGGCGCCCCCCGTGGTCCCCATCCATCTCCAATACGGTGCGAACGGATCGAGAACCGGCCCGGATAGTGTTGGGCTTCGCGGTCGGAACGACTTATCCGGCCCGCCTAAACATGAGGCATGCGTTCAACATGACTTGGGGTACAACAACGGTGCGGTCCTTAATCGACACAGACGGAATCACTATGGTCCAACAACCCCACAAGACTCCGTCCGGTCTCCATTTATCAACCTTAGCCATTAACCAGATGATATCAACATAAGCTTTTTCCATCAATCATAGGTAACCACCTATCTTGCGGATGACAGAAAATCACCCGACTTCTACCGTCTAAGCAGGCTAAGCATAAAACTCGCCCTAGACTAGCAGGGTATATCAAGGTAGGATAATCAATGGTAAAGCAAGGATATAATGCAGCAACGGTGTCACACAACTCCTATACTTAATGCAGCAATCATAAAGCATAATTAGACTGTTAGAAAGCATAGGTAAGTAGATGCTCCGGTGCTTGCCTTGCACAAAGTCAGACGCGCGGTGGTCTGGGCACTCCGGAAGCTCCTCCTCTTCTCCTTCCTCTTGTGGCACTTCTTGCTGCGGTTCCTCCTGACGATTCTCCTCGCTCTCCGAATACGGGAGGTCCTCTTGCGAACCTGTATGATGCGATGCACATGCATAAGTACAGTGAATGCATACGCGTATGATGCTCACGAATGAAGATGATTAACAGATTATTTGACAGAGTAGGTGCATATCTCCTCTCTACTAACAACTTAACTCATTTACTGAGTATGTGCATACCTCTTCTCTAAACACTTAGAGAAGTGCATAAAGAAGAGTGGCGTGCGCGGACACACTCTCATACACGCATAACATGAATATTGGGGAGTACTACTACTACTCATGGGCAAGTATCACATTTCAGATATGGCACTCCAATGCATGACCAGCAAGTATAACCTAATTGAAAATGCATAAGAATTGATATAAAAGCCATTAAATCATTTAATCCAATTACTTATCATTTCATGTGAATAGATAGGATTGAACTGTGACCCCTGTCTAGACAGTTCAGAAAATTCTACAAAAATTACAGGAGCTACACTATGCTATAACAGAGCCATGATAAATTTTTCATCACATTTTACCAAGTACAACAGCCTACACAAAAAGATGAAGCTACTGGCCAGAAAAGCACATTTAATAACTTTGTACAGTGAAAAGTGTTAAACAACAAATTTCATATTTTTACCCAACACTACTTAGCACAAGAGCAGTCAGTAAAAATTATCAAGGCCTAATTCCACATATTTTATTTATTAAAAATCATACAAGAATCAGCCCAGAAATTAAATTAAATCATATCCCAATATTTTTACACAGTAACTGCATGCAATATATTTTTCCTAGAAACTGCATCACATAACAAGTCTAGAAAAACAGGAATCACATTTTTCTGAGCATTATTTTATTTATTATGCATTTTACTCAGTTTTCAGCCATTTCAAGAATTAAATAAATCTACACAGAAAATTTTCACCAAAAATACATATCATATTTTTTCTTAGTAGATCTATTCATTAGAAACCTAACAAAACAACAATCACCAAATTTGGAGTCCATCTGCCCAAGATATAAATTGAAAAGCATTTGAACTGTTTTTCGAAAAACAATAAAAGAAAAAGGGCCGAGCCACGGGCCTGCGTGGACTCGGTCCAGTGGACCGTGTGCCACTGCCAGGCGGGACCCAGGGTCAGCCGGGCCCGCGTGTCGGCGAGCCAGGGCAGGGGCGGTCAGTGATCGTCGCCGCTTTCAATGGTGGCGGCATTGCCGGGCGGCGGAGGTGGTACCGCAGCGTTTCGCCGCAGTGGCGCACCCAAAGCATTGCAGGCTCGGATTGACCGGGCGGCGAGGGCAAAGGCGACGGGTGGGAGCCGCGGGGCGGCGGCGCCAGTGCTGCGGGGGGCCGGCCGAGCAGAAGCCGTAGCGAAGCCCGCCGAGAAGAACAAGACGGCCTCCTCATGGGACAAGGGCGCCACGGTGCGCTGACCGGGTGAAAGCGCGGGCGAGCTCGGTCGGCCGCTGGAGCCGCAGCCCGCCGATGGCGACGGCGACGGAGTCCCGGCCAATCGCCCTTACCGAGGTCGATGGCGGCGATTGAAGGTGCAGGGGCGAGAGTAGGGGCGCGCGGAGGCGGTCTGCGGCGCGCGCCGGAGGCTGGCGCTGGGTGGCGGGGTACGAGCGCCGGCCGCGCGTGAGGCGCGGGGCGGCGCCGCTGGTTGCTCTCGCTGCGAAGGCGGCGACGCGAGGAAGAGAGGGAGCGAAGCGAGGCAAGGCGGCGTGCGAAATGGAATGCCGAGGCGTTCCATTTCGGGGCGGCGACGCCGGGTGAAGCGGCCGGCGCGGGCCCCGCTTCGTCGGAAGCCGCCGCCACGCGGGCGGTTCGCCTGCGCATAATGGCGCTCGTGGCGGACGCGGCGGGCGCTTGATCGGCCACGACCGGCCGGGGCTTGGCGCGGCGCCGCTGGAGGGCGCGGGAGCGGGCCGTGGGCGAGGCAAGCAGCGGCCCGGCCGTTCTGCGGTGGTGATTTTTTTCTCTTTTTTTTTTGAAATTTCAATTCAAACCAAAACTGAACCAAAAGTCACAATTTTGACAAATTTGCAAGCCTTTTCATGAAATGGCCCAAAAACAAAAGTTGTAGAGGAATAAAAACTGAACAACTTTCATTTAAGGCTCATCTCAAAATTCTGAATAAATTTTGAAATACAAATTCATTTTGAATTTAGGGCATAAAAAGGGATTTTTTTCCAATAATTTCTCTTTTGCTCCAATTTGCACCAAATCTTTTTTGCAATAATTTTGTTAAATCATTTTGAAAGGCTGGGCACATGAATCCAAACTTGATCAAGCATTTGCAAGCTAATTAATTAACCAACACTTCAATCAAGCATGAGATTAGGAATTAAAGGCAAGCACATGAAATGACAAAATGCAACTTAGGGTTTATGCTTAATGATGCTCATGCCATGCTTAGTGATGATTAAGTTAATTAATTAGGTGCCTAATGCATGCTTAACACTGAGGTGTTACACCTCCCCTACCACTGCAATACACACTCACATATGTCTATATTCCGTTTGGGTTTTTTAAATATTATGCAAAATCAAGTGAAAATTGCTTGTTTGAGGCTCTAAACGAATTCAAATAAAAAACTTGTCAACTACAAAGTTTCATAATTTTTTGAGATCTACAATTTTCATTTAAGAAGTTTCTCCATATGAGGTCTTTTATAAAATTTGAATTTCAAATTTGAGCGGATTCGATTGCAGTTTCGTATGACAAGATGAATTCAAATGAAAAAGTTGCCAACTACAAAGTTTCATAACTTTTCGAGATCTATAACTTTCATATTGGGTGTTTCCCTATCCGCGATACTTTTAAAAATTCAAATTTTAAATTTGAGAAATACGACTGTACTTTTTTATTAGCAAAATTAATTCAAATTAAAAAGTATTCAACTACAAAGTTATATAATTTTTCAAGACCTATATCTTTTAGTTTGGTCATTTAATCATTCGACATAGTGGTAGAAACATGTTCACAAATCTTATATATCTCTCTTATAGTCACTACCGGAATCCGGCTCTTTGCCGAAGTGTTTTATCTTTAGCACTCGGCAAAGAGCTTGCCGCAGAGTGCCTAAAAAAACACTCGGCAAAGCAATTGACACTCGACAAAAAGCTGGATTCCGGTAGTGAAGATTTTTTTGACGAAAACAGGAGGGGGTGAGCCCCTCTTTGGACTTTTATTAACATAAATACGAAGTCTCACACTGAACGTTCATGAAACAAAAAAAGGAAACAAAAAAGATAAACAGGATTACACAAAGGCTTCTAGCCATTGGGAAAACAGACTTTTCAAACTTGGCCTTGCTCTTAGTATAACTAGAGCAAACTCTTTCCTGAAGATGGACCTGCACCGCTGAAGCGAAGGCTGTATTCCTCTGAAGATCAAATCATTTCTTACCATCCAGATCACCCAAGACATGGTGATAATGATTTCCATTGCAAAAGGCAGGTGCAGCTGATCCCGGAATGAAGATATACTGTCAAGAGGGTCGACAGAGAGATCAACATGGATGTTGAGAAGAGACCAACAAGCCTGAGCAAATGGACATGCCAGAAAAAGATGAAAGGCAGTTTCCAGAGTCGGAGTGTGAGCACAATGGACACAGGAGTAATTTTCAAGTTGCAAGTTTCTTCGGGAAAGAAGATCCCTGGTGGTTAATCTGTCTCTCATGAGTAACCAGAAGAAAACCTTTCTTTTGTTTTGACAACAAGTTTTCCACAACCATTTAAAAGCTGGGTGGTTTTGGGGGGACCCAATAATTTGAGAGTAGACCTTCTTAGAGCTGAATAAGGTGGAACCCCAGATATATGACCATTTATCAAAACCATCATGAAGATTGATGTTATCCAGCATGGCAGAAAGCAATAGTAACTGATCATAAGCCTCTTCAGAGAGGGGGAGGTGAAAGTTGTCCAAAATATCCAATGAGGCCAGGAACTGTGAAACTGTAATATGCTGATCTTTGGCATATGAAAAGAGTTGTGGAAACTGAACTGACAGAATATTGTTGTCCCAAACATCTAACCAGAAGTGACAAGATGTCCCACTGATAACAGTAGCCTGTGCCAAACCTTTATATTGGTTGAGAAGCTTCAGATTATCTTTCCACCAAAATGAGCCCCTGTTGTGAGTATCACTGGGTACAGTATCATTGGCATAAGTGGTGGCCCACACAAGCTTAACCCATGGGATATCCAGGTGATTATAGAACTTATGCAAGTTTTTCAGAAGAAGGCTCTCATTTTGGGTTTGGAGGTTTAGGATACCTAACCCACCTTTGGACTTTGAGATACAGACCATCTCCCAAGCAGTTTGTGAGGGTTTCTTGCTATTTTGATCAGCCCCACGCCATAAACAATGCTTTCTGTACTTATCAATCTGTATGATGACAGTTTTTGGGAGAAGGAAGGTACTCATGGCATAAACAGGTAAAGCACTAAAGACTGAATTGACTAGTTCAAGTCTGCCTGCTAAGTTCAGATAAGCTAAGGTATGTGCCAACCTTCTTTCACATCTGTTTACAATTGGCCAAAAGTCAGCAACTGTTGGCTTGGTCAAGCTCAGTGGTAATCCCAAGTAATTAAATGGCAAAGAACCTTTCAAACATCCAAAGGTACTAGCAAGTAGATTACACTTATCTTCTGATATGTTGATGGGCACCATCAGTGATTTAGAGAAGTTAACTTTCAGACCAATAAAGTCAGCAAAAGAATTAAGAATGGCTTTCAAAAAGAAAAGCTCTCTAGCATCTCCTTTCATAAAGATGAGTGTGTCATCCGCATATTGGAGCACTGGAAAATCAGAATCATGTGGCATGGTGATTGGATCTGAAAGGAAGCCTTGGTTTCTGGCAAAGTTCAGTAAATTCTGCAGAAAATCAGCAGCTATGACAAAAAGCAGTGAGGAGAGAGGATCACCTTGTCTCACTCCTCTAAGGCAATGAAAGGCTTTTCCAGGGACCCCATTGAGAAGAACAGCTGAGGTGCCAGATGAAAAGATTGAGGACATCCACTGCAGCCATTTATCTGGAAAGCCCTTGGCTAACATAATATCAAGCATCCATTGATGGTTAACTTTATCAAAGGCTTTTTCAAAATCTAGCTTCAGAATAACAATCTCTCTCCTTGATTGGTGACAAAGATGTAGATATTGAAGGGACCAGGCTATACAATCTTGAATGGCCCTATACTTGTTAAACCCATATTGGTTTTTATGCACTAAGGTAGGCATAGCTTGCTGCAATCTATTGGCCAATGCCTTAGTGATAAGCTTAACTGGGGTGTTTAGTAAAGAGATTGGCCTGTACTCTGAAATTTTGGAGGGGTTGCTAACTTTTGGAATCAGGGTAATATGGGAACCATTGATGCTTTGCAGGCAAATGTTCCCCTGATAGAAGGCTTCAAAGAGAGCATAAAAGTCACTTTTCACAATGTGTCAGCACTTTTTGATGAAGTCAGTGTTAAATCCATCAGGACCAGGTGCCTTGTCTGAAGGTAATGACTGCACCACCAAGTCAATTTCTGCCACTGTGAATGGTTCTCGTTAGGTAGGAATAATCCCCACGAGTCTGCAGGAAATCAGTTAGGAGCAAATTGGTGTTGCAAATAGATGTGTTACCCAATCTGTCCTTAAAAGCTGTCCAGATCATCTCAGCCTTTGCTTGGTGGTCAACAATTATAGCACCATTCTCATTCTCCAGAGCTGTAATAAGATTATGTACGTATCGATAGTAGCATTTGAATGAAAAAAAACTTTGTACTAACATCACCCAGTGTAGCCCACTTTATTGTACCCCTCTGTCTCCAATAAGTTTTTTGTTCTTTGAAGGAGAGACTGAAGTTTTGTCTCTAGAATTTGCTTGAAGTTCCACTCTACCACAGACAAATCTCTGAATTCTTCTATAATGCAGAAAAAGAACAACAGAAGTTTGACATTGGCAATATTGGCCTTTAGAGTGGACAGAGATCTTTTCCAGATCTTGAGAGCACCTCTAAGGTTTTTAAACTTTGCAGTAATGATCTTATCAGCATCTGTAAAGTGGGCCGGAGCCACCCAAGAATTTTGAACCACCTCATAAAAACCTGGATGGGTTAGCCAATAATTTTTGAATCTGAAAATATGATGCTTGGGAATAGATGTGGAAATAGAAATGACACAAGGAACATGGTCTGAGGTTTCCATAACCAAGGGGAAAACAAAGGTGTTGGGGTAAGTGGTGGTCCAGGATGCAGAGGTAAAGAACCAATCTAGTCTTTCAAGCAACGGTGCACTCTGTTTATTAGACCAGGTGAATTTTCTGCCTTTCAGAGGTAATTCAACCAGACCAAGAGAGCTAATAGCATCATTAAACAGAAGCATTTCAGAATAATCAGCACCAGGCCTATTTCTGTCCTCAGGTTTTCTATAAAGATTAAAATCTCCCACAATCAACCAATCCACTGAATCTGGCATCTGAATGTTAGAGAACCAGGATAAAAACTCTCTTTTCCCGGCATAGGTGCATGGAGCATAAACATTTGTTAGAATCCAATTAGCATTATTGTGTTTTGAGAAGAACTCAACAGCAATGGCATAATCATTCTGAAAGACTAACTCCCCCAACATAACAGCAGATTACCAAATAATGATAGCCCCCCAGAAGCACCAGTAGAGGATAAAACAGCAAATTTATCAAAAGCTAGGGGACAGATCTTATTAACAAACATAGAATCAAAAGCCTCTCTTTTAGTTTCTTGGAGGCAGATAACATCACATTGACTATCAAAAACTCTGTCTCTTACAGCATTCCACTTTTTTTCTAAGTTTACTCCCCTCACATTCCAGCAAAGTACATTCTATTTTTTTGTATCCATAAAAACTAAAGGATAACAAAAGGAGAAAAGGATCACTAGCTATCTAATGATCAAGCCTAAAAGCTGCCATCCTCAGGCATCTTCTTTTTCCCAGCAGGCTTCTTTCCTTTCTTTGGTGCAGCGCTGGGCTTAGCATTAAGCCTAGCATCAGAAAGATCATCAGGATCAATGTTACAAAAAGATTTTCCCAGATCCCTAATGACTTTCTTAGAAATAATTGGTGGCTCAGATGAGCACCCAAGGCAGATTTTATCAAAGCATGGAGTAGGCTTGAATCCTTTATTGATCTTCTTGAGCCTCTGGCTCCTTCTGAGCTCAGCTTTAGAAACTTTGCGTGCCTTGAGTTTAGGAGTGCTCTTCCTGTTGGCAGCAGCAGCAGGGACATCCACAGGGATGTCATCTTCATCTAATTCCTCTAAAACAACAGAAGAAGAGACCTCAAAGTTTGCACAAGGTGGGATTGTGAAGGAGGGGCACTCATGAGGAATTGAAAACAAGCGGGGAGCTACGAGGACCTGGCTGGGCCGGGGAGAGGCCAAGGCGGGAGACAAAGAACAGATCTTTAGCCCAATCATGAGTTGAAGGCTGTAGCAACATGAAGACAAAAAAACTAAGCCAAGTATCAGGAATGGAAACAGAAGGAAAGGTAGGATCATGTTTAGAGAAGAATTTCACCCATAGTCTGAGAGCCTCAGGATTAGCTGTTGATGCTGAGGTGGGCACCAGTGAAGAGAGGACCGGGTCCACATCGGGCTGAATCATACTGGCAAAACCGAGGAACACATCATGGTTGAGAGGAGCCTGAAAGTGCTGATCACCAGGGTTAAGGAAGCCAAGCAGATCCACAACTTGAATCTCATCTTCAGGAGCAGGTATCACTGGCTGCAGATCATTGAAAATTGGAAATTCAGCAATCTCAACATGGGGTATAGGCAGGGGAGGACTTGGGATGTCCCCCTCAGAGGCATCAGTATGTTCATCCATCTCAATCACATCTTGTTCAACATCTTGTTCAATAACTTCATGTGCTGCAAGTATAGCATCAGGATGCTCCATATTCTGAATAACTTCATCACCCTCTCCTTCAGGCATTTGTGGCAGAACAGGGTTGTGCTGCTGAGCCTGGGGTGGGTTGGGCCATTGGTTCCATCCCAAGTCATTGGCATTATCAGGCTGGACATTTGCATTATGAAGCCCACCAAAGAAGTTGGCCTGCTGATTATTAACTAGGCCCTGTCCAGGTTGGCCAAAACCAAAGAACTGAAAGTTGTTGGGATGAAAATTGTCAGGCAACTCCGGATTGTCTGGTGGCAGATCCTCATCCTGGGGCTGAGCACCTAGCAGTGTTGACTGGAGCACCTCGCATTGAGCGGACCAAAGACCGAGATTCGGACCCTCCCCTTCGGTAAAAGTAATGAACCAAGGAATGCTGTCCAAAGAGGAAACTCTGGCTCTGACCAAAATACGACAAAGGTGATCCTGATCTTCCTACCAGGCAATGAGCCTACCAAACTCTGAAACTGCCTTATCAATATAATGGTGCAGCCAAAGATCAGGATTCACGCCAATCCACATCATCCAGACCTCATGGGTCATCACTGCTGTACGATTGTTCCAAGCATGATTGTGAGGGATAAAAGAGACTGAGCCCTCAGGAAGCTGATGCGGACTGCCGTGAATAAGAAAATCCCGGTGGTGGTGGAAAGAAAACCGAACAAAAGCTTGGCCATAGGGGCACCGCTGGATCGACTGATACGGGATATCATTCTGTACTGAAAGAAACTGTGCCAGCACATGCCTGATGTCTTCAAAATCAACTTGGTGGTTAGGGGCAGGGTGGAGGACGGCGATCGCCAGGTCATTGTTCTGCTCCTGAACAACCCCAGTGACGACCCTACGCATTAACGGACGGTCGGGGATGATGAGCCGCTGACCTCCTTGCGGCATGAAGGGCGCCGGATCCACCAGGCGATAAGCCATGGCAGGCGGGGGAGAAACACCGTGTGACTTAGAGAAGAAATCATGAAATCCCTGAAAAATGGGGGCCTGGTTGGATGGTCCACATGTCTGAGGCACAGGGGTCCGGCGATCTCTGGAAGGCAAAGAGGCATCACCGGCGATGTTCTGGCGCTTTGATCGAGGCGAAAAATCAGGCCTGACAGAAGGGGCCGTGCGGGAAGGAGCAACATTCCTGGGCTGAGAAAGCATGGAAGTAGAAAGTCCCGAAGTATTATATGCTGGGCTGGGCCCTAAAAGGCCTTCATAGACATAGCATTTGAAATTTGAATTTTGAGCAACTGAAGCAGGGGTATTATTAGGGAATTGAATGCGATTAAAAACAGAGGGCCTAGAGTTTCGGAGGCGGTTACCACGACCATGGGCAGAGGCGCCATGACCAGGAGCTTGAACATGGGAAGCTTGAGGACTTGCCTGATTGTGGCGAGGTACAGGGATAGGGATGGCATTGGCCCCGGTAACGTGCACTGGAGCACGAGCAGAACGCTTGTGCAGGACCTCTGTCCATTCGCTGGCTTGCTTAGCTTGCCAACGACGAAACTCCGATCGGAAGTTTGGTCCACCACCATGCCAGAGGTTGAAGAAGATCTTGAAACGAGGGCACTCAAAAGAACGAAGCTTATAGATGTGGAAACCAACGTCAGGGGAATGAACCGAGAATCGGAAAACACGATCCGCAAGACGAACAACACGAAAGGCACTGGCATGTGATGGGGACGTGATTCCCGATCTTCCGTTAGGTCCTGGATAACTCTCGTTTTGAGTGGAACGCGACACACCGATCCGGCTTCAGATCAAAAGACCCAAACCCTGCAACCTTAGCACCACGATTCCTCAGGTTATCAACCGTGTCACCAACAGGTTGACCTCGCCAAGAAGGCTAATCCGTGCCTGCGAAACGAAGAACACAAGCAAGAACTCGAAAGAACGCAGCTCAGAAAGTTGGGACAAACTGTAGATGAATGATTAAGTTCTCAAGTTGGGGTTCCACAAACCGATGAACGGTGACTGTCAATGGACAGAATAATCTAAGCAAAACCCCAAAACCTAACGACGGCGGCGACTAATGAATATAAAGGTATTAGGGTCGTCGCCAACCCTGGACGCGCCCCCCTAATGGGCTCAAGACGATACACGGCCCAACGGACCAAATAAAGGTGACGCAGCACCTGGACAGATTCTGGACGCTGACTTGTTTTGACAATTCCCGTTGATTCCGAAGGAATTTTGACGTGAGACCAGTTGCATTGGCTTCCTTATCAAATTATCTTTCCAACCATAGCTGAACCATCGAAAACGGAGTCCGTATGCGTCCGTGGCGCTGACATTAAGACAGACTGCTCCTGGAGGCCGAGGTAGACTCGAAATCATGTTGGACAGGACCTCCGGCTTGTGTTGCACGTCCTAGCTGGTCTTCCTCGCATCCACACCTTCCTTGAAGTTCCTCATGACCCTCTCCACTGTTCCTAAGCAATATAACATCATTAGGTAGCAATCTATTCTCAAAAGTATGAAACGGATCACTTAAGAACGAACTCACCTGTAATTTTAGTTGTCGCATTCGAGCTCGGGTCATTGGCCCTTGCGGAATAGTAGAAGGATCAGTAGTTGTATCCAAAGGAGTGATGTCCTCATCAGCATGGCCTCCAATGACGGCGACAAGAATGGTTGCCGCAGAGAGTTCAGAAAGGCGGAAAGCACAGCGACCAAAAGAAAGAATAAGAAAGAACTCACGTGGGGAACGAGCGGGATCAAAACTAACTGGAGAGGAGAAGCGACGCCAGATCTCTGCCGCAACCACTTTCCCCGGCCGATGATCGAGACCTGGGAGATCCATGGGCGGCAAAGACATGGGGAACGCCATCGATCACCGGAACCCCCGGTAGTGAAGATTACGAAATATTGATAAAAAGATAGGTATCTAGATGTGCTACTTACAAAAGAGAGTCCATTCCAGTAGTAGAGAAGTGTCATATCTATGCTCAAGGTAATATCTATGCTCAAGGTCTTAGATTTGAGCCCCCAAAGACACAAAATTGCTTGTTTTGTTTTTCTGGATCCAATAACAAAGGTGGACATCTTAATGTGCCTTCAATGGCATTGTAACCATTTGTTAAAGGCGACTGTGCTGCTGGCCTCTTTTTGACCGTCTCCGAAAATACTTTCCGTAGTAGTGATAGCTTCTACCACGATTTAGTTCTAGAGACGCCGTACAATAGCTACCCACGATATAGATTCCATGTGGATTGTTTAGCTATGCATTTTGTAAGAAGATACGGGGAATGATTTGTCATCGAGCATTACATATTTTATAAATCGACTATCCCTCAAATATTCGCTCTTTAATTCTGTGATAGGAGTATAATTGACTTTCCTGCATGTTTAGAACAATTCAGCATAGACAGAAAATGTGAACCCAGACCACTCAATAATCAGTCAACACACGTACCCATCCATGGGGCTCGGAAGATGATCGAGTGGCTCGTGCGCCGCCTGCTTGCAGAGACGTGTACAGTGAGCAATTAGATCTGGGTAAACTGAACCACACACTGTTGCATAAACACAGCAGGGATCGATGGAAGCAGCTAGCAGACGGCCACCAGATATGGACATATGATGCCTGGTTGGTGCGATAGCTCTCGTCACCCAAGAACACACACTCTTCCTACAATTAATCTCCCTACCCAAATCAGCACGTCACAAAGATTGAGATTGAGCCGATAATTATAGATTACCAATGTCACATAGGTGTTAAGTCGATGACTACCTATAGTTGAGCAGCCTCTATCATAATAAAATCAGCTGATCTATACTCTGTTTGTCACTTTTATGTGCATTGTGCAAGCATAATCACAATTTGTATATAAGACAGTCACTAGTACAAAGAGCATTTGTACAGGCGGTTCCAGACGCCTCTTCACAGGCGTTCTGGGGTACCGCCTGTGCGGGAGGCCAATGGAAATGGAGTATTTCGCTGGCGTCCGCTGTCAACCGCCAGTAGAAATCAATTTTCACAGGCGGTTGACATAACCAACCGCCTGTGAAAATAGTATTTTCACTGGCGGTTAACAAAGACAAACCGCCAGTGGAAATACTATTTGCACAAGGCGGTTGGTTATGCCAACCTTTGTGAAAATATTTTTCCCGCCAGTTTTAAATTTAAATTTGTAAATGTGAAACGCCCTCCTTCCCTCCCCCCTGTCCCTCTCCCTCTCCTTTTGTCTCTCCCTATTCTTATGTCAATGATCTTTACATGCAATGATAGGAATACAAAAGGCTATTAAATTATGCTACAAAGGACCAATATAATTATATACATATCCACACCATTAACAATTTAATTTAATGTGACCATTTGCACTGGCGGTTGGCATAATGAACCGCCAGTGATATTACTTTTCCACTGGCGGTTCTAAGGCTGGGGAGCGCTGGTCGATTTGCAGAGGCGTTTGTCAACTAAAACCGCCTGTAAAAATGAAACCCCACCGTCAACACAAATACTCTGTGTACTAGTGAGTGGCAGATGTCTTTGTTTTCTGTTGTTGTAGTAAATCACTGGCGGACGCGTCATGACATCTGTAATGAGCAGTCACCACAGATGTGTTCTATTTAGAGTTAAATACACCAACGACCCTTAAACTTGAGACGTTATGCTACTTAGATCCACAAACTTTCAAAATTAAAATCTGACATGTAAACTTGTTTAGTGGTACCACTTAGGTATGGTCCTAAGTGGCACCACTTAACAAGTTTAGAGGGTTAGATTTTGATTTTAAAAATTCATAGATCTAAGTGGCCTAGCACTGCATAACAAGTTTATGAGGCTAAATGGTACAACGCCACAAGTTTAAAGGTTATCAGTGTACTTAACTCTTTTATTTATTTGTGCCTCTCTTATGAGTAGTCAACACATCCTATCTACAGCGATAGATGCAGATTGATCACCGTATGCTTTCAAATGCATCTTTGATGGACATTAACATGAGTATGCGATAAAAGGATTTGACATAGTGTGTCATAGGTGTCTAGATGAAAAAAATTCCGGTTCTCTGGTTGTCCTTGTTGGTGGTATTGTTTTTTTCTCAAAACAAAAGTAGGAGCTTATGTACAAGAAGGTTAGCCAGACAAGACATCAAAAAGGCACTTAAAGGGTTAATCACCCCACACAACGCGGCTAAGCACAAACACGACCTACTACCATTTGTCATCATCGTTACCAAGCATGGAAGCCAAATTGCCAGCAGCTCTGACTTCCCGTGGCAAGCCACCCACTAGTCACTCCCGATGAGTCCGACGCTAATGACCGCTGTCTGTTATCATTGCCAAGCTCAAACCAAAGAGCAGCTCCTTGGTAGTCTTTGTATGTGTCCTTTTTTTATTTTGGGAGGCATTGCTGTCGAGAAAAGAACGTCCCACCTCTCTCTTTGCTTGTTCCGGCGTATTTGAGGGGTCTCTTTCTATCGATGATTGGTCTGGTGGTACACAGCTGATTTTGTTTATTCTGGTGGTTGTCACGGATGCTTTCGTTTCCACTGTAACTATATGCTTTTCGTTTCCATTGTAATTATGATCATTTTGATTGGTCTGGTGGTCTCTTTCTATCGTGCTCCTCGTGGCAATTTTAAAAAGAGAGACACGTACACATCCACGCATAAAACTCCATGGGCTCCAGAAGACGAGTGCAGGGAAGTGTAGCGTGAGCAACAGAATACGATAGATCTACGTCGTGCGACTTTCCTAACCACACAAGAGACGACTGCAGGCGATGGCAGAAGCGGCCGGCCGCGAGAGATGGAGCCTGGCCGGCGCGACGGCGCTGGTCACCGGCGGGAGCAAGGGCATCGGGCACGCCATCGTGGAGGAGCTGGCAGCGTTCGGCGTGCGGGTGCACACCTGCTCCCGCAACGCCGGTGAGCTGGAGGAGTGCCGCCGGCGGTGGGCGGAGAAGGGTCTCCAGGTCACCGTCTCCGTCTGCGACGTCGGCGTGCGCGCCGACAGGGGGAGGCGCTCATGGACACCGTCAAGGACATCTTCGCCGGCAAGCTCGACATCCTCGTAAGTGCCGTTGATGCGAATTGCACATGAATTTCGATTAGGCCTCATTTCTTGATTGAACTGCTGTGATATGACGGCCGGATGTAGCACCATCGTCGGCGCAGGTGAACAATGCGGCGCAAGTGATCGCCAAGCCGGTGACGGAGTGCACCGCCGAGGACTACTCGCGGATCATGGCGATCAACCTGGAGTCGTGCTTCCATCTCAGCCAGCTCGCGCACCCGCTCCTCCGCAATGCCTCCGTCGCCGGCGGCGGGAGCATCGTGCACATCTCCTCCACTGCAGGCTGCCTCGGCATTCCACAGAAAGTGCTTTACAGCATTGCCAAAGGTAGCCATTTCCGTCTTGCTCAAGACCCATTTCTAGGAGCATCTTTTCAAGTATTTTTCACACTCTATCTTTAGTGTAGTCTGGAAAACCAGCCCTCGTCTTCATTCTTGGTCAACGAGAAATTAGGAAAAGAGAACGTTAATATTAGAGATCTAATTAAATAGGCTAAGCCATTTTAGCCTCGTCTTTTCAAGTATTTTAGCTATCTATGTCTCAAAATAGGCTATAGTGGTAACTAAGAGTCAAATTGTACATTACAAAACTTAGTTAAATTCTTTTTAAACAACTTCAGCTAGAGATTTAAAACCTTGGATTTCATATCGATATGAAATGATACAAAGAGGCTCTTCAATTGCTCGCTCACATATTTTGGATTTATATATGTGTAAAATATACCATATCTCCAAACGAAGATTCTACTGAAATTCCCTCATATAGATAACAAAATAAAAAATTATAATAATACGAAAGAATTTTCTTCCAAGAGAAATAATTAATGTGCATAAGTTTGATTGTGATGTCCTTATAAATCCAAATATTATTTTTTTTTTCACGACCGGGGAATATAGCCCGTTTTTCATTGAGGAGAGTAAATTACAAGTCAGCTATAAGAGAACCCTCATAGCGCGGATTACAACCCAATAAGATAGTAGAGAGTAATCTGAAATAAACATAGTAATCTATACCTATTAATAAAGAGGCAAGACTTTCAATCCTCTTTTTTTCGTCCGGCCCATTCTAATTTGTCTAACTGTCAGCCCATTCTACCCCTCCAGTTGCAGCCCACTCTCCCCCTCCATTCCATCGCGTCGGCCCACCCACGGCCATGTCCAGCCCACCTGATCATCTGCTCGCGTCGCCCACCCGTGGCCCATGTCCGGCCCACCTGCTCACATAGCTAGAGTGCTAGACAAAGAAAAAGCAAAAAATAACCTATCAATCCAAGATTGGAACCATGGTCTCTAGGTAACAACAGACAAAGGCTTATCACTACACCACACAACCTTTAGTGATGTATAATGGAGTTTGCTTTTATTTATCGTTGATAACTTATATATTATAGATGTAAACATGGCATACTACTCACGTAAAATACGTTCTATGTTCTACAATTTAAAATTTAATATCTTAATACTTCAACCAAAAAAAAAAGTATTTTACAAGGGCACCAAGCTGCAGACTTAGGTGACAAAGATCAAAGAGTTTTATAATTTCTATATATAATTATATTTATAAATTCCTTAATATATTGTCTAATCCGCCAATGAACCAACCGACGGCCAAGTATCCGTCGGGGAGAAGCTTAAGCCACCAGCTATGGCAAATCCAAATATTATTCAACGATGATGAAATAGTATAGACCAGATTTATTTAAACCGAACCTAACCAACCACGTGGATGTAAAAAATACCGAATATTTGCGATCAACTTTACTTCCGACAATAATTTTACATTTTGATTTGGCAAAACCGTAAAACGGAGAAGTTGGACGTGAATAATAATAACATATACTATTTTTTGCTTTTTGTGGAACATCAATTTTAATGTTGAAAGGTCCTAAATGGCTAGAGGGGGGTGAATAGCCTAATTTAAAAACTACAAAAGCACTAGAGCGAATTTGTTAGTAAGACAAAAGGCGAAATGCGGTTTGCTCTAGCTCTAATTGTTAGGCAAGCCACCTAATATCAATTCTAGTAAATTATGATCTCTATGTCACACAATGGCTATATCACTACTTTTACCACTAGTGAGCAAGAAGATTAGCTAAAAATAGACTACAAGAGCTACTTCTACTCAACTAGCTGCAACTACTAATACACATGTAAGAATGAATAAATACAAGGTAGAGAGATGATTTTTATACCGCCGGTTGTAGAGATGATAAGCCAATCACCAAAAGAGAAATCACAATATATATATATATCAATGAAATCCAATCAATTACCGGGAGACAAGATGACACAATAATTTTTTCTCCCGAGGTTCACTTGCTTGCCGGCAAGCTACTCCCCGTTGTGTCGACCAACACTTGGTGGTTCGGCGGCTAAGAGGTGTTGCACAAACCTCGCCCACTACGGGCACCGCAAGAACCTACCCACAAGTGAGGTAGCTCAATGACACGCGCAATCCACTAAAGTTGCCTTTTGTAATCTCCACGGGGAAGGCACGAGAACCCCTTACAAATCCTTGATTGGGGGCGGACACAATCACCAAATCCCCTCACCAATCAATCAAGCACCAACCGTCTAGGTGACGGCAATCACCAAGAGTAATAAGAAATCCACAATCACAACAATTACCTAGTGCCACCAAGAATGCAAGCTCAAAAGCACACACTAGGGTTTCTCTCAATCCTCTCTCAAAGTAGCCACGAGCTAGGAGAAGGAGAGGAGAGGGAGAGGATGCTCTTGAAGCTCTCAAATCTCACACTAGAGCTCGATCTCTCACTTAGAATGAGGCACCAATGCTAGGGAGTGAGAGAGTTGGGAGAGAGGAGAGAGCTTGTTCTTCTTCTTGTTCTTTCTCCTTTTTGATTTTGAGTGATGTACTCCACTGTTGGGAGAGGGGAGAGATGAAATACTCAGGTTCAGAACGCTCACCGGATGTTCCGGTGGTCACCACCGGAAGTTCTGGACCACTCAGATCTAGCCGTTACGCAGAGAAACTAGCCGTTTATGGGTTGACCGGAACTTCCAGTCAACACCCGGAACAAAACGACGCAACGGGCGCACTTTGAAAACGGCCCCGGGGAATTTCCGGTCTCTCGACCGGAACTTCCGGTCCAACCGAACTTCCGGTTGACGATCGAACCAAATACTGCACGAGAACGAGCGCTAAGAGAGTCACCGGAAGTTCTGGTTTCGGACCGGAACTTCTGACAGAACTTCGGGGCATCTTCCCAAGGCCATAACTCCTTCATCCGGTCTCCAAATAAGGCGCTCCATATATGATTTTTGACCATCTTGACGAGAGGAACGCAATGGTGAAGACCATTCTATCTTTTGAGACCTTTTACCGAAAGGATAATTTTGAGTGCCAATAAACTCACCGCGTCACTAAGCGCAATGCATATGCAAAAGAGATTCACACTTAGTGGCACTAGGTAACCATTGCAATTAAAGATTTCCCTCTTTATAGTACGGTTATCTATCCTAAATCCGATCACGCACTCTATTGCGTCTTGACCAAACAAAACAAAATAGCTCCTATTAAATATACCTTTGCCTTGAGCCCATTTTATTTTTTTCTCTTCTTTTCTAAATGTGGAGCACTTGATCATCGCCATCCATCATTTAGCTCCATCACTTGGTGTGTACCAATCTATCTTGTAAATTACTCATGACAAGAATTAGTACACATAGGTTTCATCAATTATCAAAACCAAACTAGAGCTTTCAATCTCCCCCTTTTTGGTAATTGATGACAACCTTTCACAAAGATATATATTCAATTAAGATTTGAACTTGTGTTGCTTGTCCAAGCATTTTGATCAAGAATAAGAATTGGACAATCATCACAAATTTAATTTTGGTAGTACTAGCTCCCCCTACATATGTGCTTTATGAGTTTGGTATATTTATTCACATATGTATGGATTTGAGTTGTGGGAGAGTAGTAACTACCAAAATGATGCTAAGGTGTAAGTGATGGACCTTTGAAGCGTGATACCAATCGGAGTGCATCATTTACACCATCCTTAGCACCATGAGTAGCTAGATACCGCTTGATAGACACTTGATAGATCATGTAAAACCACAAACACTAGATACCTCGTGAGATCAATATTATAAGCAAGGTTCTAGTACCACTTATGAAAAATAAAGTATCTAGCTATCACCTATGCATGCTAGTAATTCATTTCATCATCCAAATTCTATTACTAGCAAACACCACACAAGCATGGATATCATGTTAAAAACTTATGCAATGCAGCAAGCACATGATAAATGCACATTCAAATACAACAAATAAGTCCATGAGCTTGCTCCCCCTACTTGTGTGCTCAAATTTTAATTGATCCCTTTCCTTTCTCAAATCTCTTTCCCTCCTCTATCTTTGTGACTTTCTCTCCCCCTTTGTCATCATTTACTAAAAAGTTATGGTCAAGTTGTGGAGACTAAATTAGTCATGTTCTTTTGATGGGAAAAATTAGGGTCAATTTTCACAATTTTGGTTCAATCTAGATCATTTGCCTAAGAAATTTATCTCGATTTGAACCAATGACAAGCTTCTTCACACCTCATACAAGGGTTATCTAGCCTATGTTGAGATAAACACTTATAGCTCATTCTTTAGATTAAACACTAGGATTGCAAGCCCACAAACATGTCATATGCTACCACTAGATCATACCAAGCATAGCAACAATAGTGGTACCATACATACATCAAATTCATTTGATTTTCATGAATGCTCCTAAAGAATCACTTGTCATGCCTATATGCACTAAACATGTCCTTAGCAAAGCATGAATGGTATGTCATACAATTTTACCTTTGCTTTGTCGAAGGAGAGGCATGTCATATAAATAGGGATGCATTCAACTCATGTTTGAGAAATCAAGAATGTTTAATTCATTTCTTAGCTTGCAAAACCTCTTCTCATCAAGTGGCTTAGTGAATATATCGGCAAGATCATCGGTACCAACACTCTCAATACAAATATCACCCTTTTGTTGATGATCCCTTATGAAATGGTGCCTAATGTCAATGTGCTTTGTTCTTGAGTGTTGTACTGGGTTGTTTGTCAATTTGATAGCACTCTCATTATCACATAGCAAAGGCACTTGTTTGAAATTGATGCCAAAGTCACTCAATGTTGATTTCATCCATAGCAATTGAGCACAACAACTTCCCGCACTAATATATTCGGCTTCGGCGGTAGAGAGTGCAACACTATTTTGTTTCTTTGATGACCATGACACAAGTGATCTTCCCAATAGTTGACATGTGCCACTAGTGCTCTTCCTATCAATCTTGCATCCCGCATAGTCAGAGTCAGAGTAACCAATCAATTGAAAGTTTGACCCCTTTGGATACCAAAGTCCAACATCTTGTGTATGCTTCAGGTACCTCAATATTCTCTTAGTTGCCTTGAGATGACTCTCTAGGTGAGGCTTGAAATCTTGCACACATGCATACACTAAACATGACATCTGGCCTTGAAGCGGTCACATAGAGTAAGCTTCCAATCATAGACCGCTATAATTTTTGATCCACCATGTTGCCACTAGCATCACTATCCAAATGACCATTTGTTCCCATAGGAGTGCTAATAGACTTTGCATCTTGTAACCCAAACTTCTTTATCAAGTCTCTTATATACTTGCCTTGACTAACAAATGTGCCATTCTTCAATTGTTTGATTTGAAGACCAAGGAAGTAACTAAGTTCACCAATCATGGACATCTCAAATTCATCAGCCATCATCTTTCCAAACTCTTCACAAAAGTCTTGATTAGTTGAGCCAAAAATAATATCATCAACATAGATTTGCAACACAAATAGATCTTTGCCTATCTTTTTGTGAAGAGAGTAGTATCAACCTTTCCCATTTTGAACCCTTTAGAGAGTAGAAAATCCCTTAGCCTCTCATACCATGCTCTAGGTGCTTGTTTCAAACCATACAAAGCCTTCTTGAGCTTGTAAACATGGTTGGGCTTCTTATCATCTTCAAAACCGGGTGGTTGTTCAACATAAACTAATTCATTGATGTAGCCGTTAAGAAATGCACTCTTTACATCCATTTGATATAACTTGATGTTGTGGGCACAAGCATAAGCTAATAAGATTCTAATTGCTTCTAGTCTTGCAACCGGTGCATATGTTTCTCCAAAGTCAAGACCCTCTACTTGAGTGTAACATTGAGCCACTAGTCTTGCTTTGTTTCTTACCACTATGCCATCTTGATCTTGCTTGTTTCTAAAGACCCATTTTGTACCAATCACATTATAGTTCTTTGGCCTTTCAACAAGTTCTCATACTTGGTTGCGGGTGAAGTTGTTTAGTTCTTCATGCATAGCATTAACCCAATCAACATCCATCAAAGCTTCTTCAATCTTGGTTGGTTCAAATGATGATACAAATGAATAATGCTCACAAAAAGATGCCAATCTTGATCTTGTTTGCACACCACTTTGAATGCTTCCAATAATTTGATCTATGGGATGATCTCTTGCAATATTAGATGGTTGGAGCACTTGAACTTGATGGCTTGTACTAGGTTGATCATTTGATTTGTTCTCATGAGATAAACTAGGCACATGCTGATTTTGCACTTGAGAGCTACTAGCTTCCACAATAGGAGTGGATTGCACTTGATCTTTGTTATTTTGATCATCAATAACTTCTCTAGGCCGAATATCACCAATGTCCATATTCTTCATTGTATCAACTAATTGAGATCCTCTCACATCATCTAGATTTTCTTCTTCATCTTGAGAGCCATTGGTTTCATCAAATTCAACATCATGAACTTCTTCAAGAGTACCACTAGCCAAGTTCCAAACTCTATATGCTTTGCTTGTAGTTGAATACCCAAGTAAGAAACCTTCATCACATTTCTTATCAAACTTTCCTAATCTAGTGCCTTTCTTCAATATATAGCATTTGCAACCAAACACTCTAAAATATGCAATATTGGGTTTTCTTCCATTCAATAGCTCATATGGTGTCTTCTCTAACATAGGATGACAATAGAATCGGTTGATATAATAGCATCTTTGTGTTGATAGCTTCGGCCCAAAAAGATTGACTCATATTATATTCACTAAGCATAGACCTTGCCATATCAATAAGTGTTCTATTTTTCCTCTCAACAAGGCCATTTGATTGTGGAGTGTACTTGGCCGAGAATTGATGTTTGATTCCAAGATCATCACAAAGCTCATCAACTCTAGTATTTCTAAATTCACTTCCATTATCACTTCTCACTTTCTTGATGGTTGTTTCAAACTCATTGTGTATTCTCTTGACAAATGATTTGAAAGTTACAAAAACATCACTCTTATCAACAAGAAAGAAGACCCATGTATATCTTGTAAAATCATCCACTATAACAAAGCCATATTTATTTCCACCAATGCTAGTATATGTAGTCGGCCCAAATAAATCCATATGCAATAACTCAAATGCTTTGCAAGTGCTCATTGTGCTTTTCTTAGGATGAGTATTTCCAACTTGTTTACCGGCTTGACAAGCACTACAAAGTTTATCCTTCTCAAATTCAACATCTTTCAAGCCTCTAACTAGATCATGCTTCACTAGTTTGTTCAATTGTTTCATTCCAACATGACCAAGCCTTCTATGCCATAACCAACCCATGCTAGATTTAGTGATCAAACAAGTTGACAATTGAGTTTCACTAGCATTGAAATCAACAAGGTAGAGGTTCTCATATCTAAATCCTTTGAAAATTAAGTTAGAGCCATCTACACTTATGATCTCTACATCATCCACACCAAATATACACTTGAAGCCAAGATCACATAATTGAGCAACTGATAGCAAATTGAAGTTCAAGCTCTCTACTAGCAACACATTTGATATGCTCATGTCATTGGATATAGCAATCTTACCAAGCCCCTTAACTTTGCCTTTGCCATTATCACCAAAAGTAATACTATCAATATCATTGCCACTTGAATCGATACAATTGAACATTCTTGAATCACCGGTCATATGTTGAGTGCATCCACTATCAAGAACCCAATGCCTTCCTCCGGCTTTATAATTTACCTACAAGACAAATCAATACGTCTTAGGTACCCATACTTGCTTGGGTCCTTGTAGGTTAGTGACTAAGCTCTTTGGCACCCAAATGGTCTTCTTCTTTGGACCCATAATTGGTGTACCAACAAACTTAGCATACACACCCTTCTCACCCTTGGTAAGTAAATAACAAGAATCAAAGCATATGGAAGATGCATTAGCATTTTTCTTGTTCATGTTAATTTTGTTGCAATTATGCTCTAGGTGCCCAACTTGCTTGCATCTATTGCAAAACCGACCATTGCTCTTCACAAAGCTAGGCTTGTGAGTTGCAAAGGTCGCCTTGTCTTTCTTGGGGGTATAGCCCAATCCCTCTTTATTGAGAGAAAATCTTTGGCTACCCAAGCACTTTAGCAAGCGGGCCTCACCACCATAGGCCTTGCCTAAGACATGAGTGAGCTCATCCACCTCTCTTTTGAGAGTCTCATTCTCAACCATTAGTGAGGCATCACAAGTGAAACCATCACTAGTAGTGGAGGTAGAGTTGGTGGTGGTGGATGAAGAGCTGCAAGAAGGGTTAGTTGGTTGCACAATAATGGGTTGATAAAAGGATTCATCAAGTATATCACAAGTTGAGCCAATATCACAAGTTACAATAACCTTTTCCTTACTTTGTTCTAGAAGCAAGGAGTGAGCTTTTTCAAGCTTTGTATGAGCCTTAGTAAGGTCCTCATGATCTTCTTTTAGACTCTCATGGGAAGCACTTAGCTCACTAAGGGATTGTTCAAGAGCTTTTACCTTCTTGAGCAATTCCTTACACTTCTTGGATTTAGAACTAAGTAGTGAATCGGCTTGCTCTAGCATGTCCATAAGTTGTTCTACGGATGGTTCAATTTCATTATCACTATCACTATCATTTTCACTATCGTCATCACTCTCATTTATTTTTACCTTAGGGCCCTTAGCCATGAAGCATGATGGAGTGTCAAATAGTGATGGCTTGTTGTTGATAGCAATAGATGCATAAGCTTTCTTCTTGGATGTCTTCTCATCATCACTAGAATCATCATCATCGGTGGAGGCATCACTATCCCATGTGACAACATAAGAGCCACCCTTCTTCTTTTTCTTGAAGGTCATCTTGCTTTCTTTCTTCTCTTTCTTCTCTTTCTTGCTCTTTTTTTCTTATCATCTTCATTATCACTATTGTAGGGACAATCCGCTACAACATGATCCGCACTCTTGCACTTGTAGCAAAGCCTCACATGATTCTTGTTCTTGAAGTGATCTCTTCTCTTTCTTGAACCATAGCCCTTTTTCTTCATCATTTTGCCAAATTTTTCGCACAAAAAGAGCAAGTGCCTCATCATCACTATCATTGTTGGAGCACTCTCCATCACTTGAATCTTGCTTCTTTGCCTTTCCCTTGTTCTTGGATGATGATGCTTCGGCCTTGAAAGCAACACTCTTCTTTTTCTTGTCTTCCTCCTTTGCATCTTCTTCTTTGCCCTCATCATTGTATTGGTCCTCGGTTATTACTTCACCAAGGATTTCATTTGGTGTCTTTTCCTTCATTCCTTCTCTAAAGATGATGGTTCTCAATGTCTTGAACCTCTTTGGCAAGCAACTCAAGAATCGATGAGAGAAGTCTTCGTTGCTAACTTTTTCACCTAAACCCTTGAGATCATTGATGATGACTTGCAATCTATAGAACATCTCCGGAATTGATTCATCATCCTTCATCTTGAAGTTGGTGAGCTTGTCCTTGAGCATATACAACTTGGCACTCTTTACCGTTGAAGTGCCCTCATAGGTTTCCTCTAATCTCTTCCACACTTCAAATGCATAGTCAAGATCTTTAATTTGCTCAAACACCTTTGGATCAATGGCATTGTAAATGGTGTTGAGAGCCATTGTATTGCATTGCTTCAATTCGGCTTCTCTTGGAGTTGGATCGGCAGGATCAAGAATGACAAATTCCTTCTCGGTAACATCCCACACCTTGTCATTCATTGAACCAAGGTACATCTTCATCTTTCTCTTCCAATAGTCAAAAGATGATCCATCAAAGAATGGTGGTTTGCCCCCAACATGGTTGAACACAACTTGAGCCATATTTTACAATCAAGGATGTTAAGCCTTGATTAAAACGGTGACCACGGCTCGATACCACTTGAAAGGTCCTAAATGGCTAGAGGGGGGTGAATAGCCTAATTTAAAAACTACAAAAGCACTAGAGCGAATTTGTTAGTAAGACAAAAGGCGAAATGCGGTTTGCTCTAGCTCTAATTGTTAGGCAAGCCACCTAATATCAATTCTAGTAAATTATGATCTCTATGTCACACAATGGCTATATCACTACTTTTACCACTAGTGAGCAAGAAGCTTAGCTAAAAATAGACTACAAGAGCTACTTCTACTCAACTAGCTGCAACTACTAATACACATGTAAGAATGAATAAATACAAGGTAGAGATGATTTTTATACCGCCGGTTGTAGAGATGATAAGCCAATCACCAAAAGAGAAATCACAATATATATATATATCAATGAAATCCAATCAATTACCGGGAGACAAGATGACACAATAATTTTTTTCCCGAGGTTCACTTGCTTGCCGGCAAGCAAGCTACCCCGTTGTGTCGACCAACACTTGGTGGTTCGGCGGCTAAGAGGTGTTGCACAAACCTCGCCCACTACGGGCACCGCAAGAACCTACCCACAAGTGAGGTAGCTCAATGACACGCGCAATCCACTAAAGTTGCCTTTTGTAATCTCCACGGGGAAGGCACGAGAACCCCTTACAAATCCTTGATTGGGGGCGGACACAATCACCAAATCCCCTCACCAATCAATCAAGCACCAACCGTCTAGGTGACGGCAATCACCAAGAGTAATAAGAAATCCACAATCACAACAATTACCTAGTGCCACCAAGAATGCAAGCTCAAAAGCACACACTAGGGTTTCCCTCAATCCTCTCTCAAAGTAGCCACGAGCTAGGAGAAGGAGAGGAGAGGGAGAGGATGCTCTTGAAGCTCTCAAATCTCACACTAGAGCTCGATCTCTCACTTAGAATGAGGCACCAATGCTAGGGAGTGAGAGAGTTGGGAGAGAGGAGAGAGCTTGTTCTTCTTCTTGTTCTTTCTCCGTTTTGATTTTGAGTGATGTACTCTACTGTTGGGAGAGGGGAGAGATGAAATACTCAGGTTCAGAACGCTCACCGGAAGTTCCGGTGGTCACCACCGGAAGTTTTGGACCACTCAGATCTAGCCGTTACGCAGAGAAACTAGCCGTTTACGGGTTGACCGGAACTTCCGGTCAACACCCGGAACAAAACGACGCAACGGGCGCACTTTGAAAACGGCCCTACCGGAACTTCCGGTCTCCTGACCGGAACTTCCGGTCCAACCGGAACTTCCGGTTGAAGACCGGAACCAAAT
Organism: Chrysopogon serrulatus; assembly: GCA_015844335.1. Classification (NCBI taxonomy): domain Eukaryota; kingdom Viridiplantae; phylum Streptophyta; class Magnoliopsida; order Poales; family Poaceae; genus Chrysopogon; species Chrysopogon serrulatus. Next base: position 132,604 of record JADLZL010004275.1, read on the forward strand.
ACTCGCACGAGAACGCGCGCGCTAAGAGAGTCACCGGAAGTTCTGGTTTCGGACCGGAACTTCTGACAGAACTTCGGGGCATCTTCCCAAGGTCATAACTCCTTCATCCGGTCTCCAAATAAGGCGCTCCATATATGATTTTTGACCATCTTGACGAGAGGAACGCAATGGTGAAGACCATTCTATCTTTTGAGACCTTTTACCGAAAGGATAATTTTGAGTGCCAATAAACTCACCGCGTCACTAAGCGCAATGCATATGCAAAAGAGATTCACACTTAGTGGCACTAGGTAACCATTGCAATTAAAGATTTCCCCTCTTTATAGTACGGTTATCTATCCTAAATCCGATCACGCACTCTATTGCGTCTTGACCGGCAAAACAAAATAGCTCCTATTAAATATACCTTTGCCTTGAGCCCATTTTATTTTTCTCTTCTTTTCTAAATGTGGAGCACTTGATCATCGCCATCCATCATTTAGCTCAATCACTTGGTGTGTACCAATCTATCTTGTAAATTACTCATGACAAGAATTAGTACACATAGGTTTCATCAATTATCAAAACCAAACTAGAGCTTTCAAATGTGCATAATAATAATAACATATACTATTTTTTGCTTTTTGTGGAACATCAATTTTAATGTGCATACACAGGAGGGATGAACCAGCTCACAAGAAGCCTCGCTGTGGAGTGGGCCAGGGACAAAATTCGTGTGAACGGCGTCGCACCAGGGATGATCACGACTGACATGCTTAAAAACGTACGTGCCTACGTACATTTTTAATTCCCATTACCATCCAGCTCATTCATTGTTTCTCTTTCTTTCTTTCTTTTTTCCACTATTACTATGTTAGTAGTTGTTTATTACCATGAGACAGAGCTCGATCATCATCAGCTCAAAATCATCCAATGTTCTTTGCCGGAATTAAATTATCGGTGTTTGAGGTTTTGGCAGGCAACAAACTCGGAGATCATCGAGCACGAATCTCAGCGGATTCCACTGCATCGCATCGGGGAGCCGGCGGAGGTGGCGTCCATGGTGGCGTTTTTGTGTATGCCGGCGGCGTCCTACGTCACCGGCCAGGTCATCTACGTCGATGGTGGCCGAACCATAAGCTCTTGATAAGCATATATACATTCTCCTACGTCACTCCCCAGGTCATCCAGTGTAATAAAAATACTTGCAGCCATGAATAAGAAAAATGGTGATTATTAGAAAAGAAACTCATTTTGAGGCGGTGCGTCAACGTTACAAAAAGAGCGTCCTAGCAGGCAATTACCAGCTAATTAATCACCCCAGTAATGGCAATGGCATTGGCATTTGGGAAGAGAAACAAAAATCATGTAGAAAATTGGATTCTTGTGCACATGGCGATCACACATGGGGAGTCCTAACAATTTGTGATCTTATATAATATAAATATTTCACGGCTGGGTGGATGCTATCGTGTAAAATATTTAAATTTAAATATTAGTCGGATACTGATTGAATATATATCCAACTAAATTGTCAGATATCACCAATAGTGGTTGATTTGTATTTGTAAAATATTTGTATTTAAAGTGCTTCGCCGACCGCCATGGCATCTCCCAAGTCATGGATCCAGTCTGGAACACGTGGGCCGACGGCGAGGGCGGCAGTCTTGGTGTCATAGACCAAGTACCGCGGTAGCTGCGCCTGGTGTCATCGTCATCATCAGTTTTAGTTTATAGAGCGAGATGTGGAATCCGAATCGAAATCGATCACAAAAGCAATAGGGAATCAGTCAGACAGTACCTGGCATTGGATCTGAATCGGAAACAACAACGCCCACGAAGCCAACTTGTGCGGCGTGAGCCCCTGCTCGTGTGTTTCGATCGTCCTCAGCGGCCGTGTGCTCTGGGCGAACAGCAGAAGGCGCGCATGAACAGCATGTATGGCCGCCCTGGACGACGTACGTGAGCAGCGCCGTCAGCGACCAGGCCGCTGCCATTATTTTGGTCGTGTCATTGCCTCATTGTGGATTTTTTTATTTTTAATTGTTTTAAAACCAATATTTCAACATTAACCGTGCCAAAGTAGAATTTATAAATCTAACATCTTTGGTCGCACTATTGTGCACCTAGCGATATACTTCCTCCGTTCCAAAAAAAAAGGATATCGTTTTTGGGTGTTCATGCCACAAGTTCGACTCGATTTGTACAAAATATGTGTAATATTTATATCTCTAAATAAATTTATTAAATAACTAGATTTAAAGATCTTTCCAATAATACTAAGTATGATATTAATCGATGATAGTTACTATTTATAAAAATTGCCGGTAATCGTTTCTCGGGAAGCGAGAATGACATTTATTTTATGACGGAGGGAGTAACACTTTGTCGCGACACCAAAGCCGATCCTTAGTAGCTTGGCCTACTGTCCGCCCAAGCCGACGATCACGCTCGAACCTGCGGAGCCGAAGGAAGACGCTTGAGGTGCTTTGGGCAGCCTTGCATTAGCGGGCCGTATTGGGCCGCTCAAAAAAGAAGGATGGCAGGTTATTTTTCAGTGGATGGAAAAGTTCCATTTTATCCTAAAATCATGTCCAAATTCCAAGTTTCTTGGATTCTAAAACTAGCACTACCAGGGTCGCCAGCCCTAATTGCATTCGGCAAAGGCTTTGCTGAATGCCCGACACTCGGCAAAGATCGAAATAAAAAAAAAACCAAAAATAATAATAATTTTTTTTGCAATTTTCATAGCTACGTGGCCAAAAAAGTTTATTTTTTGTGCGAAGGATTGTTTGGTCATTTGTTCATCTGACATGGTGGTTCTAACATTATTCACATAATCTTATATATCTCTCATAAATGAGTTGTTATTTACAATTCAGGAATTGCATACTAAAAATTTGCTCTTTTAGCATTTGTTTTTGGGTAAGGAAGCTATTCTGGTTCTTATTATTGTGCTTTGGTACTCTCTGCAGTTCACTGGAGAAAGACCATCACTACATATTCCATGTTGGATCCAGACGGGTACTAATTTCTGCATGTTGGGTTGCTGCTCAAGTTCTGAATTATATCTCAAATTGGAGTTTGTGATTCAAGTATAAATTGATTTGACTATAAAAACCTCTGATTTTTGCAGTGAAGTAGAAGCTTCGAGCTGAGATAGAGGAGGACGTGCCGTGGTGGATTGGAGCTGGGTGGAGCTCGGGCGGATATGGAGGAAGAAGAGGAGCTACCACCGGATCGACGCCTCCTGCTGGTATAGATCGGTAGAGATGGAGGAGGAACTCAGTTCGGTGGCATCTCAGCAGCCTCTGATTGGCACGTGGTGGAAGTGGAGCTGGAGGTAAATGGGGCAGGAACGAGGAAGCTATAACAGCGGAGCTGGATAAAAACATATCTTGATGCTTGTTGTGTGATCTAGCATATTTTTTTTAGTTTCAGATCGCAATGATCTGGTCAGTTATTTATTCTGTGATTTGTTGCCTACTAACAATTTTTTTAATCTGTTGCCTATGAATAAGTTACCTAAACGATCTGTTCTAAGCTGATACTGTGACAATTAATAAAAAAGTTTCCGTAAAAAATTATGAATTTTAAAATGTATTATTCACATAGCAAGTGTTTTACTTGTTCATGGAAAAAATGAAAAGACTGTTATAATTCAAATTCATATATAATTCAAAAAAGAATTGCATATGAACTTATTATGTTTGAAGTATATACAAAGATCAATTTATACATTGTAACTAGATGTTACATCCATGCTATTCTAGATTCAGTTTGACTAAAGCTAAATCATATTTTAATGTAGGTAAAAATTCACTATTACTCATATACAATATTTAAAAATTTATTCTAACCACATGCGTGTCGCACGTGCATGTACGGATGAAAATGGTACGGATATTTATTCGACCGTCCGTTCGACCTAATTCGTTTAGATGGGTTTAGATCTGTCCGTATCCGGGTCCGGATATTCAACATCCGGTACCGTATCCGTATCCAAATACTCAAATCGCATATTTATGATGTCGATACCCAATCATATCCTATCCGGCGTGGATGACACTATCCGTATTCGAATCCGAATTCGGACAGAAATATGAAAACAAATATGGTATCAGTGATATCCGTCCGTATCCGATCCGTTTTCATCGTATGTCCACTGGTAACATAAAAAAACAGGAAAGCACGCACCACGGTGGCTCCCTGCACACTCACACGGATTCCTCGTCTGCTGCACTTGAGTCATCAACATGTGGCTCGACTCGCAAAAAACGCTGTGCCTGGCTGGGTTTCCTTCGTCCTGTTTTGTGTAAGGGGAGGAGACTACGGATATCGATCGACGAGTGAAAAAATTCTATCCGATGTAAAAACAAAAAACTCGATCAACGATAACCAAGTCAATCTCTTAGTTGGAAAAAAGATTTTATAATAGAAATTTATCTTTTTTTAGTATTAGTATATTATATAGGAAGAGGTTTTTCTACTCCAGGGGAGAAGTTACTCCTATCTTCAAAACAACATATTGCATATGTGTTTATACTTATTTATCACTTTGAGTATATTTATATACTCATACTAGGATACTTTAAATCTTCCTACGTGAAAAAATTTCAAAGGAACTCATACTTTTTAATATATTACAAAAATACTACTGACTGTAGTATATAAAACAAGTATAACCACATACTCCATGTATGCATGCATACTTAATATATATACTACCATAGATAGTCTAGTATGATTATATACTTCGTGTATATACACTTCATTTGGTCATATACACCTTAAATATAGAGATATTGATATGGGAGTAACTACTCCCTAGGAGTAGAAAGGAATTTCCCATATTATATATATTATTATTATATTAGATAGGTATAGAGATAGAGAGGTAGAGATAGAGAGAAGAGTAGATATAGTTACAGATATAGAGATATAGGTATAGATATAGATATATATTTACAAGTTTTTAGCTCAGGCGTATAAACAATTATAGCAAATTCGTATTCTTGGCGTTTATGCAGTGTCATCGTCGGTAGTTGTTGTCTTTTACCATGCCTCCAATTGCTAGTGCCATCATGCTGCGTCTGAGCATCCGCCTACTCAGAGCACAAGAATCACCAGTCACCCATGCTCCTCTAACCATACTCAAAAAAAATCAGGTAGCTTTCACTCATGGCTGCCGCTAGCGGGAGCAGGCAGCAGGAGAGGTGGAGCCTGGCCGGCGCGACGGCGCTGGTCACCGGCGGCAGCAAGGGCATCGGGCACGCCATCGTGGAGGAGCTGGCCGGGTTTGGCGCACGGGTACACACGTGCTCACGCAGCGCGGCGGACCTGGAGGAGTGCCGCACTACTACACTAATTTTATTGGAGGCGGGCAAATTCGTTTTTCCGAGGCGGGCATGCAGTCCGCCTCCACTTGATCGTCACAGTTAATTAGAGATTAACCGAGACGGTCTTACGGCCGCCTCCGTTAATAAATTAAAAAAAAAAAAAAAAACAGCAAAGCCCGTCGATTGGCCCGCCGAGCCCATCCGGAGGGCCCGCCCGAGCCCATCGACGAGCTGCCGCCCCTTGCCGGATCCGCCACGGCGCCACCGAATCTAGAGCGCCTCACGGTTCCCGAGCTGTGGCCGCTAGGCGGCCACCGGATCTGGATCACCCTCACGGATCTGGACCCGTGGCGGCCGCTGGCGTGAGCAGCAGGGGGCCTCTCGCGCCACCATGCGTATATTAGATAGGTATAGAGCGTGCCCCCGTAGAGCCACCACCAGCGTTGCCCGGTCGGGGGGCCTCACGCCCGCACCCGCGAACTGCCGAGGGAGGGCTTGGGGACGCCGTGCCGCTTCAGGCCTCAGCTCGGCGTCGGCAGTTGGGGGGCGAAAACGATGCCTCCAATTGCTCGAGGTGCCTCATGCTCCGGCTGGGCAGTCGCTTCAGGGGAGAGCACAAGCGCCCGGCGTCGCCCGCGACGTTCGTCACCAGGAGGCCTGCGCCGCCGCTTTGGCCGCCGAGGGGCCTCCAGCGCTCCCACGGGCCAAGCCGCCGTGAGGGGCCTGGGGGGGCGCTGACGCCGGTGGGGAAGGGGCGACCTCAGCGGCAGGAGGTCGCCGCCGATTGTGGAGGAGCTGGAGAGAGGAGGGGCGCACGGTGAGGGAGAGTGAGAGAGGAGGGCGGACGGGTGACGGGCGGGCGGCTGAGGAATAAGTGAGGATGGGGTAAGTGAGGGGAACCCTAGCTCTCATTTTTATATAAGCCCGATACGAATGGGCTTTGGGCCTCGGCCTTATTAACCGAGACGGGCCTTTTTAGGAGGTCCGCCTCCGAAAATGGAGATATTTTTAGAGGCGGATTTCTTATAAAGGTCCGCCTCGGTTAATAGATTTTGCGAGGCGGTTGACCATGACCGCGTCGATTAATAAAAAACGACCGTTTTAGTTAATCCAGGCATTAACCGAGGCGGTTGGATTGTCTGCCCGCCTCCGAGACCCATTTCCAAGTGCCTCGCAAAACATTTTTTGTAGTAGTGCCGCCGGCGGTGGGCCGAGAAGGGGCTCGCCGTCACTGTCTCCATCTGTGATGTCGCCGTGCGCGCCGACCGGGAGAGGCTCATGGACACGGTCAAGGCGACCTTCGACGGCAAGCTCGACATCCTGGTGAACAACGCCGGGCAGATGCCGCCCAAGGCGGCGGCGGAGTGCACGGCGGAGGAATACTCGCAAGTGATGGCGACCAACTTGGAGTCAAGCTTCCATCTCTGCCAGCTCGCGCACCCTCTCCTCGTCGGAGCGTCCATCGCCGGAGGAGGAAGCGTCGTCCATGTCTCCTCCATCGGAAGCTTGCTGGGATACCCTGGGCTCGTGCTCTACTGTATCTCCAAAGGTACCAACCAATACGTGGGTGCTAGTCGTGCTACATTGCAGCAATTATTATAGTTCTAATATTAAGTACGCAAAAGAAATTAATATCTCACTCTCCAAACGTATGTAAATTAAATTGTTTGAGCAAAACATTTTATTTTCCATGCAAAAAGTAATTTCTATGTTATAACAGAATTCTAACATTATGTAGGAGGAATGAACCAGCTTACAAGGAGCCTAGCTGTTGAGTGGTCTCACGATAAGATTCGTGTAAACTGTGTTGCTCCAGGTGCTGTCACGACTGATTTACTCAAAGAGGTGCAGTACTACATCATTAACTAATGCATCGTTATCAACTTCTTCCGTCCCCTAAATTATTGAGACTAAAGTGTATGGTCAGTCTCCAAACTTGGCTAGGTGTGTCATGCTGGTGCCCGTACTTACAACAAGTACGTCACACTGGTCCTCGTACTCTCAAATTTCATCATTTCAGCCATTGAACTCTATTCGGATCTCAGTGGTCATGCAAACGGATCTGGGCACGTGCCGACACACTGATGTGGCATATTGAAAAGTTGCTGACTTGGACCTAACATACATGTCACCTCCCTCTCATATCGCTCCCACCTCGCTCATGGCCGTGGCTGGTTGGCATATGCTATTTGTCAGCCGCCATTCATGAAGAGGCAGCACCTATGGTTGGTCTTGCCAGCTAGGGCATAGGCATTGGCGCTGGCCGCTAGTAGGGGCGCTGGTGCACATGGAGATGATAGGGGACACCACCACTAGTACACAAAAGTTTTTGCATGGTGTTAGAAAAAAATAACTGAGGTGATTAGAGCTGGCAGCCGCACCATTAATCAGTGGCCCGTCTGCCCTCGCCGCTTGCCGAGCAAACCATTAACTGAGTCGGGTAGCTTAACATAACTGCCACCATTAGTCCATGATTAACCATGGTGGTTAATCGATTAACCGAGACGGTCACCTTAAGGCCACCGCCAAAGTTAATATATCCATGTGGTGGTTGCTTTAAGGCAACCGTAACGATGAATGATTGTAATAGAAAATAATTCATAATTTTTTCGTTTGAAATCAGATAAAGACAAACTTTATATCAAAATTGTAGCTCTCGACGAGATCTATAACTTTGTACTCTTGAAGTTTTTTTTTGAATTGAAACCATTTAGGTTGTCAAAATAATATTGTAAGTGCACAGATTTTTGAAATTTAAAATTTAAAATTATAAAATGATCTCGAATGTTGACATAATCTATATAAAAGTTATAGTATTCAATAGAATCTACAACTTAGTTGGAAAGATTTAAATTTGAAGATGTCTGGAGTCCCAAATGTGTGTTTAAAAGTTATAGATTTTAAAAGTTAAGTTTTGGATTTTGTGTACAACATTAACCGGGACCGTCACCTTAAGGCAACCACCATGATTAATCTGATTAACGGCAAAGAAAACTGACATGGTTAGTTGTTTTTCACCGTCACCGTTGAGTTTTCTATAGTAGTGGGCTGCCTAGGACAGATGGTTTATTGCCAGTGTTACTTGATGTCGCACTAGCCTTATTGCTCGCCGATCTTATTACCATATAACCGGTGAGGTCATGTTAGCCGTCCTACGCCTTACTGGACAGTTGAAATATTTGTCGTCCCAAAATCTGTCATTTTTTAACACAAGAGTTGAAAAGGAACTTTCCATACATCTATCGAATTATTCCTCCGATCCTATGCATGGCAAAAAAAAAGGTAAGCCATTCTGATTAGATAACTACGGTTATATATATATTAAGAGTTGAAATTGGCATTCCCCATTTATACCATAATGGATTAAATAACTACGGTTATATATATAAGAGTACGTACATTGTCTAGCTAGTGCAATAATGAAATTTATCTACTTTTTTATGAGTTGACAGGTTGACCAAGAATTTCTGCAACAAGAGATTTCGTGGATTCCGATGCAGAGGACCGGCGAGATAGAGGAGGTGGCGTCCGTGGTGTCGTTTCTGTGTATGCCGGCGTCTTCCTTTGTCACTGGCCAAGTCATTTGCATCGACGGTGGCCGGACCATAAGTGCATAAGCTTTGTACTAGTATATACAAATATACACGTGGAATAAAATGGGACATTCATCAGTTTGTTGCATAGTGTCATGGATTGTTGCATAGTGTCATGGATGACTTATACTCCGTATATGACTTAGCTTGAAGATTTTATTTTAGCAATCATATGCTATGCGTTTCAAATTGTTTGAAAATTGAACTTCATATTGTTTTTAAGCAGGTACCGTGTTGTAAACTATGTATTATGAGATGTTTAATGATTTATTAATCATATCATGTGTTTTAATTAGTTTTGGGATCAGACTCAATCATGCATGAGCACTTATCTAGAACGGGCACACCAATATACTAGATCATTTCTTGTGACGCTAGTGTTTTATTTCTACTGGCGGTTTCTCTGGAGAAAAGCCAGTAGAAATCGGCCCTATTTCTACTGGTGGATTTCTTAAAAAACTACGGATAGAAATACGATTTCTGCTGGTGGTTTTCTTAAGGAACCGCCCGGTAGAAATCGTGATATTTCTACCGGGCGGTTTTCTTTAAAAATCCACCGGTAGAAATACACTACTGAAACTCGCATTTTTTTCTGTGTGTGCGAACTGGAAACTTCGCATTCTTCTGTGTGTGCGAAAACGCATAGAAAAATGCAAATACCGTCAAAAAAATATTTTTCTAACGGTGTACCCACGAAAAAAATACACACAGAAATAAAATGACAGAAAAAATACAATTTTTCTGTGAGTTCACCGTCGAAACAATTTTTCTCGTGAGTAGTGCACGCATAGAAAAAATTGCATTAGGCTAGATTAAAAAAATTATTCTATGCGGATGTCCACACAGGAAAAGGTAAATATATGCACAAAAAAATCCTTTATCCAGAATAAAAATAATATTTCTGTGTAGCCATCCCCACAGAAAAAGAGTTATGAAAACCAAAAAATATATATATTCAGACAAAAGCAACATGTTGAAATGGATATTGTCCATACAGTAATTTCATAACATCGCAATAGAATAAATAACATACATATAAAGATGGTGTCCAAATGTTCAACACATTTATAGGATACACATTAGATGATGTCCAAATGTTCCAGCACCAATATATACACACATATAATCAAGAACTAATTGGATAAACGCTCTTACAAATGCATATATTAGTTACAAGTGCATTTATCATTCGGTCATACATGAAGTCCATACATGAAGTCCATTTATCAAGCGAGTTCTAGATATTTTTAATCTCCTACACAGCAACATATGCATTGGATATTGCTTGTTAAAAAGGTTTCAGAGTATAAAAGACATTTTCCTAAGGTAGCTTTGTAATAATCATTCTCTATTTGCTAGATAAATAAAATGGTTAATAAACAAGAAAGCCATGAATTGATAGAGCATGATTTTAGAAACTTTTAGAAAAAAATCATCACATTTGAAGCTAGTATGAGGGAGAAAGACTAGTTGCAAGTTTTAGAGAGAGATTAAAAAGAAAAATTATGCTTGTTCATATGAAGCTAGTGTGGAGGCCCTTGTTCTATTTTTCTATGTGTTTTTAGAACCCCACAGAATAATTATAATTTTTCTGTGCATGCATAGTTTTTTTTCAGTGAGTTTTAAGAAAACCGACAGAAAAATATCAATTTTTTTGTGTGTTTTTATTTTTTCCGTGTGTGTATTGGCACAAACAAAAAAAAAATATACAATTTTTCTATGTGTTTTCATAGTTTTCTATGGTATATTTTGAAACCTATAGAATAATTCATATTTTTCTATGTGTGCCTAAAAATACACAGAAAAATTCATCACCCACAAAAAAGTATTCGAGTCTCCAGTAGTGATAGTTTGAAATTGATTTTTTTTTTAGTTTTTCAAACTTCCTCAGATGGAGAAACTTCCAAAATAAAAGTTGTAGATCTCGAAAAGTTATGAAACTTTGTAGTTGACAACTTTTTCATTTGAAATCATCTTTTCATGGAAAACTACGTCCGGAATTGTCAAATTTGAAACTCAAATTTTGCAAACGACCTCGGATGGAGAAACTTCCAAAATAAAAGTTGTAGATCTTGAAAAGTTATGAAACTTTATAGTTGACAACTTTTTCATTTGAATTCATTTAGGTCCTCAAACACTCAATTTATACTTGATTTTGGATAATATGTGGGCAAAGAAAAGGGATATAGACATATGTGAGTGTCAGGTGCAGTGGTAAGGGAGGGATTGCGTGAGGCCAAGGTTGCAAGTTTGAAGGCCGGCAACCGCTTAGCGTGCGATTCCTGCTCTTTTTTTTAGGAAACCTCCTCCAACATCTTTTCTTTGAAGGCTCACAATGCCATATTTTTGTGGATAGTGTGTTAGGAATTAATTCACCTTAAAATTCCCAAAACTTGTTTAATGTGCGGTGGTACTCTTGAAAATGTAAGAATTTTTAAACACTCTTACTGATAAGCAAGGCATCTATTTTATGGTCCATATAGATAACAAGGAATAAATAACAAGGAACAAAGTTATTTTTGGTAGTTGCTGACCCAATTCTCTTGTTACTGCAGGGAACCCATTGGCTTTTGGTTCTGGGTTTGCAATAGTGTGAGAGGATCAACAAGCACTTATGGTGATCGATGTCTTCTCAAACTTTATAGATCACAACTTTAATTTGCATTCCTATGGGTGGCCTTCTTTGTTTCGAATTGAGTGTGGAGATGGTTTTATTAAAGGGAACGTATGTTATGGAAACTAGACTCGTATGAAAACTACGGAAACTTTAATTAAGTCCACAGGATTCTAATCCGATGATCTTAGATGAAGGTGGGTCATTTATTCACTTAAGCCCTCCCACCAATCCCTTCCTAATCACTTAAGCCTAGCGACTGCCCGGCTCTCCATTACGTCGTTCCATCCGCAACTCTTCGACTCCAGTCGGCGCCGCCCCCCATCGCGCGTGACGGACCATCGCCGCCGGCCCCACGTGGCTTCATCGCTCGCGCCCAGCAAATCGCTGCCGCCCCCTTAACCATGCGTGGCTGCCGATCGACGGCCGCCGCCCCAAGACATCGAGAGCCACCACGACGGCGCTGGTCCGCCGCATCCGCGGGTCCATCACCAATGCTGCGAAGCCCTCCCTGCACTTGCGTAACGCCTGCTCGGTGTTTGGCAACAGGTAGAACAGGATGGCCGCTGCGTTCTGCACGTCCACGGCGATCAACAACAGGAGCATGCCAGGCCTGGAGGTAGCATGCACGCCCATGGCGATCAACAATTGCACACAGGAGTTTGCAAAATGAAGTAGCAGTAGCACATGGACAATAATTAACTGCAAATAATTCTCAGAATTTCAAATTTACTTGGACAATGGTACTGATCAATCAACAGCGGTCTCCATGGCGGCAGCGGGTGTCTCCATGCCGGTCTCAACACCCTGGCCTTCGTCTCGTCCTTGCTCATCATCGTGGTGCTCCTAGACACCAAGCTCCGCAAGATCAATGCCTACGGGTTCGTCATCGTCGCGCTGTTTCGGCCTCGTCGTTGCGTACAACGCCGACAGCTGCAGGCAGACCGACACCACCGCTCTCATGTCGGTGGGTCGAGCGGCGGTCTCCATGGCGGCGATCTCCATCGTGGAGTCTGCCCCCGCCCTAGGATCGGACGTGATCGCGAGGTCGATCTCCAGGGGGCGGCGCGACGGGATCGCGAGGCGGCGGCGGCAGCCACGCACGCGATGAGACAGAACGGACGTAATGGAGCCGGGAAACCGTACAGGCGTTGGGGCTGGGGTGATTTGCAAAAAAATTGATTAAAATGGATTGGTGGGAGGGTTTAAGTGCTTAAATGACCCACCTTTACCCGAGGCCATCGGATTAGATTCGTGTGGACTTGATTACAGTTTCCGTAGTTTGCACACGAAGTTGGTTTCCATAGCATACGCTCCCTTTATTGACTTTTGTTTTCCTAGAGTTGTTGACTTGTAATAAGTTGATCTGATTCCTTTTCATGGGGGTGAAGTTGGATACACTTTACATGATCAAATAAAGCTATTAAACAATATGATGGTAAGTTAGTAACAAGACTAGATGCATTATTCACATATTTACATGATCAAATACGCTCCCTTTATTGACTTTTGTTTAAAATTTTTGAAACTTTAAACCATAGGATGTAATAATTTACCATACTCTCAATTGAATGCAATGTGTCCACTTACTAAAATATTGGAGATTTAAAGTTTCAAAAATTTTAAACAAATCTTGGATGGAGACTCAATCTTTATTAAAATTCTAGAGCTTATTGTGACCCAAATCTTTGCAGTTGAGACTTGTTTAATTTGAAATAATTTAGGAGTTGAAATATTCAATATACAACAAGATTACGAAATATTGATAAAAAAGATAGGTATCTAGATATGCTACTTACAAAAGAGAGTCTAGTCCAGTAGTAGAGAAGTGTCATATCTATGCTCAAGGTCTTAGATTTGAGCCCCCAAAGACATAAAATTTCTTGTTTTGTTTTTGTGGATCCAATAACAAAAGTGGACATCTTAATGTGCCTTCCTTCCTCAATGGCATTGTAACCATTTGTTAAAGGCGACCGTGCTGCTGGCCTCTTTTTGACCGTCTCCGAAAATACTTTCCGTAGTAGTGATAGCTTCTACCACGATTTAGTTATAGAGACCGTACGATAGCTACCCACGATATAGATTCCTTGTGGATTGTTTAGCTATGCATTTTGTAAGAAAGATACGGGGAATGATTTGTCATCGAGCATTACATATTTGATAAATCGACCAAATATTCGCTCTTTAATTCTGCGATAGGAGTATAACTGACTTTCCTGCATGTTTAGAACAATTCAGCATAGACTGAAAATGTGAACCCAGACCACTCAATAATCACTCAACCTCGGAAGATGATCAAGTGGCTCGTGCGCCGCCTGCTTGCAGAGATGCGTATAGTGAGCAACTAGGTCTGGGTAAACTGAACCACACAAGGGATTGTTGCATAAATTAAAGACGGCAGGGATGGAAGCAACCGACGGCCACCAGATATGGACATAGTGCCTGGTTGGTGCGATAGCTCTAGTCACCCAATGAACACAACACTCTATTCCTACAACAAGCACTTTCGAAGATCATAGGTGTGTTAATCTCCCTATCCTTATCAGCACGTCAGAAAGACTAAGATTGAGCAGATAATTATAGATTGACAATGTCACATAGGTGTCAAGTCGATGACACTACCTATAGGAGAGCAGGCTCTATCATAATAAAATCAGCTGATCTATGCTCTGTTTGTCACTTTTATGTGCAATGTGCAAGCATAATCACAATTTGTATATAAGAGAGTGACAGATGTCTTTGTTTTCTGTTGTTTTAGTAAATCACTAGTAGACGCGTCATGACATCTGTGATAAGGAGTCACCACATACGTGTTCTATTTAGAGTTAAATACACTAGCGGCCCTTACATTTGTGACGTTGTACCACTTATTAGGTACACAAACTTTCAAAATCAAAATCTAACCTTGCCCCTAAACTTGTTTAGTGGTGTCACTTAGGTATAGTCCTAAGTGGTACCACTTAGTAAGTTTAGAGGGTCAGATTTCAATTTTAAAAATTCATGGACCTAGGTGGCCTGGCACTACTTAACAAGTTCATGAGGCTAAATGGTACAACAACACAAGTTTAAGGGTTGTCGGTGTACTTAACTCTTTTATTTATATGTGCCTCTCTTATGAGTAGTCAACACATCCTACGGCGAGAGTTCATCATAGATGCAGATTGATCATCGTATGCTTTCAAATGCATCTTTGATGGACATTAACATGCGTATGCGATAAAAAGATTTGACAGTGTCATAGGTGTCTAGATGAAAAAAAAAAATTCCGGTTCTCTGGTTGTCCTTGGTGGTATTGTTTTTTTTTTTCTCAAAACAAAGGTAGGAACTCTGCCGCTCAACTAAAACAAATGAATTTATATACAAGAAGGTTAGCTAGACGAGATATCAAAAAGGCACTCAAAGGGTTAACCACCTCACGCAACACGGCTAAGCACAAACACTGTCATTTGTCATCATTGCCGAGCATGATTGCCAAGCTCAAACCAAAGAGCAGCTCTTGGTGGTATTTGTATGTGTCCTTTTATTTTGGGAGGCATTGCTGCCGAGAAAAGAGCGTCCTACCTCTCCCTTTGCTTGTTCTATGCGGCGTGTTTGATGGGTGGGTCTCTTTCTATCGGTGATTTGGTTTGTTGGTACACAGCTGATTTTGGTTACTCTGGTGGTTGTCACGAATGTGCTTTCATTTCCACTTTAATTATGTTCATCTTGATTGGTATGTACTTGTATTGTTTATGTCCGCGTGCCATTTTTAATAATAAGAAAAGAAGTACCTTTCTCGTGATAATAAGAAAAGAAGTACCTTTCTCGTGCTCCTCGTGACAATTTTAAAAAGAGACAAGTACACATCAATGCATAAGCTTCAAAAAAAAAAAAAAAAAAAAGTACACATCAATGCATAAAAGTCCATGGGTTCCAGAAGACGACTGCAGGGAAGTGTAGCGTGAGCAACAGAACACGATCGATCTACGTCGTGCGACTTTCATAAGAGACGACTGCCAGCGATGGCAGAAGCGGCCGGCAGCGAGAGATGGAGCCTGGCCGGCGCGACGGCGCGCTGGTCACCGGCGGGAGCAAGGGCATCGGGCATGCCATCGTGGAGGAGCTGGCGGCGTTCGGCGTGCGGGTGCACACCTGCTCCCGCAACGCCGGTGAGCTGGAGGAGTGTCGCCGGCGGTGGACGGAGAAGGGTCTCCAGGTCACCGTCTCCGTCTGCGACGTCGGCGTGCGCGCCGACAGGGAGGCGCTCATGGACACCGTCAAGGACATCTTCGCCGGCAAGCTCGACATCCTGGTAAGCGCAGATGCGAACGAATTGCACATGAATCTCAGCTCAGGTCTCATCACTTGATTGAACTGCTGTGACATGACGGCCGGAATGGCATCATCGCCGGCGCAGGTGAACAATGTGGCGCAAGTGATCGCCAAGCCGGTGACGGAGTGCACCGCCGAGGACTACTCGAGGATCATGGCGACCAACCTGGAGTCGTGCTTCCATCTCAGCCAGCTCGCGCACCCGCTCCTCCGCAACGCCTCCGTCGCCGGCGGCGGAAGCATCGTGCACATCTCCTCCACCGCAGGCTGCCTCGGCACTCCACGGAACGTGCTTTACAGCACTGCCAAAGGTACCCATTTCCGTCTTGCTCAAGACCCATTTCTAGGAGCATCTTTTCAAGTATTTTTCACACACTATCTTTAGTGTGCTCTGGAAAACCAGCCCTGGTCTTCATTCTTGGCCAACGAGAAATTAGGAAATAAGAATAAGAATGTTAATATTAGAGATCTAATTAAAGAAATTACTGGAGAACATTTTTCTACCAAGGTTTCATCAGTGTTTTAAATAGCCGGATAAGCCATTTTAGTTATCTATGTCCCAAAACTGGCTATAGCGGCAACTAAAAGCCAAATTGTATATTAAAAAACTTAGCTAAATTATTCTTAAACAGCTATAGCTAGAGATTTAAAACCTTGGATTTTATATCACTATGAAATGATACAAAGAGGCTCTTCAATTGCTTGCTCACATATTTTGCATTTATATACTCCCTCCGTCCCAAAATAATTATCGCTTTCGCTTCCCGAGAAACAAATGCTGGCAATTTTTATAAATAATAAATATTATCGATTAGTATCATAATTAGTATCATCGGAAAGATCTTTGAATCTAGTTTTTTAACAAAATTATTTAGAAATATAAATATTGTATATATTTCCTATAAATCGAGTCAAATTTATAGCACGAAAAACCAGAAACGACATTTAATTTGGGACCGAGTAGTATGTGCAAAAGATGTCATATCTCTAAACGAAGATTCTACTGAAATTCCCTCATATATATAACAAAATAAAACATTATAATAATACAAAAGAATTTTCTTCCAAGAGAAATAATTAATGTGCATAAGTTTGATTTTGATGTCCTTATAACTCAAATATTATTCAACGATGATGAAATATTATAGACCAGATTTATTTAAACCAAAACTAACCACGTGTATGTAAAAAAAAATACCGAATATCTGCGATCGACTTTACTTCTGACAATAATTTTACATTTTGATTTGGCAAATTGGTAAAACGGAGGAGTTGGACATGAATAATAATATATACTTTTTTTCTTTTTGTGGGGCATCAATTTTAACGTGTGTATACACAGGTGGGATGAACCAGCTCACAAGAAGCCTCGCTGTGGAGTGGGCCAGGGACAAAATTCGTGTGAACTGCGTCGCACCAGGGTTCATCCTGACTGACATGCTTAAAAACGTACGTGCCTACGCATATTTTTAATTACCATCCAGGCATCCAGCTCTTTCATTGTTTCTCTTTCTTTCCTTTTTCCACTATTATATTTAAGATCAACACTAAATCCGCACTAATCCAATACATGTATATGTAGAAGTTAAATCCACACTAGATTAAACCATGACTTCAGTCACTCATCAAACCAGTACGCTCAACCCATTAAAATACATTTTTAACCCACCAATTCACCAACATCTTATGCTATTGTTTATATTTAGCCACAAACAAAAGCAAAAAATAAATAGACGCAACAAAACCTCATTGCAACCTCTATTATTCACAGCCAAACTAGATCAGTCCACTTTAACGGAACTCAAACCAAACCAGTCCAACAACCTTCTCAGCTTGTTTCAATTCATACCAAAAAAATACAACCCAAAAGCAAAAACAAACCAAAAAAAACCGGGCTTAACCTAAATCATTGTCAGCTTATATTACTATGGCCATGTTCGGTTGGATGCAAAATTCAACTTTTTTTTTCACTCTCTCTCCATCACATCAATTTCTACTTGTATATATGGAGCATTAAATGTTAGTGAAAAAATAACTAATTCTGAGAGTTTTGTTGTAAATCACGAGACGAATCTTTTGAGCCTAGTTGGGCCACGATTGGATAATATTTGTCAAATACAAACGTGAAGGACCGAAAACAAAGCGACAGGGGGGGTGAATGGGAGCCGTAAAATTCTTGCAAAACTTTTCGGCCTCTGTCCCAATTTCACCGCCAAAAGTCCAAACAAAACACGGTGATGTTCACGACCCAAACGAGTGGGTGGATGTTCCCTAGGAACACAGCGGAACACCACAAACCCAACGCAACAGACGGAAATCGAGTCGGAGCACAAACGACCACAATAGCTAGCTCAAGAATATAGGACTGGAAATTCTAGAAGAGCTGTAACCAGTTCACAGAGAAGAGCAACCAGGAGTACTACAAGCAGTCAGCAATCCAGCATTTTTCCAATCCCACGAGTAGTACAGGGAGCAAGATGAAATAAATTGAAGCTTTAATGATTAGCTAGTAATTGCTTAAAGTACTTCACGGATGCAAAAACAAACTGACCAATCAAATGCTAAAGACTCAAGGCAAAGCACGAGCTGCTGTACTTGCCAAGCACTTGCCAGCTGCCTACCAATTACTAGAGTTCATTCAGAGAAATACCGAAGCAGAGAAACAGCTACTGCTAATCTGACGGACTGAGCTGCATGCAAGATGGAATTACTGGAGATCGGACCTAGCATCCATGAGCGCTGGACTGCTTCCTGGAGCCCGAGTACACAGCAAAAGAAATACTGAGAACTGCACCACAAGATCGAGCAGGGGCTGCACTACTCGACAGACGAACAGAGACAAATGCACAGCTGCTGCTACTGACGGATTATGAAGGATTATGCAGTAAATAAGATTGAGCAGCTTAGTATCGAATTCTCACCAAATCACAGCACAGCAGTGGAGCTAACCGGCACAATCTGACGCAACTGCAGGGAAGATGTCGAGAGTGCTCAGTGCTGCCTCCCCTCGCACCGGTGTTCTCTGATTCGGCACCCTGCTCAAGACTCGACCACGAAGGGTGAGTTCACAGATAAGAGTAGCAAGGTTGGCATGAGCACTTCCCACACAGTTACGCACTTCCTAGTGTCTGCACAAGAAGAACAGAGAAAAGGAACCGTCCGACGCCAAGAACAGAAGAAAAGCGGCGGCCAAAAATCGAACGGGAACCCAACCAAATTACCATGAATCGTTCCCAAAATTTGCACAGGCAATCACCACGGAGTAGGTTGGCTATTCCCAAGAAATCATTGCACAAAACAAACTCTACCTCCGGGAATTTCAGATCACGTGCTCTCACGAAAATGGAGAAAAAAAAGAAGAACACAGTGAGACACAAATCACAGATAAAAACGACGAATCCCCGAGGGCACGAGGAGGATTCGGGCCTCCATTCCCACTCCAAATCACAGCAAAAACAACCACGAATTTTTCAGTTGTGACCTCTCTCAAGAACACTAGAAGGAGAGGGAGAACTAGAGAGAGAAAAGGAAAAACGAAAATCGGAGAGGTGAAGGGGTAAGAGAGCTCCCCCACCATACTTATCGACCGGGCTTATTTTATTTTTCCAGTTTTGCCCTTACATGACAACCGGCGTACTACCTAGCCCAAGGACATTGTAGTACAACTCCACCGAGCCGGAGATATTTTGATCCAACGGCCACGCGCCTTCTCACCGGTAGCCGCCTCGGGCGACCTCCCCCGATGCCGCCCACGTGCCGTCCGTCCGCCTCGGGACCTCCGCCAGGGGTTTTGTGGCTCAACCCGAGAAACCCGCCCCGGGTGGTTTTGAGGCCCAAACCACCGAAACCCTCCACCGTTGGTTTTGAGGCCCAAACCAACAAACCGGCCCATGTCCTTGCACTTGTCGAAGCCAAGTGCCGCAACGCGATCCCACCCGGCGATTCGAGTCCCTCGGTCCAAGTCTCGATGCGTCCGCCCTTTCACCGCTCCCGGTCCATTCGGCGCGGCGCGCCATCACTTGACCTTCACCTCGCCGTCGGCCACCGCCTCCATGCTCGACACCTGCACAACACAAGTCAAGGTACATGTGGAACTCGTGGCTTTCACCACCATCAGTAGCACCCCATCCGAGATGCTAGTAGTTGAATCAATCACTCATCATCACAATTGAACCATAAGTATAAACCTTGTGTTCGCAATCTCCCCCTTGATGAGTGCATTGTTCAACACCAACACACCACGGCTGAGAAAAAGAAATAGAAGAAGAAGAAGAAAAGAAGAAAGCTCACCAAACGACCAAAAGCCAAAGAGAAGCCAAATGGGGTCATTTGAAGCAAGCACAACTTGGTCCCCAAAGACATGGGCAACGGCTCGACACAACCAAGCAAAACATGACTAGCCCTCAAGAAAAGGCAGAAAACGGGCTCAACACCACTAGCCAAGCAAGAAGCACTCGAAAACGCTAGATCCTCCAGAAAGAGGTAAGGCTCAACACATCTAGCAAGAAGCAATGCAAAACAACTCCCCCTGAGCAAATGCATATATGAGTGCACACAATCTTCTCCCCTTCAACCCTTGAGAACTAGTCCTCCCTCTGAGAAGACAACCATTCAAACATGACAAGTGACTCTCCCCCTTGTCAAGTGCAGCAAACATGTGTAATCACTCCCCCTTGTTTCATGAAAGCTTGTTTCATGAAAGCTTGTGTGTGTCAAATTTCTCCCCCTTGTTGAATAATGCACACAGCAAGCCTAAAATGCAATGAGAATGTAGTAGCTTCAAGTATATAGCAATCAGAGTGAAAAGATGCTCTAGCCGGTAAAACAAGTGAGTAAGGCATCAACAGACAAGTGCTAGCATATGCTCAAACTGATCAAATGATACGGAATATGAAGTGTAAGCAGTTTTGAGCAGATTATAAGTTCTTCAGAAAGAGGTTCACCACAAGAGATAGCACTTAGCAAATGTAAGCTGAAAATCAACCTAGTGCTAGTCATGTGGAAGCCAGGTGAACTACCCCAAACCATGATCACACATCATGTCAAAGACCTCAAACTTGTCAATTTCATCAGATTTTCAGAGTTGGCAGCAAATTGCAAGTATTGATCAAACATGTGTGTGCGAGAGGTTATCCGTACTGTCAAGCCTAACTTTTCAACCAAGCGGAGCCTATGTCAAAAGACAATCAGGAGCTCAAAGCAATGGTTTCGGTCATCCACTACAAGGCTCAAGTTCATCCAAAATGTATAATTGGAAGCAGTCTCAATACCTTGATGTGGGACAATACGGACCCATCTCGATCTTTTCATTCAACTTACTTAGATTTCAGATTTTAGCACAAGTAAAGTATCTAAGCAAGTGTGGAACTCAAAGCATGAGACATAGTAACCAAGCATGCACAATATAGCATAAAGGGATCTCAACATCCTACACATGCTAATTACCATCTCAAGCGGTGAATATTTTCAATTTCAGCAAGTTTAAACAAGTTCATATTAGAAAATCATGCTCAACTCAATGTAGCAGATGATCAATGAGAGCCCTAAGCTGACAAGCACCACAAGTACTCACATGGCATACTAACAAGAGCATAGTTTCATTCTAAGTGTTATATATATGAAGCTTAAAATGCAAGTATATCACAAAATGCAATGCAAATGCACTATGTTACAAAGACAAAACCAAATCTAGACTACAAAAGAAACTGAAACTAGTGTACAACAAATAAAGTGCTTCCCTCCTCTAAAAAGGGAAACACACACCCAGTTCACCCTCTCAAACGAGCAAAGGTAGCTTGATCGAGGGGCTTAGTGAGAAGATCTGCAAGCTGATCCTGGGTGGCTACGTGATGCAACTCAATGTCGCCTTTCTCTTGGTGATCACGGAGAAAGTGAAAGCGAACATCTATGTGCTTGGTCTTGGAGTGAAGTCTTTGGGTTCTTAGCAACACTTGATGGCACTAGTACTATCACATAGTAAAGGCACTCTAGAGAACTCAAGACCAAAATCACGTAGGGTGGCTATCATCCAAAGCAGCTGAGAGCAACAAGCGGCAGCAGCAACATACTCTTACGTGGTGGATTGTGCAACGCTAGGCGCTTGCGGGATGACCAAGACACAAGAGACGAACCCAAAAAACCGACATGTCCCCGACGTGGACTTCCTATCTAAGCGGCAGCCCAGCAAAATCAGCATCCGAATAACCGCAAAGAGAGAGTGAGGAAGAAGCGGAGAGTACCAAAGTCCAAACTCGAGGGGGTAAACCGGAGGTACCTCATGATGCGCTTCACCGCTTGGCGGTGAGATGTGCGTGGGGAAGCCTGAAAGCGTGCGCAGATGCATACAAAGAAAGCGTATGTCGGGTCTTGTCGCCGTCCGATACACGGCAACGATCCGATCATACTCCGGTACTCCTGCTGATCAACTACTTCTCCATCCTCATCGGCGTCGAGAGCCGTCGTAGTCGACATGGGCGTCGAAAGAGGCTTGGCCTCGCCCATATCAAACTTCTTGGGGACGTCCTTTGTGTACTTGCCTTGATGCACGAACGTCCCATCCGCGTTTGCTTGATTTGAAGGCCGAGGAAGAAAGTCAACTCGCCCATCAAGCTCATCTCAAACTCCCTGCTCATAAACTCGCAAACTTGGCATTCAAAGCATGAGAAGAGCCACCAAAGATAATATCATCCACGTAAATCTGAACCAAGAGAATGTCACTGCCTTGCTTGAGGAGAAACAGAGTCTTATCTACCGATCCCATCTTAAATCCCTTCTTAAGCAGAAAGGTTTTCAGCCTATCATACCACGCTCTAGGGGCTTGCTTAAGACCATACAAAGCTTTGTGCAACTTGAAGACATGGTTAGGATACTTGGAATTCTCAAAGCCTGGGGGTTGCCTAACATACACTTCCTCCTCTATGTACCCATTTAGAAAAGCGCTCTTGACATCCATCGAAACAACTTAAAGCCCTTAGCGGAAGCAAATGCTAACAGAATGCGGATAGCCTCTAAGCGAGCTACGGGGAGGCGAAGGTTTCCTCAAAGTCTATCCCCTCTTTCTGGCAATACCCTTGAGCAACAAGTCTAGCCTTATTCCTAACAACCACCCCATCTTCACTCTGCTTGTTCTTAAACACCCACTTTGTACCGATAGGATGGCACTCTGGAGGTGGAGGAACTAAGACCCAGACTTAGTTTCTCTCAAAGTTCTCTAACTCCTCATGCATAGCATTAACCCAATCAGGATCAGATAAAGCGTGTCCAACATCTCGGGGCTCAAAAGAAGCAACAAATGCAGAATGAGCGAAGTGAGAGATGTGATATGACCTAGACCGCGTGACTCGCTGGTCAATATTGCCGATCATCGTCTGAGCGGGGTGGCGACGCTGAATGTGTCGAGGTGCCTCTCTGGAAGAAGTCGCCTCCCCCTCAACAGCAGCTGGTGCCTCCTCAGGTACAGTCGGTGTAGGCTGAGGAAGCTGCTCTAACGGTCCCCAAGAAGTGGAAGTAGAGGGATCTGGACCGTGAGCTGAAGTAGTCGTCGCAGGCTCGATAGGGGCAGCCGGTGGAGTCGGCTCGGGATCACCCCAATCGGCATCATCCTGCTCCTCCTCCACAAAAATACTTTCACCAAGCTCTTCATCACCTGCACGCTCAAAGACAGGGGTTGTACAAGGCATAGTTTCATCGAATGTGACCTCACAGGTCTCCACAACACGGTTAGTTTCAAGGTTAAGTACTCGATAAGCTCTAGAATGCAAAGCATAACCAAGAAAGATACCGTCGGAGGACCTGGACTCAAACTTATCCAAATTACCTTGTTTCAAGATAAAGCACTTACACCCAAACACCCTGAAATGACTCACCTTGGGTAATCTCCCAAATCGTAACTCATAAGAAGTTTTCTTTGTAAAAGCACGGAGAAAGATGCGATTGGAAACATGACAAGCAGTGTTGATTGCTTCGGCCCAAAATCTCCTAGGAGTCCTATGCTCATCGAGCATCGTCCTAGCCATCTCAACAAGGGTCCGATTCTTACGCTCAACAATGCCATTCATTTGTGGAACATAAGGTGAGGGAAAACTGGTGCTCAAGACCCAAAGACTTGCAAAAGGTTTCAAAATGAGTATTTTTTGAACTACGTGCCATTGTCACTACGAATAGCTCTCATGGCATTCTTAGGGAACTCATTTCTCAACCGAAGAATCAATTCTCGAGCATGTGAAAAAGCCTCATCCTTACTCTCCATGAAAAACACCCAAGAGTATCTCGAAAAGTCATCCACAATCACTAGCACATACCACTTCCCACCTTTCGACCGAACCGAAGCTGGACCAAGCGTGTCCATGTGAAGTAGCTCACCGGGTTCCTTGGTCATGATTTGATTCACAGGTGAGTGAGAAGCGGCTACCATCTTTCCATGGCGACAAGGGTGGCAAACAAGATCTTTCTCAAATTTCAACTTGGGCAATCCTTGGATTAAATCAAGTGAGCTCAACCTAGAAAGAAGATCAAAGCTCAAATGACCAAGTCTCCTATGCCACTTCAAAGCTCGAGAAGAGGATCCGGCCACCAAACAACGGGGAAGAGCCAAAAGAGTGAGAAAAATCAGCTCGAAAGACACGGCCAAATGGGACGATCCGACAAACAAGATCTCCCCGAGAGTCAAGAACTCGAGAAAAGCCATGTTTAAAAGCGCACTTCAAAGCCATCCTCAAGGAGTTGTGAAGCAGAGAGCAAATTGAAATGCAAGTTCGAGACCAAAGCAACATCCTTGAGAACAAAGCTCTCGTTAACCCGAATGGTTCCACGAGAGACCACTTTACCTCTACTATTATCCCCGAATGTGATGTACTCCTTGTGTTGCACGGGGTCGAGGCTGGAGAACCATTTTGAGCTTCCGGTCATGTGGCGCGAACATCCGAGGAATCAATGAGCCATGTGTTCTTCGGGCCTCCGTCCTACATCAATAGAAAGACATAGGATGAGCAAATGGCACACCATGGGGTTAGTAAACCGAGAAGGATACGGTGATGCATCATTTGCCCTGAAAAAAGTGTTAGGAAAAACACCAAACATGCCATGTCCCATTTGAGGAAAGCGATCACCACGAGAGGAAAAACGTGGTCCGCTAGAGGCTGTGGGACTCAAAAGCACCGCCCGCGAGGTTCATAGTCATATTGACCACGACCCGAACCCCGCCGTGCCACGACCACCACGTGGTCTCGCAACCTGAGGTCTAGCACCTTGAGGCATTGTACCTCGAGGCCTAGCAATGCGCCTCTGAGCAGGCGGTACAAGTACACCATGGGGAGGGTGGTACATGTCCCGATTGTTCAGCTCATACTCACGCCTCTCATCTCTCTTCCTCCTAAAGCAAAAAACTCAACCAAGTGACCATCCTTATGGCAATACTCACAATGATACCTCACTCTCTCTTAGGTGGTTGGCTCACTCTCTTTTTGGGTGTGGTTCACTCTTGGTGGTTGCTTGCCTTTAGGAAGGGGATCCTCGAGAGATGTTCGGTAGAGTATCAAGTGGGTTCCCCTGAGATAGTTCGGTTTTGGAATCCACACTTGTTTCGGGGTGGAGCTCTTGGAGGTTCTTCAAACACTCCATCTTTGGTGGGAGGCACGGGTGGCTTAGGTGGAGTGATTTTGATAAGCTTATGAGTAGTGGTAGGTTTTTCACTCGGGGGGCACACCACTATACTCACCAACTTTGCCATACAGATTATCACCCTTCCCACCGAAGCAAAGCCTAATCCCGGTCCACCAACTCCTCTCCCTGAATTGGTTGACCATCATGCCAAGTTGCGGCTCACCGCAAGACACCCAACTCAAGATGGTCGAAGGTATGTGTTTTCCTCCTCGATACGCACCTTGTCATGCCGACAATTTGCAAGTTCAAGCTCCAATCCCTCACAAAGAGCACACTTAGCCACACTAGTGCTATCGAGTTGGCCTTCTCAAACAAAGCAAGTTTAGCATTCTTCTCTCGCCAACTCAGATTGCAAGTCCGAGCAAGACTTGCACGCACTCAATAAGACAGGTGAAGCATGCACACTATCAAAATCAACCAACTTAGCGTACTTGGACTGCAGACTAGCAAGATCAGCCATGTAAACGCTACAAAACTCACACTCTGGCTCGTCAGACACTATAGGAGTGTTCTTAACTAGCTCAAGCTCCTTAAGTGCATCTTCTAGCTTAGCCTTGTACTCTTTTCTATCTCTAGCAAGCATGCTTAAGCAACTTATCTTGACGAAGCAAAGTAGCAGTCAAGTCATCAACCTCAGCGATAAGAGCATCGACGGAAGGTGATACCTTAGATGGGTCGTCGTCGTCGTCGGGAGCATCGCCATTGCCGCCCTCCACCTCGTCACCAAGTGCCATGGTGCAGAAGCCTCCGTGGGTGGAGTCGGCAACGAAGCAGAGTCCGTTCAGCTTGTCCTCGACCTTCCTCTCGGACTCGTCGTCGCTTGAAGAGGAGGAAGCATGCTCGTTGTCGGAGTCGAGGTCGCTGAGGGAGGCGAGGAAGGCGCGCTCTCTTGCCTTGAACTTCTTCACGAACTTGCGCTTCATCGCTTCCTTGTCAAAGCCACCCTTGGGCTTGTGCTTGCCGGAGGTGTACTCGCGCTTCTCCTTGTGCTTGTCGGAGGTGGACTTGCCGAAGGAGTGCTTGTTCCGCTTGGGGACAGTTGGCGACAAGTGGTCGGGGTCGCCGCATCCATAGCATCCATCGCCGGTCCACCCCGCCGGCGATTCAAACGGTTGTTGTGGAACCGCGAGAACCGGCTGATGACGAGAGCCAGCTCATCGTCTCCGAGCACGTCCAACTGCTCCTCTGTCACTGTGATCAAGGAAGACAAGGCAAACATCGCAGAGGAGGGGTTAGTGAAGAACTAGAGACACCGTTACCGACACCGGCGCCATAGTCGGAGCGAGAGGAGTTGTGAAGTTTGGCTTTGGATCTGGTGGTCGATCTCACCGGACTTCAGCTTCTTTGAAAAGCTCGTCCACGGTGAGGGTCTCGTAGTTCGTGACTCGAGAAGAGCTTGCACCTTCGAATCCCAAACCCTCCGATCAAGAGCATGTAACAACTTCAAAGCTCTCATCATGATCGTCATAGGGCAAGTTCGGCTTGTTCGCACGCATCTTGTTGACAATGGTCCGAAAGCGTGAGAACATAGAATCGATGGTCTCGCCATCAAGCTGCCGGAAACTGTCATACTCCCCGCTTGTATGTGTCAAAGAGTCTGGTCTTGATTTGGGAGTCCCTCGTGATAGCTTTGCAGCTTCACCCAGATCTCTCTAGCAGTAGTCAAGTGTCCGACACGCTCAAACTCAGATTCAGAAAGACCCGAGAAGAGAGCATTACGTGCCTCGCTATTAGCATCGTGTTGTTCCATTTGCTCCTGACCAACACGAGCAGGGAGAACAACGTAATTCTCATTTTCACAAATTTCCCATACCCTCGCACCGAGACTGCGGAGATATGCGGAGACATCCGAATCTTCAATGCGGGTAATTGGTTCCATCGAAAAACGGTGGCTTCCCGAACCACGAGCCATGTCGCCTTCTAGCGGATCACAAACCGATTAAGGTGGAATGATCCTTAACCGGCTCTGATACCAATTGAAGGACCGAAAACAGCGACCAGAGGGGGGGTGAATGGGAGCCGTAAAATTCTTGCAAAACTTTTCGGCCTCTGTCCCAATTTCACCGCCAAAAGTCCAAACAAAACACGGTGATGTTCACGACCCAAACGAGTGGGTGGATGTTCCCTAGGAACACAGCGGAACACCACAAACCCAACGCAACAGACGGAAATCGAGTCGGAGCACAAACGACCACAATAGCTAGCTCAAGAATATAGGACTGGAAATTCTAGAAGAGCTGTAACCAGTTCACAGAGAAGAGCAACCGGGGAGTACTACAAGCGATCAACAATCCAAAGCATTTTTCCAATCCCACGAGTAGTACAGGGAGCAAGATGAAATAAATTGAAGCTTTAATGATTAGCTAGTAATTGCTTAAAGTACTTCACGGATGCAAAAACAAACTGACCAATCAAATGCTAAAGACTCAAGGCAAAGCACGAGCTGCTGTACTTGCCAAGCACTTGCCGGTGCCTACCAATTACTAGAGTTCATTCAGAGAAATACCGAAGCAGAGAAACAGCTACACGCTAATCTGACGGACTGAGCTGCATGCAAGATGGAATTATGGAGATCGGACCTAGCATCCATGAGCGCTGGACTGCTTCACGGAGCCCAGTACACAAGCAAAAGAAATACCGAGAACTGCACCACAAGATCGGGGGGGCTGCACTACTCGGACAGCGAAGCAGAGACAAATGCACATTTGCTGCCGCATCGACGGATTATGAAGGATTATGCAGTAAATAAGATTGAGCAGCTTAGTATCGAATTCTCACCAAATCAAAGACACGGCGGTGGAGCTAACCGCACTGTCGGACGCAAGCTGCGGGGAAGATGTCGAGAGTGCTCAGTGCTGCCTCCCCTCGCACCGGTGTTCTACGATTCGGCACCTGCTCAAGACTTCGACCACGAAGGGTGAGTTCACAGATAAGAGTAGCAAGGTTGGCATGAGCACTTCCCACACGATTACGCACTTCCTAGTGTACGCACAAGAAGAAGAAGAGAGAAAAGGAACCGTCCGACGCCAAGAACGAGAAGAAAAGCGGCGGCCAAAAATCGAACGGGAACCCAACCAAATTACCATGAATCGTTCCCAAAATTTGCACAGGCAATCACCACGGAGTAGGTTGGCTATTCCCAAGAAATCATTGCACAAAACAAACTCTACCTCCGGGAATTTCAGATCACGTGCTCACACGAAAATGGAGAAAAAGAAGAACACAGTGAGACACAAATCACAGATAAAAACGACGAATCCCCGAGGGCACGAGGAGGATTCGGGCCTCCATTCCCACTCCAAATCACAGCAAAAACAACCACGAATTTTTCAGTTGTGACCTCTCTCAAGAACACTAGAAGGAGAGGGAGAACTAGAGAGAGAAAAGGAAAAACGAAAATCGGAGAGGTGAAGGGGTAAGAGAGCTCCCCCACCATACTTATCGACCGGGCTTATTTTATTTTTCCAGTTTTGCCCTTACATGACACTGAGCGTACTACCTAGCCCAAGGACATTGTAGTACAACTCCACCGAGCCGGACAGATATTTTGATCCAACGGCCACCGCGCCTTCTCACCGGTAGCTTCGCCTCGAAGCGACCTCCCCGATGCCGCCACGTGCCGTCCGTCCGCCTCGGGACCTCCGCCAGGGTTTTGTGGCTCAACCCAGAAACCCGCCGGGTGGTTTTGAGGCCCAAACCACCGAAACCCTCCACCGTTGGTTTTGAGGCCCAAACCAACAAACCGGCCCATGTCCTTGCACTTGTCGAAGCCAAGTGCCAGCAACGCGATCCCACCCGGCGATTCCGAGTCCCTCAGTCCAAGTCTCGATGCGTCCGCCCTTTCACCGCTCCCGGTCCATTCGGCGCGGCGCGCCATCACTTGACCTTCACCTCGCCGTCGGCCACCGCCTCCATGCTCGACACCTGCACAACACAAGTCAAGGTACATGTGGAACTCGTGGCTTTCACCACCATCAGTAGCACCCCATCCGAGATGCTAGTAGTTGAATCAATCACTCATCATCACAATTGAACCATAAGTATAAACCTTGTGTTCGCAAAACGAAACGCTACAGTTCCAAATTTTTCCAACTTTTGGAAACCGAACATGGCGTATGAGACAAAGTTCGATCTTCATCAGCTCAAAATCATCCAATGTTCTTTGCCGTAATTAAATTATCGGTCTTTGAGGTTTTGGCAGGGAACAAACTCGGAGATCATCGAGCACGAATCTCAACGGATTCCACTGCGTCGCATCGGGGAGCCGGCGGAGGTGGCGTCCATGGTGTCGTTTCTGTGTCTGCCGGCGGCGTCCTACGTCACCGGCCAGGTCATCTACGTCGACGGTGGCCGAACCATAAGCTCTTGACAAAATATATACATTCTCCTACGTCACTCCCCAGGTCATCCACGGGTAATAAAAATACTTCCAGCCATGAATTGAAAAAAAAAAGATGATTAGAAAAAAAAACTGCATTATGAGGGGGTGCGTCAACGTTACACAAAAAGAGAAACAAAATCATGTAGAAAATTGTGTTTCAAAAAAAATCATGTAGAAAATTGGATTCTTGTGCACATGGCGATCACACATGGGGAGTCGTAACAATTTGTGATCTCATATAATATAACGGTAATGCTGAGACTCGGATGTCTGACTTTATCCGGACGTGGCGCCCGTCTACTTGTTGCTCCCACCGCTCGTCTTTATACTCACGATATTATATTATAAAAAAACAAGTCGGATAGATGGACTCGACCAGCGCGCTCGTACCTATTTGGACGTGCAGTTGTAGACAGGCGCCCATCATTTCTTCCTTTTTTCATGGGTCAATGCATGGGAGCACGTGCTGTGTGGGGATGCATGCAACACTTGAGTTCTGTGCATGCTGTTACCAGAGAGAAGGATGGGCACTATTCATGAGAGAGAACATGGGGCCCTGCATCTGCATGTCTTTTTTCTTGCTCCTATGATGGGTGACCATGGGCAGCTGTCCTAAATTTTTGCAGGCACCGTTATTATTATTTCGTTGCGGGACGCCAGTTGCATGGAGAAAGAGAGGGTGACGATGTATGTTCTCTATGTTTATCTAGATGTTGCATGTATTTTATCTAAATGTTGAAAAAATATATTTTAGTGTTACATATGTTGTAATGGCTATATACATATGTTGTACTAAGTATATATTTCAAATATTTCAGCTGTTTTAGATATATGTTACAAGTGTTTTATTTGAATGTTGCAATATTGTAGTGGGTATATGTATGTTGCAAGAATATGTTTTAAATGTTTCACCTATTTTAGATAGATGTTACAAATATTTTATATAGATGTTGCATATATTATACTGATTACATATATGTTGCAAGTTTATATTTTAAATGTTTCACTCGTTTCAGACTTGCTTTGTATTTTTTTTTCACCAAATACTTGTTTATCAGTAGTGGCTACTCTAGTCCCATTCCCACGTGCAGGTACAGACATGTAGTAGCAGGCGCGGAGCGGAGTAGTAGCAGGCAAGTAGCAGCGCAGGTGCGCAGTAGCACTGTAGCACTGCAGCAGTGCAGGCGTGCAGTAGCACTGTAGCAGCGCAGGTGTGCAGTCGCATTGTAGCAGCGCAGGTGTGTAGACAGCGCAGCAGCAGGTGCAGGTGTGCAGCATGTGAGCTGCTGTGGCACGTGGTTGTACCGGCTTGCGGTAAAGCATGAGCAGACAGACATCACATCAGTATTAGGAGATGCGGACCGGTAGCGCGAGCAACACATACCTAGGGCAGGCGCGGGCGTCCGGAAGGTTGCTCGAGTCCGAACGGCCGGACGCTGGGAAAGCCCATAATATAAAGGAATATTTCACAATTCAGGTTGGGTGTGGATGCTATCGTGTAAAATATTTAAATTTAAATATTAGTTGGATGTTGATTGAATATATCCAATTAACTAAATTGTCAGATATCACCAATAATGGTTGATTTGTATTTGTGTTTGGTATCTTTTTTTTTGTGAGGAAAAGGTACAATAACTATCAATATCTGTACCAGATATTATTCAAAGAAAACCACAGACCTTTAAAATGGCAAAAAGTCCATTTTAGTCCTTCAACTTTTGTTGAAGTCTCAATTTAGCCTTCAGCCCTCTATAACTGTTAATGTTAAAGCTGAATCAACGGTGGATCTAAGTGTATATGTATTTCAAAAAAAATAATAAAATAATATTAAATCAATAAAATTCATTCACAACAATTTTTAAATCAGTAAATGTGAAATAAGTATAGAGTTTTTTTTTTTTCTAATAAAGGCATAATCTATCTCATTGAGATATATGACTTTAGTTTTGATAAACTTCTTCATTTGAGATCATTTGGACAATTCAAAAAAAAATTATTATCGAAATATGAAGACATCAAACAGATTTTTAGGACCATAAAAAACTACAAATGAAACAACCATTACCAATAACAAAGTTGTAGATCTCTTTGAGATCTAAAACTTTGGTTTAAGACATTTCTCCTTCGAACAACTCAAAAAAACTTAAATATCAAAATATGACAACTACAAACAGAATTTTAAGACATCAATTATAAAGTTATAGATCTCATCAAGATTTACAACTTTGGTTTTCTTTGTTAAGAGTGTAGTAGTAGAGCACGGAATGACATTTAGATCTGATACTTTGAAAGGCATACAACAACATAACATTGTACAAAATGTGACATCATAAATAAATTCACATATTCGTCTAAACAAACACCCATAGATGCTCCTATCTAGCTCTGTCACTACTGGAAACTCACATTCTTCTATGAGTGCAAAAAAACACACTGAAAAATACAAATACCCATAGAAAAATATTTTTGTGAGGGTGTACCGACAGAAAAATATCCACAGAAATAAAATGACAGAAAAATTGAATTTTTATGTGGGTTCACTATTAGAAATCATTTTTCTGTGGGTTTTACATACTGAGAATAATTATGTTCATCCAGATTAAAGATAAATATTCTGTGTGTTAATCCTCACAAAAAAATAAACACCCAGAAAAATACATTTTCCTATCAGTGCAGCTAAACTCACTATTCAATTTGGAATTACTTTTGATAAGCATGCAGAAATTCATTTAAAGTATACAAAATAGAAAATCACCCCAAAAAAATTCAAACTTCTACACAACATTATGTATGTAGCCTATGTTATGTAGAAAAAGTTTGGAGTATAAAAGTCATTTTTAACGTTGTTTCACAAGGTGCTTTCCCTGTATACACGAATAAATATCAAACCATATGCAAGAAAAACAATAATTGGTATCCAAACAAATGTTGTCAATTGGTAGAGTATGATTTTAGAAAAATTTAGAAAAAAATCATCAAATTTTAAGTTAGTATGAGGATGAAAGACTAGAGAGATTAAAATGAAAAGCGATGCTTGTTCATAGCATGAGGGCACTTCTATTTTTTCTGTGTGTGTTCACTTTTTTTACGTGTGTTTTATAGAAACCCATAGAAAAATTAATATTTTTCTATGGGTATACATTTTTTCGTGTGTGCATTGTCACACACAGAAAAATGATACAATTATTCCGTGAGTTTTCGTATTTTTCTGTGTATGCCTAAAAAAATGCACAGAAAAATTCATCACCCACAGAAGTATTCGAGTTTCCAGTAGTGTGTAGATGTGATTGCCTTGCCAACAGTGGCGCCATCCATGCACACACACAGAAAAATGATACAATTATTTCGTGAGTTTTTCGTATTTTTCTATGTGTGCCTAAAAAATGCAGAAAAATTCATCACCCACGAAGTATTCGAGTTTCAGTAGTGTGTAGATGTGATTGCCTTGCCAACAGTGGCGCCATCCATCTCTATTATGATTCTTGTCATTCCCTCCGTTATCTTTTATTAGGCTAGTCTCAATGGGAGTTTCATAGGCATTAAATATGCTGATATGACACTGTGTTAATGAAGAGAGAGATTGTGAGAGTTTCATGGGGTAGATATAGTTTCATGGGGATAAAACCCTTTTGCCTTGTTTTCAAAAACCGAGTGTGTTGGAGGCTGAACCATGAAACTCCCACGAGGATAGCCTTAGGCTCTCCGCGACCGCGTCCGGAGATGCCGTCCGGAACGGCGCCACGCGGCGATTCCGGATGGGAAGGTGTCCGGCGGCCCGGGACCGCGCGTTTTCATCGGGGGAATCGCCCGGCGTCCGCCCGAGCATGGCGTCGTAGCGGGCGTGCGCTACCGCAGCGTGGGGCCCGCTCCCTGCTTCGTTGTCGGGTCGGTCGCGCGCCTGCGAATCCTGCGGCGCCATCGTCGTCGTCTGCGCGTGGGCCCACGCGAGCGGCGAGGGGGAGAGGAGAAGGCCGGGGAGGCGGTCGTCCGCCGGGCAGGCTTCCGCGCACGCCGCCCGGAGCCGGTCACGCCGGTAGGAAGGAAGGGAGGAGGGGCCGGCGGGCCCACTGACGCGCTCGGCCGCCGCCGCCTCGCGCTTCGCCTGCGCGGCCGCGCTTCGCCGGGGAGGAAGGGAGGAGGAGGGGCCGGCGGGGGCCGCTCGCCTGCGGGCCGGGAGGGGAAGGGAGGAGGACGGGCGGGTGCCCGGCCCGCCGCGCCGGCCGGGAGGAAGGGAGGGCACGCCGGCCTCGGCCACGGCTGCACACCCGCGGGCCGCGCCGCCCGCCGCCCGCGCGAAGCTCCGCCACCAGCACCGGCGAGCCGCGGGCTGGGCCGCCGCCGCCGCCTTGGCAGGAGCGAGCATGCGGGCAGGGTCGCCGCCGCCGCGCCCTGCCCCGTGGAGAGAGAAGGAGGGAGGGATGGAGAGAGAAAGAGGGAGCGATGGAAAAGAGGGGGTTTTTTTAATAAAATATTCTGACACGTGGGTCCCACCGTAGATGGAGGATGATATAGAGTATGAATGAGTGCGGGAGAACGTACTGTAAAGGAGAGAATCTTGATGACCAGGATGTATGAAGTATGAAAATAGAGGACGATGAGTGCGGATAGCCTTAGGCGTAGAAGCTAGCTTTGTGGATACCAAGGAAACTCAAATAGTGAGGTTGAGGAGCAGTAGTAATCATGCGTGCATTCAGGTGCTGGTGAAACGAACCAATGAGGCGCGTGCATTGACAAATCAGAAACGTTTCCGTGTACTTGCATGCATGCATGAGCTTCGGGTTCCATACATTTCGAGTAAATGCGGCGGCTGCTCTTCACCTCCTGCCTTGGAAGGAGTGCGCTTGCTCTTCACCTTCCGCCTTGGAAGTAACCCGGCGCCCAACAAACAATCAAAAATGAAAAATCACTGTACGCCAGTACTAGCAATTAAAAGTGACCTTTGGTTAGAAACGGATGTTAGTTATGTCCGCCTATGAAAATAAAATATGTCCAACTCTAAAAGTATTTTGTGTAGTGTCCTGACTTCCACAAATTGTTGGTTCCACTTGTGTGGGTGTGAGCTAGGAGAGGCCACTGTTGTTACGGCGAAGCATATCCCGAAGGCAACTTCCCGGGAAGGCCATTTTTTCACCGTTGGATCGTGTGCTGAGATCTGCGCCGTGCCTGAGAAAGTCTGCCCAAGATTTAACTTTTTGCCTCGTGTACAGGCATTTTTACCCCACCCCTGGACCCACTCTGCAAAAGCACGGGCACGGCCACCAGGTTTGGATCGGCCGAACTTCCCTCCTCTTGAGTCTGAACTTTTCCCCTTCGTCTTCTACTGAATCTGCCTCCCATCCCTCTTGAACAGCCATGGAACCAGCCCTCAACCTTAGATCCGGTTGAAGCTTGGTGATTCAAGGCAATGGCACACTTGGATCTGCGCTAGGACTCCACGCCGGCGGAGGGAGCGGCGACCTCCAATATGGTCTGCGACGGGGAAGGTACTGTCTTCTACCTCTGACCTCCTCTCTCTTTATCTCTCTAGCTCTCACTCTCTCAGACTCGTCTTCTACCTCATATCCGACACTCTTCTCTCCTTCACTGTGGAGGACCTGAATCCGAAATTTCTTGCCAAGATTGGATTTTTGTGGGATTTGCTTGCTTCGCTGTGTTGGGGGATCCTGGTGCCGGATGCTATTGTCGAGCCGTGTTGACGGGTGCCGCTTGCCGTTGAAGAAGGCCGAGCGCCGTTGGTAGAGGAGCCACGAGCGCGCCGCCGTGGCTGTGGAAGATGGCCGAGCACTGTTGGTAGAGGTGCTGCGGCTTTTTTTTCCTTCATCTGCTGCTAGCTCCGTGTAATTCCACTGAGCAATCCTGACGAGAAGAACAATTATAAAGTCCCTGTTTACTGTAATATTGAAATTTTTTAATTAGCTGGTCTTCTTTTAATTCCAATTTTTATTAACTGTATGGCAATGTCCAGCTAGATTGTCGTCTCCTTATAATCGTAGGTGGGCTGTCATAAAGGTCTCGGTGGTTTTAGGTTTTCAACACCTCTTTCCTATTTATGACAATGAATTTATTGAAATTGTTGTAGGTCAGTCAGTGCTGTACTTCAGATATTTGTCTGTAAATTGATTTTTACTTTTTTTAGCATCTCTTTGCTTATTTTAAACCGCACTCTAATCTATGTTTTGAAAATATTGTATGTAATGAAACTACTTATACTGGACCAGTTAAGATACATGCTTTTTCACTTTTACCATATTCTTGTTTTACCATGGATTTTAGTTTTCAAAGTATCCCTAGCTTATTTCTTGTCTCTGTTTGCTCTCATGTACCAGGCTCTATATCAATGTATGAATTAACGCACTTTAGAGTATGTAATTTTTGTTTGACATCGCTGGAATTCTTTTAATGTGATTACATTCATGTAATACTATAAATCGACCTTATGCATTATGAACTAGCTTGAAGAACTGCAAGCAAAGAGTTATATCTATCTGAAGCATAGTAATTGATCTTATTGGTTACTCTGCAGTTTTTTTTTGTGTTCCACTTTAGATTGGAATCTGAATTTTTTGGAGCTTTATCATCTATGCCACCCACAGATCTCAAAGGGGGCACAATCCCGGAGTTTGTGGTGCCAAGCTCAAAGATAGCGAGCGAGCAGAAAGGTAATGTCTCCATCTTATTTTTTAATGAACCTTCTAGATCTCAAGAATGAGGGTTCTAATTAATTTTTATCTATGAATGTCAATCTCTTGGTAGGGGCGCAAGTTTCAGATCTTATTTCCTACCCATTCATGCATCACAATTTCTTCTCGGCTGGTTCGGCCACCCAAAAAGGTGTGTGAATCATTCTATAATTTCAAATACCAGTCATGTTGATGTTATACCTGCTAAAAACGAATAAATATGGTAGTGTTGGTAATAAAATCTTTTGAAACTATGGAACATTGTTAACATTATTTTTTAAGTAGGGTTTCTTGGACGATCAACGTTCCAAGATTTGGTTTTGCAAGCAACCTCTGGTGCATTGCAATTTCCCGACATGTATGGTTCAATTGGGAACTCTTCTTCTTGCATGGTCAGTACGAGTGGCGATATATTGGGAGATACACACATGCAGCCAACCAACATGTTGGACCCAGATCATCCTTGCACATTGGATAGGTCAGTTGCAACTTGTTCCACTCTGACTGTAAATAAGGAACATTTCTTAGGATGAAATTGTGATATGAATTGCTTTCTGGACTGATTAGAAGCTCCTGCATTGCCAACACGGACTATGGTGACGTTGTGGTTACTGAAAATGTGAAAGAAAGTGTTGTTCCAAGTGCAGAAGCGGATACAGACATGGACATTGAGGCTGTACTTGGAGAAGGTATTCAAGACATCTCAGATTTGAATGGTGAACAAGATTTAAAAATCTTGCCAAAATGGTGAGTTTACTAGTTGGCTAGCATTACTGCTGTAATTTGATTTCACCACTTAGGAATGTATACAATTTTTAATGCAGCCTTGCTTTGAAAAGTTTTTTTTAGATTGGGGGACAATGTAGACGGTGTGCTGTTATCCAGATTTTATCTAGATTAATATATGCAGCTATATGATGCTGCTTTACCAATGTAACCTTTTTTGTTATTTAACTTGCCTACAAGAGAGATACAAATATTAAAACTATAACCTTGAGTTTTATCATTGACAAAACTAGATACGTAAGTGCCCTCATCAAAACACTTTTGATTTTGTAGGAAAAGGCTTCCAAAAGGAGCGCCCGATTGCTGCCAAACACGTTTAATGAGTCCCATTGAGGGAGCCTTGCGCAATGCACCTTCGAGGAAGACCATACATATTTTTGAGCCATCTCTTGGTACAAAATTTAATTGTATTACAGAGGCTCAAGAATTTTATAACATCTACTCATGGGAGGTTGGCTTTGGAACCAAGAAGGGAGATAAGCGTGAAGGCAGAATGCAAGAGTTTCACTGTCAATGCAAGGTAATAATTGCGCTTCCTTCAAAACATGCATGTCAAACTCTTATAAAAAAATGCATGTCAATTAAAATTAGGCTGAAGTGATATATGCCAAACATGAGATGTGGTTCTAAGTATCGACATTTGACATCTAATGCGAGGTCAAGAGTAAAATAATCAGCTTTCATGCTCCAGATTGATTTTCTCATAGCTAAAGGCACAAAAACACAATTGCTCCTTTAATAATATTGCATTTCCAAGATGTCAATGCAACTGAGCTAATAATATTGTATATCCTGTTCACATGAATAACTATTACAGCTGACCCTGACTAAAAAACAATGGCATGTTATTTTCCTAAAAAAATACATTATAAAGGAGGAATTCATGTTTAGTGTAATATTACTTGTTACCACCATTAGCTTCCTGTCGAGCTATGTCAAAACTTCCAAATAAAGAGAGAACAATGTATTCAATGTACTTTCAGACATGGATTTCCTTCGACGACATTGATAGGGTGAAATGTCTTCTTTATTTTGAAATTTATCTGAGACTGCAGTAAACAAATTGCATAAACCGTTATAAATCATCATTTTTTTTAAAAAAAAGGGACACAGCACTGGCTGTTAGGTGATTTTGTAGAAACAAATGTGAAAACATATAATAAACTGCTGAAGGAATAAATCATCAAGTAAACTGTAATTTTACTTGGTCAGATAACTACATAGATGAAATTAGAATTTGCACTTCCTTCAGAACCTGTATCTAGTTTTATCTTCGCTTTCTTCAAGAAATTACTTTAAAGATCTTGCTTTTTGTGTATGCAGGGCAGTGGCAATCGTGTACAATACAAAACTATGAAGAAAAAATGCCTGGCCATGGTGCGTCTGCGTCGTACAGAGGACTTTGGATGGTATGTTAGTGAGCATAGAGCTGATCATAATCACCCACTTTCAGAGTCATGTGCTGAGAAGTTGTGTTGGAATTCACATGGAAACATTGATCAGTACACCAAGGACATGATCAGATACCTTCGTGATGATAATGTCACCTTGACAAAGGTCAATCATATAATGGGAAAGATTGTTGGGCCAACTGGTGAACCTCCATGGTCAAAAAATTCAATAAGTAATCTGTGCAAGAGGATTGCAAAAGAACAGAGAGCTGATGATGTGAGGAAGACACTAGAAGTGTTCAAGGGATTGAAGAAACAGGACCCAGGTTTCCAGTTTTGTGTAGACTATGATGACAACAATAGGATCAAGACCCTTATGTGGTGCAGTGGTAAGAGTAGAAGCCAGTATGCTTGTTTTGGAGATGTTGTTACCTTTGATACAACGTACTGCACCAACATATACAAAATGCCATTTGGTCTATTTGTAGGTGTTAACAACCATTTCCAGAGTACAATTTTTGCTGGTGTCCTAATGGCTAATGAGACAGCGGAGAGCTTCAAGTGGGTGTTCCAACAATTTGTGGAGCTTATGGGGGGCACCAAGCCCCAGACTATACTAACTGGTACGTGTGGATACAATCAATAAATCTAGTTTTGATGCAATTTCAAAAGTTTGTGACTAATTTTACATTTTTTCCCTAAATAATGGTGCAGATCATTGTCAAGCTATGGGAATTGCAATTGCGGAGTGTTGGTAGGGAACTGCACATCTTTGGTGCAAATGGCATGTGCTGAGGACAGCACAAGAGGAGCTTGGACCTATATTCAACTATGGTACCCCTTTCCATGATGAATTTAGCAAAATTATAAATGAAATGCTCACAATTGATGAATTTGAGAGTGCATGGGACGAGCTCCTTGAAAAATATAGCCTTAGAGACAATGAATTCATGCAACGTACATATAAAAAGAGGGAAAGATGGGCTAAGCCATACAACAAAGGGGTCTTCGTGCGGGAATGACTAGCACACAGAGGTCAGAGAGTGCAAATCATATGCTCAAGCAGCATGTCCTACGAAATTCATCGATGAACAAATTTGTTATGAACTATAACAACTTACTCTTGACAAGGTACAAAGCAGAGGCTGAGGCTGAACACCGAACAAAACAGGTTAGACTTGTCTATTCATCTCTCACTTTTTGTATAGGAATGATACATAGTACATGTAATTAGCTAACATTGGTAACTTATCTCCAAACCAGGTTGCGTTTGTTCATCAACGTGCATGGCCAATTGAGATACACGCAATGCAAGTCTACACCAATGCATCATATGAGTTGTTTAGGCTGCAAGTTGATAAGTCTACTCGATATAATGTCAATACTACAAACGATCCATCAGTTTATATGGTTGTGCATGACAAAGCCAAGCGGCGAGAGCATTGGGCTAGAGTGCAATTCTCTGTCCAAATACATGATGCAGGTGATTTACATGATGGAGGTGATTTTTTTGAGTGTGATTATGGTCTGTACAGCCACTTAGGGATTGTTTGTTGCCACACCATACGGGTATGATAAATTTCCAAAAGTTATCTATCGAACTGGTCTACATATTTGTTGTACCAAGTACTGAGAGTATTTTTCCTGTTAGCCACCATGTTCTACTAGCATCTACTAACTCAATTGGTATTGGTTAACTGTGCACATTACATGTTATATAGGTCATGCTTAAGATTGGGATCTCCAGAATTCCAGACCGCCACATAATGAATCGATGGACAAGGGTGGCAAGGGATGTTCTGCCTGATGAGATGAATTTCTACCACTCAGAGTCACTTCCAGTGCAGACGCTGACATATAGGCACCGGTTGCTAGCTGCAAGTGCTGAACGCATTGTCATAGAGGGTGACCATGATGCTGAGACTTTTGAGATCGCCACGAAGCATATGAACAGGGCTTTCATGGAGATAGAAGATTACATGAGAATGAAGGCTGTTGGTGAAACCGATGGGTGTCAAAGTAATGACGAAAGGAGTAGTGACGAACATGGCAATGGCACTGATACAGATGGAGAGACTTTTGGTAATAGCTTTGGGGCTGCAGGTTGTAGTGCTGGTTTGAGTAATTCTGACCTTTTAAGGATGAGACCACCCGAAGCAAAGCGTGTCAGTAATAGACCAAGGATCACAAGGTACAAATCACGTCTTGACTTGATTCAAAAGAAGCTAAAGAAGAAGAAGGTTACCAATGGAAGCAAGAAGAAAAAGAGCAAGTTAAAGTGCACTACTTGTGGGCTTGAAGACCATAAGGCCTCAGAGTGCCTCACTAAAATTGTTGATATGAGCATGCCTGTACTGTAGAATTGGTCGCGTGCCATGATGGATGTTCCTAGTGCCTATTGAAATGGAACTAGAACTTTTTGTGTACTAGACTACTTAGGTGCCCGTTGAAATGGAACTTGTTTTGTACTAGACTACTTGGGTGTCTGTTTAAATGGAACTTGTTTTTGTACTAGACTACTCGGATCCTTAATTTGCCTAATTTGAAGGAAGTCTAGTGATTAACGTGGCATTTTGATTTATTGTTTGGATTAATTATATACTCCATACTGACCTATATATTCTGTTGGTCTGATCTGCCTTTTTGAACTATACTCCATATTTACATATTTTGTTCTATGTGCCCTTTTGATATTTATATTTGATATTGGAAATTATGGTTGCTGCCTAACTGTCTCTTTGAATTTTTGTGTCACAAGTTTGACTTAATTTTTAGAAAATATATATAATATTTATATCTATAATTAATTTTTTATTAAAATGATTTAAAAACCTTTTAGATAATACTAATTGTGTACTATAAATACTAGTATGTTTAAAAAATATTTAGTTAAAGTTGTTTCTCAAGAAGCAAAAATAACAGTTATTTTAGGACGGAGAGAGTAGCAATAAAGAGCGGCACCATGCAATGTACCTATTTTTCTATCCATGTTGGCCGCCCTTGTTGTTGATGCATATAGTCCCATTGATGTCTATCCAGTCTATTTCCTCGCACTACATGTTGCATTCAACTTAGTGCTACATCTCTGGTTCTGGAAAACATCCTCAACAAGCTTTCTCAACTTTAACTAGGTTTATGTTAGCAGGTTGATATTAGCAACATTTGTATTTTTAAATAAGTTTACTTATGAAAATCTATTCAATGATATATCTAGTTATGCTAATTATGTACTATAAACATTATTTTTAATATATTTAGTAAAATGTATTTTAAGACAAATCTAATATCGTCTGTTTAGTACCATAAATACTAGTATTTTTATGTAAATTTAGTTAAATTTGACATGTTTTTTAATGTAACAGTGTTCTAGTATTACATTTTTTGGGACAAAGTACTTATATTAATACACCAAGCATATAAAATAAAACTTTCTTGTTTTTTTAAAATTAATCAAACCACACGAATACATCAGGGTAATTTCTTGTGGCTTTAATCACAAATTTAGTGTCAAATTCTTAGACTTTTTCTCCATGTTTAATATGCAACTCGAAACATAAAAAATAATATACATAGATATATACATATGTATGTGTGTCCTTAACTAA
Source organism: Chrysopogon serrulatus (assembly GCA_015844335.1). Taxonomy (NCBI): domain Eukaryota; kingdom Viridiplantae; phylum Streptophyta; class Magnoliopsida; order Poales; family Poaceae; genus Chrysopogon; species Chrysopogon serrulatus. The sequence continues at coordinate 174,943 of JADLZL010004275.1, forward strand.
ATGGGAACGGTATTAGTAAACAATAGTACTTGATTAAACAAAACTTCACTCCAATAACATCTTAGGTACATTAGTTTACCACTTCCATAAAATAATAATATACTCTCTCTGTCCCATAATAACTGTCGTTCTGGAGTGTCCGACGAGTGTCCACCTTCACAAAGTCTCGCATGCATCTGACCGGCCCTTTGTCCATATTCACTGAGTGTCCGGCGTACCACAGCAGCAGCTAAAACGACATTTAATAAGGAACGGAGGGAGTATATATATAGAGAGAGAGTATAGAAAATGCACTATATTTGTGTGTGTGTGTAGTGTTTTCTTTTATAATCTTATCCAGACGGGAGCGAGAATCTACTTCAAATTCAAACGTGCGATTTGTTCGTTTAGAGAGTGCTACAACCCGGATGGGAGCCAATCATGGTCGGTGGCTAGAGTCGTGTCATGTGGAACGCAATGTGCCAACAGTTGACGCAAATGCAGGGGTCGTGCTTTTTTATCACAACATGAGTCGTGCTTTTGGTAGCGTGGCAATTAGAGTAAATGCATAATAATGCTTAGGTCTTTCCAACATCAAGGAACATTATGAATATTTGTATAAGCATCTTTAATTCAGTTTAAATATAACCAGCGGAGGCTTCTTGCACCTCGTGGTTCCTAAAGATTCTAGTTTATTTGATTTGACATATACATCAGTAACCAAAACATTTTGACAAAATGACTTTAGTTTCTACGATGTATTGAGATTTAAGTGCTTATATGAAATAAGAATACATGTCATTCTAATAAATCCAAGGGATCCTTGCACGAATAGAAAATTTGTCATCCTAAATGCATGTCTCAACAAGCTGCATAGGATTTTGAAACAAGATAATAAACTCCTACCACTTCATACATCTGTAGCCTATTGGGCCAACAAAAATAGAATATACAAACATGATAATGAATTTCGTCCACTTCAGTTCCTTGTAGCTTGTTCGAAGCAAAGTTCCGGGAGTAACAGCTCCACTGCCCTTCCAAAATGACAGGTACTACAAGCTGTGGATAAAGATCAACAACTCAACACCAACTGTTTTTCAAGTTTAGTTTGTATCAGTTACTTCAACCTTTAATTTTACTTGCCATGGAGCAATCTACAAGATTGTAGTCTTCAATAAACGGGGCTCTTAGCATACATGTAATCAGTGTCAGCTCAAATGCAAGTTTAATATGCAAATGCAAGTTTTTTAGGCATCCTAAACAAAGCCTAAACAAAGCTTGACCCAGCATGCTGCCTATTTAAAGCAAAATCACAACTACAAAGATGTCATATATGAGCTGATTACTTGTACAGCTATAAAAGGCCACATAATAATGCAAATTGATATCAAGCAGTATGTTTATGGCAGATTTAAATAGACAATATCTTAGGATTAACTTTAGAGAATCTCTGAAGGCTGCTATGAAAAATAAATTTTATTCACCATAAATCTCTGCATGAGACAATAAGTACCTTTTGGTAGCATAATAGCTTGGAAGAGGTACATCAACCCCTGAAAATGTAACAAAGTGGTAAGTCGTCCTTTTCTATCGAACAAGCAGAAGACCTGGCTGGTGTTCGAAAAAAAGGAGACCTGGCTGTGTGTATCATTATATTAATAAGGAAAAGGAGACTAGACCAAAGTGTTAAGTACTTAGTACATTGAACCGAGAAAAATGGATAAAAATCAACATTTATCCAAATAAAGGATACAGATATACAGAAGAAAATAACCTGAATGGCATCCATATCCCCACTGCCCAGCTATCGTTTCTATGCACATAGAATATATATTCTCTTCATAAAAATAAAATTATTTAATTCATCAGTTGTATTTTACATCTTTAAAGTTTAAAATATAAGTGTAAACACTATCCAGAAACATATTCTTTCCAACACTGCTTCAGATGCTACCTGATTCTAGCAAATCTCATACAGTTTTAAATAAAAGAAATGGATAAAAAGGATTATCAGATAGCCATCAAAAGGGTGGATAATCACACAAAACTTAAGAATCGCCGTGAGCCCTTTTGCCATGGATAAAGGTAACCACAACAATTTGGCATTCATATTGACCACGGAACTTTGAAGGGTTTAGAACAAAGATAAAATTTGTGCCAGTTCAATCTTACTGAATGAGCAAAATAATCCAAGAGCTCTCATGCGTGCCAATAATTCAAACCGCTGTTTTTTATTGTGACAAAAACCAACCAATTCAAGCACAAAACAATCATAATAAATAAGAACATTTGGAACACAACATGAGCTTTAGAACGCAGCCCTTTTAGAACTAACAAAGCTAGGCACAAGCAGCAATAAGTCATACAGTTCTCGGTTTGAAGAAAATACAGGGAACAATGAAACCCACATTTGCAATGAAGTGTACCTCAATCAAGTCAATAAACTCTTCTAATAACCTATTGTGGTGGTCTTGTACCATACGAGCAATTGCCAATCCAACTGTTGGCTAGAAATCTTGAATCATTTGTAGCCCCTTATTTAATTTGTCTTCAATAGTTGCAGCATCTTTGTTGCAGTCATATTTATGTCAAGATTGATTTTAATATCTTGGGATACGAAAGCCTTCTAGAAATGAGTTGATAGATGAGAAATTTAAACAAACCTTATTGTGGTTATTGTTAGACACTCCTTTCATTTTCCTTGCCCAACTGTAGCAGACTGAGGTAGCAAGGGCTTGGCTGCATACATGGGAGACAGATTCAATTGAATTGACATGAGTTATTAGTCTTCCAATTTATGCAGCTTATAAATAGTTGAGGTTCTGACCCTAGACCAGCCATAAGGATCAAGTTTTCTATCCGGCCTTGGTTAGCTGATAAGTGCTGAAATCAACTTTTATGAGTTAGCCCGTTCATACAAACTCATGTTGTTAGAAAGACTAAACTAATGCTAAACTAATGCAGTGCAGCTTGCCTATTAGTTTTGCAAAAAAAAAAAAAAAAAAAAGCAAGAGAAGCCAAGTCTCGCTAAACATTTTTCATGTTCTGCTCAAAAAAACTGTTCAGGGTACTTTCCTCCACATCAGTCAAACAGAAAAGAGAAAAAAGGAATAAATGTACATTACCTAATAAAAAAACTAGCAACAGAGTAAGACATTTAAGGAAAATATTTAGGAAGTTAGTAAGTAAGGTGCATAGTTCATGTTCATTAGTGAAGTCACATGACAACTGTCAACCTCAGACTGAATATTATCTCAACATATTTGATATCATAGAGGTTGTCTTATACCAAGCCCACATGCTAACATACAAACTTGCACAAAATACTCAAGGCATACCTTATATACAAGAAATAAACATTTGAAATAGACAGTACCAACTCCATTATAAAGCCACAACAGAAAAAAACTTTCTAGGGAATATGACCACTCTGAGAAAGAACCTTCTATGAGAAGAAGGAGTGTTTTAAGCGCCTCCACCATGACAAGAGTGCAGCCAACATCGAGAGTTATAAAATAGCGAAGAGGGTTGCAAAGCGAGCGGTGAGTGTAGTAAAAGGTCAGGCGTATGATGACCTTTATCAGCGGCTAGGCACGAAGGAAGGGGAGAAGGACATTTATAGGATGGCTCGGATCCGCGAGAGGAAGACAAGGGACATCAACCAAATCAAATGCATCAAGGATGGGACAGATCGACTTCTGGTGAAGGATGAGGAGATCAAGGATAGATGGAGAGAGTACTTCGACAGGTTGTTTAATGGGGAGAATGAGGGTCCTACCTTTGAGTTGGACGACTCATTTGACGATACCAACAGACGCTTTGTGAGGAGAATCCAGGAGGCAGAGATCGGGGAAGCTTTGAAGAGGATGAAGGGAGGCAAAGCAATGGGCCCTGATGGTATCCCCATTGAGGTGTGGAGATGCTTAGGCACTAGAGCGATAGTGTGGTTAACTAAGCTTTTTAACCTCATTTTTCGATCTAACAAGATGCCTGAAGAATGGAGGAGAAGTATATTAGTACCTATCTTCAAGAACAAGGGTGATGTTCAAAGTTGTACGAACTACCGCGGGATTAAGTTGATGAGTCATACAATGAAGCTCTGGGAGAGGGTCATCGAGCATCGCCTGAGAAGAGTGACAAGTGTGACCCAAAATCAGTTTGGGTTCATGCCCGGTAGGTCGACCATGGAGGCGATTTTCCTTTTACGACGGTTGATGGAGAGATATAGGGAACAGAAGAAGGACTTGCACATGGTCTTCATTGACCTCGAGAAGGCATATGACAAAGTACCGAGGAGTGTCATGTGGTGGGCTTTGGAAAAGCACAAAGTACCAACTAAGTACATTTCCCTCATTAGGGATATGTACAGGGGGATGTGGTGACGTTTGTCCGAACTTACGATGGCGACACCGGTGACTTTCCAATTAAGATAGGACTACACCGTGGGGGGTCAGCATTGAGCCCTTATTTATTTGCCTTGGTGTTAGATGAGGTCACAAGGGACATACAAGGTGATATCCCTTGGTGTATGCTCTTTTGTCGACGATGTGGTGCTAGTGGATGACAGTAGGGGCAGGGGTTAATAGGAAGTTAGAACTATGGAGACACACGTTAGAGTCGAAGGGGTTCAGACTTAGTAGGACCAAGACCGAGTATATGAGGTGCGATTTCAGTAGCGACTAGGCACGAGGAGGGAGACGTTAGCCTAGATGGGCAAGTGGTGGCCAAGAAGGATACTTTTCGGTATTTAGGATCGATGCTACAAAAGGATGGCGACATAGATGAAGACGTCAGGCACAGAATTGCAGCGGGTTGGTTGAAATGGCGCCAAGCTTCTGGCGTCCTTTGTGATAAAAGGGTGCCTCAGAAGCTGAAGGGTAAATTCTATAGGACGGCGATTCGCCCGGGCGGCGATGTTATCTGGTCTTTGAGTGTTGGCCCACAAAAAGGCGACATGTCCAGCAATTGAGTATGGCAGAGATGCGTATGTTGCGTTGGTTTTGCGGGCACACCGGGAGGGATAGAATTCGAACGGCGATATTCGGGATAGGGTTGGGGTGGCACCAATGGAGGAGAAATTGATTCAACACCGATTGAGGTGGTTTGGACATGTCCAGCGGAGGCCTCCCCGAGGCGCCCGGTGCGTAGTGGGGTTACGAAGCGGGCCGATAACGTAAAAGAGCGGTAGAGGTCGACCTAAACTGACTTGGGACGAGGCAGTTAAGAGAGACCTTAAGGAGTGGAATATCTCCAAGGATTTAGTTTTGGACAGGAGCGCTTGGAGACTGGCAATCAACGTGCCTGAACCGTGACCTCTTTCTGTCGTGTGCCCTTTTGTGTCTTCCAGTTTTCCCGTCTCTCTTGGGTTTCATCTCTAGCCTACCCCAACTTGCTTGGGATAAAAGGCTCTGTTGTTGTTGTTGTTGTTGAGAAAGAACCTTCTATCTGAGAGAAAACAGTCTTTACCTTAAAGGACTTAATGAATGGCACCTAATTAATTTAATTTTAATAAGGAGCTCAGTTTGGAAATTAACAGAAAGTTTCAAAATTAACGGTGACCCAATAAAGGTATAAGTTCAATAGAATAAAATGTTAGCATGAGCAAATAAAATGTTAGAACCTATTTGCAGTCATACACATAAGCAAAACAATGAGATTTAATGTACCTGGACCTGAGCCACATGATGCCAACCGTTCCTTCTCACCCCCTGCTATGTCCTGACAAAGCATCAGCTGTTCCCAAGCTCCATTTGCCGCCACCTAGATAACATGAATGTTCATCTGTATAAGTAAGGCTTCAATTGCTGATATGATTAGAACTAATTGAAATAAATCAATGTATATGAAGTTGTGTACAACGTCAAGGAAAAGCATCTGTACATTGTTAAATCATCTAAACCTGAGGTCTACATAATAAAGAAAAATAGTTAGAAGACACCATAGAATAAAAGGATGAACCTAGAAGAGTAGAATATGAACTAGAAGCTAGTGAACATAATTCTATCTAAGATTCTGTGCATGGCTCAAAATTAATATTCCCCACTAAGCATATTGATTGTGCACAAGAGACTATCTGACATTTAATGTGGCTCACCTAGAAAATATTAGACCAGCTAAATTAAGCTTTTTATAACTATTGGGCTCTCATAGTGGCCAACGCTATCAGTTCATTGCAGTCACATGTATTGCCATTTCAACTGTACACCAGACAGAATCGAGAAGAAATAGAAGATACAATCAGAACTACAAATGAGAACTAAAATGTTGTACTGCAACCCAACAAATAAATTATCAAGGAGAAATCATAGAATAGAAAGATACACAAAGATGAGGACACAAAGTCTAAAAAGAAAACTAAGATGGACTGTACAAAGCTCCAGATGCAACCTTTCTTTATAATGAGATGTAACAGGTATCTAATTCAAAAACTTGCTGCTATCGAGTAATTTAGTGCTCAATGTTTCTCAGTTGTTGCAGACCCAAGAAGTACGAGATATAAGACTACAAGACATATCTATGAGCATATAAGAATTAATTAATAATTAAAGAATAGCTAAACAAATAAACCAAACATAAAACGGGATGATCTAGAGAGGACTAGCTATGAATTCCATTTTGCATAGCTGAGAATTCAACCGACCTTGACCAATGTGTAGAAAAAAACTGCCATGATATCCTGTAAGTGTAGAAGTGTGCCACCTGAAAAGTCAAATCAACTTTATGTTTTAGGAGGTGGAGCGCAGAACAACACAGTTTTAACATGTACCTATAAATCTACAAAGTTGTTAAACAAATGCATGTAATACATAAAGCTTAGCTAACTAAATAAAAAAAATGGATTGTGAAGGTGTCTATCCTTTGGTTACTGGAATGAACTCCGGTGACAATGGCATAAGCAGAGAATAAAAAATTACTGAAAATCTGTAGCTTTTTATTACAGCCTAGAGGAAGACAACAGTACAGAAACAAATCTTTGCATCAAATCCACAAACTATTGCAAATGTAAAAATGTACAGAACTTGAAATTACCTCGAACAAACAGGGTTGCTAGAGCATAGATCAAGACCAAGAATTAGGTGATTGGATGGAGAATATAGGGATGACACCAGATTTGCAACAGGAGCGAAAGAATTAGAGGTGGAGAAATGAGAGGGATTCTGGATTTGGAGAGGATAAGAAAGGGGATCCCGCTATATATGTACCTGCAAATGAAAGGAGTACTGGAGGAACGGTGGCGGCGGCGACGGGATGGGGAGAGAGAGAGAGAGAGAGCAGGCACGAGCGCCGGGGAGAGATGAGAGGTGGCGACGGTGGAGTGAGAGGCGGAGGACCAGATCTGAGGGAGAGAGACGGGGAAGGGAGAAGACGGAGAGAAGGAGGGAGACCAACGGAGGGAGATGCCTGGGAACGTGCCTCGTTGTCTAGGAATCAGCCACAGTTGCCAGACCAGGTCCTGCGCGAATCTTAACGCGAAACAGTATCCAACGGCGCAAAAACTGCCTTCCCGGGAAGTTGCCTACGGAAAAACCGGACTCGTGTTGTTACCTTCTCCCATGCATGTGTATCTATGTGAGGCATGTTTTATATATACAGCTTCAATTTCACAATTGCACAAAACAGTTTCAAACAAATCATAAAGCTGGCAAAGAAGTTATGCCAAACATGGTCTAAGTTGTTTGCAGTAGCCTACTATTAGGTGTGAAGCATTGAGGTACAAATCCAATAAAAAACGAAAAATGGAGATCCCATTTAGAGCCGAGCTACCTAAGACTTATCTATGGAACCTAGTCATTGATTGAACTTTAACCGAAGAAAAATAGCTATTGGCTGTCACAAAAACAAAATGAGTCAGTAAACAACCGGCAACTATAATAAAAACACGTTCTTTTGCGTTCGGAAACACCAATGAAGAACGTTTGTAACTACTCGAATTCTGTGAGATCAGATGCATGCCAGCCCAACATGGCGAAAAGAAACTATTGGACGACGAGGTCAGCGGTAGGTAGTAGCTAACGTTTGTTCATGAGCATGCATGCACGGTCTTGGTCTCCCAAGAAAAGTATTCTTATATTACAAGATGCATCTTCTTAACTTGTTTATCATCTACTCTCGTCAGTCGCCACCCACTTGTATGTACACGTTGCCACCGCATACAGGTTCACATATATATGTGTGTATATATATAAATACATCTATGTATAAATACATGAATACATCTATGTATGTATAAATACATCTATGTTCACAGTGCTCAGTTTACCCTGCCGTGGAATACCGGAATCTTCAAACTCGACAAAGATAGAGAGAGATAATGTGCGAAGAGAAGAAGTCGGGGGCAGCGCCAAATGGCTGCACCCTGCCAGCCTCATCTTCCGTATCGCCGGCATGGCCCTGGCCGTGGCGGCGGCGGGGGTCATGGCCTCGGCGAGCCAGTGCACCGTCTACGCCGACTACGGCGCCCGCCCGCTCACCGTCACGTACAGCGACTTCCCTGCCTTCGTGTACGTACACAATTGCATCCACTGCCCTGCATTGTATTTCTACATTTGCATATATGTATATGTACCTATACATTCTCATCGATCTGCGGCTGTGATGCAGGTATCTGATGGTGGCGACCTCCATTGCCGCGGCGCTAGAGGCGGTCGCCCTGTTCCTCAGCGTGAGCAAGAAAGGCAAGAGCAAGAAAGGCTGGTGCAGGGTGCTCATGGCCCTCCTCGGCGCCGCCGTGCCGGCGCTGCTCTACTCGTCTGCCGGCGCGGCGTTCGCCGTCGGCTGGGACATCTACTACTACATGGAGGCCAGCGGGCGGCGCTTCAGCGTCTGCCGCAGCAGCGTCGGCGGCCGCTTCTGCTGGCAGGTGCACGTGTCCATGTTGCTCGCGCTCGGCGCCGCCGTCGCAGTGTCCATTGCTGAGTGCCTGACCACGTTGCGGTGGTGCCATGGCGGAGGGTCTGGATCCAAGGACTGCGGCTCTGGCTCGGACTCGGATTCGGATTCCGAGTCCGTGTGTCGGCATGGGTGTCATTGCAAGCATTAGAATGTCCAATTTTGGATTTTTAGTTGCTTTTATAAAATTTCTTGGTAAATCAATAAATTTATTAAAACCCAATGGTTTGTTTACTCTTTTTAATGTGATTGTTTGGCCACAAGTCATGTAGCTTTTTTTTTTTTTTTTGTTCAAAAGAAAAAAAAAAAGGTATGTAAGTCTGGTAAGGGTACTGCAAGAAAGGAAAATGATTCAAAGTGGATTGGACCAAAATGAGGTGGTGGCCTGTTTTTTTTTGAAATGAACTGGAGGGATTTGCATCCCTACAGATCGAGTGGTGGCCTGTTAGTTCCTAAAGAATGTTGGGCCGTCAGTTTGAGTTGCAAAGCAAGTGCTGGGCTGGGCCCGTACTGATGAATACTCTACCAGTATAAATTAACCGTGGAACCTAATCATTGCTAACACCCCTTAATAATCTAGGCAAATTTGTTGGCTTGCCACGAAAACTAATCGATTTAGCGAGTAAACTAGCATCGAAGACTCAATATATTATGCAAGCATGTAACAACTAGTAGAATCAAGTGAGATTCGATGCTAATCCCACTCATTTATTACCAAAAAACAAATCGGAGGTGAGCTCGTCGTGTCCCGCTAGCGAACGTTAGTTGAGCATGCAAACATGCCGCCTCCAATCACTCGCATTGACCCTCTCTTTCTCTTCATCATCCACTTGTTAGGTAGTTGTCACCAAATGCTGTATATATGTATATATACATGTATTCGCCAGCTCAAGCTCTCCAAGTCAACATTCGAGCTTCTTCTACCTCCTAACAAGCTAGCTTGCTCATCCATCGATCGGGTACGTCAACCATGCACGACGAGGAGAAGAAGGAATCCAAGACCGCGATGGCGGTGAGCATCGCCGGCCGCATCGTGGGCATGGGATTGGCGGTGGCAGCGGCGGTGCTGATGGCCACGGCGAGCCAGTGCACGGTGTACGCGGCGTACGGCGCGCGCCCGCGCACCGTGACCTACAGCGACTTCCCGCCGTTCGTCTACCTCGTCGGCGCCGCCTCCATCGCGGCGTTCCTTGAGGCCATCGCCATCTTCCTCTGCGTGTGGAAGAAGGGCAAGGACAAGAAGGCCAAGGTGCTCATGCCGCTGCTGGGCGCCGCCGTGCCGGCGCTGCTCTACTCGGCGACGGGGGCGGCGTTCGCGGCGAGCAACGACATGTCCTACTGCTCTGCCTACGGCAAGCGCCTCAGCGTCTGCGCCGGGAGCGCTGCCGGCGGCGGCAGCAACTTCTGCAGCCAGGTGCATATCGCCGTCTACCTCGCGCTCGCCGCAGCCATCGCCGTGTCCATCGCCGAGGTGGTTAGGGGCCTCGGAGGCTCGGCGTCCGGCGGAGGGTCGGACTCGGACTCCAGCTCCAGCTCCGAGTCCGGCGGTTGTGACCATGGCTGCCATCACAAGCATTAGGTGTTTGCATTGGACCATTTCCAGTTTATTACAATGCTTATATTAAGATTTAAGAAGAAGAATAGTTATATGATTAATTAGTTGGTGTGTGGTTTCGTATTCTGAATTCATTTGCATTGGTGACCCTTCTGTTGTATGTATTGTATATGTACTGGCAGTATCATGGAAATGCTATTGGAATATGTATTGTGATCGATGTCATCTTGGACTCCTTTTGATTTTTTTTTAAATTTTTAACGAAATTTTGCATTAGAAAATACGTTCTTAAAAGACCCATTTGTAAAGGTGAGCATGTGTTTAAGTCGATTTGTTTTGTTAATGGGCTACAGAGACAACACACGTAAAAGACCCAATTGTATTCATAATCATTTTTGGTGAACTTTTTAAGACACCCACCTCGGAAATTCACTAAACATTTTGAGATAGTGACATTTATTGACCACCTCTATAAATAAAAGGCGGTCTCCTAAAATCATTTTTTTATTAGTGCCATCAACTAAGTTTTTTTAATAAAGGATAGAAACTATCCGGCTTCATCTACCCGTGGGTAGAATCAGGCCAAATTATTACAACAAAAAAATAAAAAGAGAGAAACTGACAGAAAAATTACATCCCCAACAAGGAGCTCGAGTAGCCCTACACGACAAACAGGCTTTCCCCGTGATGTCAACTCCACTAGAATAAGATCACCAACGTGATGACAACTCCACTAGAATAAGATCACCAACATCAAGACAAAGCCGCCAGAAACACGTTTATCAGACCTAAAAAGGTACTGAAAATATTGGACACCGACCACCATTGAACACTGGATGCTTTTTCCAAGGCAACAGCACAAAGTACTTGGTGCAGATGCAAGCTTGTCCACCAAAAGCCGAGCTGTTATGCCATCGATCGCCACCTCTATCTTGAGCTCCGCAGCAAGGTAACACGCAGCTTGGTCCTAACGAACAACAACTTCGACGACGCGCGCCCCGCGCCCCATTGTCGGCCCGGAAAAACCAGGCTAGGTTTTCACCCAGTTATTGAACGACCATGGGCGCAACAGCTTCAGCGACGCCTTCAACAAGGTGCGTGGGCACATTAGTACCACCGCCGCCGGCGGCGACGTAAGATGCCAAGCAGGGTTTTCACCCAAACGCCGCCCCGTGAATCGGCCGCAGGCATTGGAACCGGTCGCCGTCCGCATCCGCATCCAGCCGCCGGGGAGGAGGGTACGGCGACCAGATCAGATCCAGCCGCCGTCACCCAAGAAGCCGCAGCCGCGGTGTGCTGGCCACTCGGCTGCCCCAGGCCGAGCCGCCAGAACCGCCCGCCCGGAGGGCCAGATCCTCTCATGCGGCCGGCTGCAACAGCCGTCAATGGAGATGGATGAGGGGAGGAGGGAGGACGAGGAGGGAGAAAGGATGATGCCGAGGAAGGAAAGTAGGCCGCCGCCGCCGCTAGCCGGGGAGGAGAGGCGACGACGGCCAGTGGTGGCCCTCGAAGAGACCCCGAGGGGCGGTGGCGGTGGGATCCCCCGTGCCGCCTCAATTGCTTAAACGAGTCACCCTATAGCAGCACATCGCTTCAAAACCAGCATGTTCCTAAAGAGATACGACAAAAAACAGAACCCGGGAAGGGGCTTCCGCGACTTCGCACCCGCCGCCATCGCCGCCGCCGCCGCCTCTGGCCCCCCGTTCCCCTTGCCTCCGGCCTCCCTGCCGGTGATGAGGGGAACGGGGGTCCGTCCTTTTAATAGATCTACTGTTTTTTAGTTTTTTCTTTGATTTCCTTTCCTCCACAATAATTTGGGCTAGGGTTTAGTTGGTCGATTCGATGTTTTTGATCCGGCTTTCTATTTCATACCGGATCACTGGTGGATGTGTTATCATCTTCGATGATGGCAGACCCTTCCCGAAGAGATCGAGGTATGTGGCCATAGTTCTTCTCGAGAAGGGATTGGATCTATTTTTCCTCTTCGATGGGATTGTTTTTCCGGCCGCCGGTGATGCTTCTAGCGGTAGCGGATCTACCCTTCCGGTCGCTGGTGGTGATGCTAGCGGCATCGGATCTTATGTTTAGATAATCAGCCTTCAGAAGATATGACCGATGTGCTTTCGGCGCACTTTACTCCCTACAGTGGTGTGCTTCAATGTAATTTTATCTTATGTTAGGTCTCATTTGTAAAAGGGGTTTTAATTTAATGAAATACAGTCCCTTTCTCAAAATAAAAAACCCCCAGCATGTTCCTTGGAACAAAGAGAATGTATTGTGGGTTTGACGTTGGGCAAGTTATTTTCGTTCATGCATCTTATCCAATGATCTAAATAGTAGGATTTAGCGGGCTATAGCGTTTAGGGAGGTCAGTCGCTAAGGGGCTTAGCCCGTTATTTAAAACATTGGCTTACCTATAGCTTAGTGTCTCTCAAGATCAAAAATAATTATGCACTGCACAGAAAATAAAAATGGTGAAAGATAAAAATCGTTATATGACTTATGACTTCAACTTGTCTTCCAAGTGCAATTCTTTGCTACAATGAGCAAGAATATATTGCTTTGACCCATCAAGCTTACGGATTGCACAAGAAAATTGAGACCTCATCACTGGTAGAAAAACAGAATAATTCCAATGTTTGCTGATGGAGGACATTGACCAATGTTGGGGTTTTGTTACGCGAGTGCCGATAAATGTTGCGTGACAAATAATTGTCGTAGAAGTATTAAAATAACAGTACTTGCGTTCGACATGTTATTTTACTCTGTATTTGGAAGACGTTGGTGCCTACTGAACAACAAGTACAGTTTTGTATAAATAAACGTCTCAACAAACTTCTGTTAGAGGTCAAGTCACAAACGTACACACACAACTCTATAGTCTACACCGGTAGACAAGGTGAGTTATACAATGGGGACTATATGTGCCAGCTCTCAATATTCTCTGGGTGCAATAATCATTCGGTACGCACATGGAAACTGGCTACCAGTTTTATATATATAGAAAAATAAATAAATGAAAATCTGGCTCCAATAAATATATGTGTTTTTTACATCCAAATAATCTATGCCGTGGTACATTTTTAGTACACATGACGTAGGTACATTTCAAGTACACATGAGAGGAAATTTTCTTACTACTGGGTCACAAAGAAACATTATTGAGTTCTCTAGTGTTATATGTCAGATAAAAACATGCATGACTGAATTCAGAAATCCTTGTGTGTTAAAAATGTGTTAAAAATGACAACTTAAAGCGTACGTGTTCCAAACAAACCCTGCACAGTCAAAATCATATTTTGCAGTCAGTAGCCAATTGTGTGATAAGTATAAATATCCAGGTTAGAGGAGTAGGTGATTTAACTTAATTTAATTATATATGCTTCTATGTATCCAGCAATTGGTCGAATTTTCAGACTCAAAATTGATTTGGTGAACAAATAAAATAAGTTCTTATAGTCAAATGGAAAATGCCAAAAGAAAAGGTTTGCAAGTAGCAGTAGAAATGGTTAACAAGATGGTTAATGATTGATGTGTCTCCAAACCAAGGCGCGACCCTGCTGGTGTGACTGGCACGTATATACCGAGGCCAAGTCAACCATCGACTACGTACCTTATCAACTCCCCATCATTTGTGCAAATTGAGTTTTATAAAATTCAAGTTTCTTGTGAGAGTAGTTAACCACACGCGTCATCGCAATGATATGGTTATCACAACTTCCATTACCATGCATGTAGCATTCACCTCATTCGGCCGCATGCAAATTATCCACTTTTCTATATTCTACAAATTAATGTGTAGCCTAACTGCTGTCAGAATCATTAGCAAAGATTAGAGTACTACTAGATAAAATGCGAAATGCTAGCTCCATAACTGGAAGAGAGCTACTAGCTTCATTATGATTTTGTTAGGTTCAACTACTAGTACTAGCTAGCATTGCATATCCATGCGTTTAATCCGTGATGTGAGAGACGTGGTAGATGCGAATGCTCGCTGATTTCTCTGAACCATGGCTGGCGGTGGTAACTCCGACGGGTCGCCGGACGCGGCCAGCCTCGCCCTCCGCATCGCCACCGTGGCGCTGTCGGTGGCGTCGGCGGCCATGATGGCGTCCGCCTCCCAGAGCTCTCCGACGACGGCGACCCAGGTCTCCTACAGAGACTACAGCTCCCTTTAGGTATTCTCTAGTCGCCAACGTGATATCGGCGGCGCTGCAGGCGGCGGCGGCGTGGCTGACGGCGCGCGGCAAGGTGGACGAGAGCAAGGCGGCCAAGTCGCTGGCCGAGCTCGTCGACACCGCCGCGCAGGTGCTGCTCTACTCGTCGTCGGCGCTGTCGTTCTCGGTGGACGACTTCGGGACCTGCGGCCACAGGGTCGCCGGCGTCTGCAAGGCTCCGGCGAGTTCTGCCAGCGGGTCCGAGCGCGTCGGGGGCCGTCTCGATGGCGGCGGCCGTCGCGCTGGCCGCGTCAAATTACCTGAAGGACGTGCCGGTCTCGACATGGTTCAGAAAGGGTGATGAACACAAGGCGAAGAAGCCGGGTTGTGGCCACGGCTGCCATTGCCACCATTAGCTCATCTCTGCAACGAAAAGTTGTTCATTTGGAGGGTTCGGTCTCCTGAATTTCTTGCTAGAAGAACGTCTCTGTAATCATGTTTGAATTGGAATATTCGAAGGATTGGTTCCAGCTTTGCATTGATTTTTTCTAATTAACTTTGCCTAGATAGGAAATTCTGCTGGGGTAACCGTAAGTCACTAAGTATTGTTTAAATTTGTGATCTTGTTGTGAGTGCTGCAACATTAGTTTGTACAAAATTCAATTGTGACATCATCCTGAGATTACATCCTTATCATATGATCTGCATTGAAAAGAGCAGAGCAGGATATTTTCTTCTGAGATTTTCAGTTTCGGAAGTCAGCCTGCATATTTTTATTTTTGAACCTGTACCGAACATTGAAAGGTACTGAATAAATAAAATAAAGGAAAATGGAGCTCAGTTCTATCCAGAAAATGACTCATCTTCACATCATTTAAATGCAATTCACTTGATTTCGATCAGATCTTGTGCGTCAAGTTATTATCACGTTTAGCTATTTACTAACCCTGTCATGATCAAGCATGATAGGAACAACTCCGGAAGTGACCCATATGATTTTGAATATGTTTAGTTGTCGCGACTCATGAACCATTGCATAGTTGAGAATTAAAGACTAACCAAGTTGCGGGCATGGTTGGATGACTGTCATCATTGACCATTATAAATTATAAACTGAAATTTGCCCAATTGTCTTTGCGATGTTATCTCTTGCTTATTCAGGAATCAAACTATCAGAGCACTAATTCTAGTCCCTATACATCAAGGGTAACAGTATTTTTTTCAAATGTTAAACACATTGTACCTGTTCATGTATTTTGGAACTGTTCAATTAGAAGGAAAACTTAGTGTTCAATTAAAGAATCTGATTACTGAATAATAAGATCAATGTCTTGGCTCTCGGACCTCGGACAAGTTGACGTGAACAAATATTTCTGAATTCCTTATTGACGGATGCAATGTCCATTCTTAGCTGAATTAATTAAAACAAACTCCGCAACTCGGACCGTCCGGCGACAAGGAAGTTTGAAGGTAAGAAGTCCATTGAATAAGACAAGTTTATACATTGTTGAGTGTCTTGCTCACCCAACACCCATAGACCTCTTCTCGTACTACCAATGTAGCCACAATCTGAATATATATGACGCAGATTACATTCTCCAAATCTCTTCAGAATAGTCAAATATCACCGTACCAATGTGGATCATCTCAATGTTTCCATCGGATTGAGAGAGAGCACACATAGTTTGGGATTGGAGAGGAATTCAATGCTAATTGTTAACTGCAAGTGCTAACACAAAATCCTAGTTTGACATGAGCCATGGATGGATCAATCGTTGGTTGCTTCACGCATTCATTCAGAGCGAAGTTCTCCACCAATGTAAGCTAAGCATCAGGAGGACACACACATTATACAGCTTGGTTTTGTGCATTGGTCTGCTACTCTTCTTTATCACTGCCTTGCTCTTTCATCGATGGCCGAGGGAGAGTGCAAGGCCCTGAGCCTCATCTTCCGCATCGCCGCGCTCGGTCTGTCGGTGGCGGCCACCGTTGTGATGGCCACCGCGAGCCAGGTGGTCGGCGGCGACGGCGGCCACGAATCGTCGAGCTACTCCTCCGTCTCCTACAGCCAGTACAACGCTCTAAGGTACGTCAGAAAGAGGCTTTGCACATTCACACGTTGCAAAATGCAAACATGCCAGCGTGCATTGAGATTCTCGTCTGTAGGTATTTCGTGGCGGCCGGCGCGATCTCGGCCGTCTGCTCGGCGGCGGCGCTGTACCTGTTCGCGGTGCGCGGCTCGCCGCCACTGGTGCGCTTCCTCGATGCCGCCGTGCAGGGCTTCCTCTTCTCGGCGTCCGGCGCGGCACTCGCGGCCCGCGATGTGCTTGAGGTCCGGTGGCTGCCCCGTGGGGAAGCAGCGGGGAGGAGGCAGCGTGTGCGACGTCGCCGGCGCGTTCTGCGGCAGGGTGACCGTCGCGGCGGCCGTCTGCGCGTTCGCGGCCGTCTCCGTCGCCGTCGCGGCACTGGCCAGAGGCGCCGGCCGCAGCAGCTCGGGAGGGCGGCGTTGTGACTGGTGATAAGCAATCTCGATCAGCGGCATGTTTCGAATATTGGAAGAGTGAACAGTGAGGGAGGGTTTGGGCTACCATGTGTATGGGCTATGGGCCGTTGGGCTTGGCCCAATGGAAGCAACTAATAATAAGTGTGTTTCCCGTTCTTGATTTTGTGATGTTGTGGTTCCCGTTCTTGATTTTGTATATGGATGCAGTTAAATTAAGTGTCGTTTTTGTGTTCCTTTCACTTTTTTATTGGCCTAGTTTGTTAATTTTGGACACGGTGGTGGAGCCAGAAATTATAGTTAGGAAGGGCCGACAAAAAAGTCAATATATAAAAACTAACTGCATCTTGTTAAGTTTTGTGTGGTGATCATCGAGTTAATTTCCTGAGTTGACAGGTGCTCGTAATTTTTTTGTATCCTAGGATCTAGGCGTGATTTTTGCAGAGGTAAGTGACATGTTTGGCCCCTTGATAACAAGACGTCTAGGGTGATTTAGTAAATCATAAGTGTCGACTCACCTTCTGAAGATGTTCATTACAATAATTTTATTATCTAATTGTGTTTTGTATTATTTTATTATCTAGAAGATATTAATTAGTACATACGACAAGAATTTTGTATAATCTCTCTCCTAATATAAATAAAAAATACTAAGTTGTACTACTAGTAATTGTTTTTGTTGTAAAATGCTAGGGAGGTCATGGCCCCTGCCAGCCCCTTTGGCTCCGCCACTGCGACCATTGCATTTCTTCTCATTTTTGTTTTTTTTCTTTTTTTTTTTTTTTTTTTACATTCGTGTTTATGTTCAGCTCTAATGAGGACGACCAATAGCCGGAGCTGATGCAGGTCAGGCGGTCCTCATCATCGACGTGCACCTAGAACAGCAAGGGATGAGGGAGAGGTGATTTCAGCTAACATCCACCTTCAATTCATAAGAAAAAGATGATCCTATCCAAGCCAGCTAAATTAAAGCTAGACAACCAAAAATGATCTGGGTAAGCCAGACTTTACTTGTACAAAATAAACCAAACAGAAGCATCTTGCATTAGTGAAACCAGGTTTGAACTATCATGACTTAATTAGCTAGCTAGTCAGACCAGATATAAAACATGAACCAAACACATCCGTACTGCATAGAAGTTATAGACTGTTTTTTAATTAGATCTGGCCTTAGCCACTGATCAATAGTTTATTTCCATATAAAGTATTTTATTATGTATCGACTTGCTAGCTTGCAAGCCCGCAATACTGGCGGAGATTCTTTTATCAAAGTGGTATCCTGATGAGGAGGGACGTTGATATATTGCTCATGAATTGGTGGAAGGCCGTCAAATCATGATCACGACGCCAATCCTCGGCAGGCCGCGCTCAATTAGCATGATGTTAAGTAGACGAGGGTTGAGCTTGTCAAGCATAGTAATGGGGTAGTCCCCATTGTAATCGTCGTCCGTAGGCAGCGGTGGCACACTGCCGCCACGGCACGCTGGCGAAGGAGTGGTTATGGTCGCTTCGTTGCTCACCAGGGAGACCAGCTGGTCTTTCGAGGTCACATTCGCCATCAGTAAGAACCAACCTGTACTCGTCGTTTCGCCGGTCACGAGTGTGGTGCCATTGATGGTCACCACCAGGGTTGCATCTGCGTATATGTAAAAAATAGTGATTTGTTTGACAGTTGAAAGCTGAAATTTTGGGTCTAAATCAATTAAGATCCACTACCGGAGAACTGAGAACCAAGACAATGAAATCGGAACTAAAGGCCTTCACTTTTAGCCCAGTTCCCACAACCGGGGCTAAAAGATATTATTGGGTCGCTGCTGTGGAGATTCGAATCCAAGACCTCCCACTTCAGCTCTTGCGTATGCTCCACCATCTCAACTCCCTCACACATCTGACTTACATAAGATACTCTCTCCTTTCAAATTCACTATGGAGGGACCTTTAGTCCGGGTTGGTGTCTGACTTTTGAAGAAACCCTAGTATCTAATCTGCGTTTGGACTTTGTTGCTGCCCCAACGCCGTCACGTCTTAAAAGTTATGTCCTAGTTTTGGGCTTTGTTGCCCCAATGCCGTCTCAGCGCTGTTTGAATAAGGTTTGCACAAACAGGTCAAAGTTCTGTGGCGCCAAGCAAACAAATACTTTTAATTGCTTCCGTGGGTACATAAATGATTTTCAGGTATCGAAATTTTTTATAGAGACGCCTCAATTTACAGCTGTCTCTAATAAATTAATCCGAACCTAGCTCCGTCTAGAACGAAATACATCTATCGAGACCACAACTATTTTCAGCCTACCTGCCGGTTTATTCAATACTAATTATGTACGTGCCTCTCGCGCTATAACTAAAAATACTAATTAATTGCGTGCCCCTGAAAGAAAAAAAGCCTCAGGCGCTAGGGACAACTTTATATTACAAGATTTTAATATGCTATATGACAATTTATTTATTTAGTTCAAGCTGTTTCGACATTTAACAACCAATTAACTAAAGTTCTAACAAAGGACTCGATACTATCTTCTATTAGTTACTCTTTTAGTTCCATAAGAATGACATTATCATTTCTTGAAAAATTAAATATTTGTAGCGTTGACCAAATGCATATATGAGACTATTAATATACTCCCTCAGTCCCTTTTTATTTGTCGCTTCGCTTCCCGAGACACAAATGCCGACAATTTTAATAAATAATAAATATCATCGATTAGTATCATAATTAATATCATCGGAAAGATCTTTGGATCTAGTTTTTTAGCAAAATTATTTGGAGATATAAATATTGTATGTATTTTCTATAAATCAACTCAAACTTGTGGCACGCAACCCACGGCGACAAATAAAAAGGGACGGAGGGAGTATTTAGGCAATTGCTCTCGTACTTCTCTTTCTAAAAATGGCACAAATCTCAAAGCAGACAATTAAAGAAATTAATTATTTTCTGTTTGATTTTTTGCCTAAGTCATGATTGGGCTATTTTTTGCCTAAGTCATGATTGGGCTCAACCTGTCCAACCCAGTCCTGAGTCCAGCCCATCAGCTCTGCCCCACCGCGGGCCACACCGACGACGATCTCGTGGTGCTCCAGTGCCTGTGCGTTGAGGGCCTCACCAAAGGCACCAAGCCCACCCACAGATGCCCTCGGCGACAGCCTCGAGCCGCTGCTCGTGATGCTGTCTCGGACGAATTAACGAAGCAAACCTGATGGGCTGAACTCGGGGCTAGGTTGGACAAGTTGAGCCCAACAGTGACCCAGTCAACAAATCCAATAGAAAATAATTAATTTCTTTAATCAGTTGCTTTAAGATTTGTATTATTTTTTTGAAGGAGTACCAGAGCAGTTGCCTAATATTTATTGTGCATAATAAGGAACATTAGATTAATAATTGAATATATTTTAATAATAAAATTATATGAAGATATAGATATTGTTAATATTTTCTACAAATGTTAAAGTTTGATCTGTATAAAGCCCTAGATGATTTTATTTTTGGTATATTGAGTAGCATGCATGATAGCATCTACTATCCATGTGAACTTCTGACACTTACTCTTTTTTATTCTATGTAGTGGGTACGGTGCTCAAATAAGCCGCAATTTGGATTTGTTCTATTTTATTCTCCTCTTATTTGCACCTCATTACCTCAATGATCATACATTGGAACTACCCTAACAGTTATAGTCCAAGAACTGGTCGTACCATATGTGTCTCTGTAGTGGGAATAGATCGGAGAAGCCATTAGGCTTTTCTAACCAATATTTTTCAATCAAAATAATGAGAACACGTCCAAGGCTAAAATGAGCGCAGCGAAGCGCGCTTATCTATCTACTGTATAACAGGCACCGGAGCCCTGTGCCATCGGCCTCAATGAAGACAATGGTGCACGGAGCAGCAAGGCAAGTGGCCTGATGAAGCCTGAACCGGGCGCCAATAATGACCCCGAGAGCAACATGAAAAAGGCTAGACATCGACACATCGATCGTAAAGGCAATGTCATATAGGCATCCATGTGACCATGTCCAGCCATGGCCGGAAGGGCATGTCATGTCACTGGTTTATTTAGGATCAGAAGACCTGAGCTTCCCTGTATCCAAGCAGGACCTCAGTTTTCCTGTATCCAAGCAGCTAGCAGTCCCGATTGTAATAGTACACTGGAAGTATCTCTCCAATCTCGATCAACCAGAATCAGTTACCAAGGTCGGTGGAGGCGGGCAGTCGCGAGCTCGCGGCGATGATGTCCGCTGCCCGCGCTGCTGCCGGCGAGCGTCACGGTCACGGTCACGGTCACGTTTTGCCGGCCAGACAGACAGCCATCAGCCCATCAGGATCAGGGTCGTCTCTCACTGCCAAAAACACCTGCCGCAGGCTTAATGTGCGCACAGGAAGTGTCTAAATAGAGAAAGTAGTACGACATGCTGCAGTGCCAGTTTGTACTACGTGGCAGCTGATGCCCTTCTAGTCCTCGGCACGCTTGCCGCACCACCACCGACGGCCCTGGCTTCTACAGCCTCTATTGCACGTCAGCACCCGACAGAGACACTCCATTACGCGAGTAAGTATTTGGATCAGAACCATGGACATCGTAAAACTTTTGTTTGCTCGAGTGGCTGAAAATAAGCATAGTTTTTCAGAAGGCGTGTTATTCATAAAAAGGTTAAAAAAAAGTAATATGTACCCACCAAAATTACGGCAGGAAAAAAGCATTATCATAACTATTTTTTCCAACCGAGACCATGCCCCATTTCCATTTGTAGCAAACGAAAATATATGAGTTTGATGAGATAAGGAAGGGGATACCAAGGATACAGAAACAGACATCGGCTAAAGAAGAAAAAAGCCTAGCACTGAACTCTGTCTCAGATTCAGGCTAAAGCTTTTGTTTGCTCCAGTGGCTGAAAATAAGAATAGTTTTTGAGAAGGTGTGTTATTCATAAAAAAGGTAAAAAAAAGTAATATGTACCCAGCAAGGTATTTGAAATTTCACAGGAAAAAAGGATTATCATAACTGTTCTTTTTTTTCCAACCGAGGCCATGCCCCGTTTCCATTTGTAGCAAACGGAAATACATGAGTTTGATTAGACAGGGAAGGGGATATTGAGGATGCAGAACAAACATCGGCTAAAGGAGAAAAAAAGCCTAGCACTGAACTCCGTCTCAGATTCAGGCTAAAGCAACATTCATCTAACCATGTGCTAGACTTGGAACATGAGAAGGAGCTAAAGGAGAAGCATTAAGTGTAACTGCGATGCATTACAACCAGAATATTGTCATCAAAAGAGAGCACCCATCAAACAAGCACCAGAAGCATGGTAATTAGGGAGTCATCACAAGTTCTCCTCACCTTCACTTCTGGAGTCACAGATTCTCATCAGATCGCTCCTCCTGCCTTGAGCGCTTCTTGTCTTCATCTGTCTTTGGCAGAAGTAGATCAACAACCACCTTCAACATTGAATTGACGCCATTGATGAGCATCTTCTTTTTCACGTCGGCATATAGCCCAGTCCAGCAACGCATTAGAGCTCCTACATATGGCTAATAATCTCAACAGGGTTCTTGATTATGATCCCCTCAAATCATGCTTTATTTTGTGCTTTCCATATTGCCCAGCGAACAGAGCCGAAGCCATGTTTTGACGGTGACACGATTTTTAAAACATTTTCACTTCTTAGTTTTATAAAAATATTTACTTCGCATTCCCAAACTCAACGGCTTAAAAGTTATCCATGATTTATATTCATAATGTTCGATCCAAGCTTTGTCTAAAATTTGAAATTTTTTTATAGGTAAAAGTGACATGAATTACCAGCATGAAGGGAGTAATTTTTATTGCTGGAGTAGCTGAAAATAAGGATAGCTTTTGAGATGATGATATATTACTAAAAAAAGTTAAAAAGCTACATGCACTCACAATTATGGTAGTTGAAATTTAGCATGAAAACAAGTATATCATCACTAGTCAACTGGTAATAAGACCTGGCAAGGTACATCCACGACTCCCGACAACAAACCGACAAATAGATCGATTCAGTAGAATTCCATTTGTGTCATCAAGGACGACGAGAAGTAGTTGATGGTGATTCTGCATCGTCCATTTTGACAGAGGACATGCTTGAGCTGTCGTAGCTGATCGGGGACTGGGACCCTATTCCCCTTCTCGTGGTGGGGAAGATCATGAACACGAAGCTGGACAGCACGGCCATCCCCAGCGGCATGTTCTTGAGCAGCTGCTTGACGTTGTCGCCGGCGTCAGGGAAGAAGCACTGCTGCAGCCTGACGTCGCTGCCGACCACGGTGAGGAAGACGACGGCGGTGAAGAAGGCATGCACCCAGTCCAGCTTCTTGAGCCCCCGCTTCTGGAGCTCAGGGAGAAGGTTCTTGAACACCTCGTCCTCCTCCTTATTCCGCTTCCGGTCGAGGTTGAAGATGTTGAGGCGGCCCGGTGTGGCCACGCCGTAGTAGACCTTGCCATCGTACACGACGCAGCCGGTGAAGGCGAAGAAGACGCAAGAGGCCGTGAGGAAGGCGACGAGCGAGATGCTGAGCCAGAAGTTGGAGCTGTAGCACTCGCCCAGCTCGTTGGTGAAGGACGGCGACAGCGACTGGTACGCCAGCACCGAGCCCGTCGGCAGCAGCTGCGCCAGGTTCGACGACGCCGACGACAGCACCTTGTCCACGGCCACCGTCGCCTTGCCGGAGTCGTCCTTTGTCGCCGCAGCGTCGCTCCGGTTTTGCGGTGTAGTGGGAGGATGACACGACGAAATATTGGATGTGTGTCTAGATACAGATATAGTTCCTATCAAAAGAGTGGTGGGAAGAATTGGTTGCTGTGTAGGACAGGATGCAATGCCGATGCCGATCAACCTATATAGAGATTTGTATGTACAGTGGTAGAAAACAAGGAAGAGCAATTAATACAGAACAAGACGTATGTCAATGGTTTTTCATGCCCTAAGTTCCCCAATGTTATCTTCTGAATAATAACCTATATACTGGAGATGGCCTGACTATGCATGCATACAACTACGGTCAAGTGTTTCTCTTCATCGCGGTAGTTGAACCGTAGCACTCATTGTAACAGAACCGCCCAATTTATAAAAGCATAAGTGCAAAAACCACTCGCTAAACAAGCGATTATCACACTTAAGTCCTTATAAACCCGGTAGTCCGGAAATCTCGAAGGATTTCAAACCAAACATCCTCAACCAAGATCGTACAAGTTTAGCGTCACCATCCACATGTTACGATATTTCACAAATAGTTCAATAACATCAGAGTGCGGAAGTTAAAGTTATTACAAACCAAGTCTTCAAATACGAGTAGCGAAAGCAAAGTAGTTTTGAAAGCTCCACCCAACACACACTTAAGTTTAATACAGTGCCAGCTGAAAGTCAATCCACCAAAAGCAGTTGGGGAGAATATTAAGAATGACCTTACCCTTGGTCTTTTAATTCACTGGATAAAGACAGGTCTCGTAGTACCCGTGGAAGATATGCCCGCCTGCACAAACAACAAGCGGGAAAAACCCTGAGTACAAGAAGGTACTCAGCTAGATTTACCCGTCTGACATAAAATAAAAGACTTCAAAGAGTATGACAGGCTTTATCGGGGGATAGCTTGACTCATTTGCTGAAAAGCAGTGGTAACCATTTTATAGTGACAGCTTAGCTTAATCATTTCTATTTATGCTAGGTGAGCACCTACACTATACATCATTATAGTATATTAATCATGATTAAGCAATCAAGTAGTAATCATAATCATTTAGCTTAACTCATCATCATCATTATCAACATTCCATAATCATTACTACGATGGCGTAGCTCAAGTCAAGTGTTCACTGTCTAGGAACGATGGTGATTCGAATCGATTACTACTAAGCTCAGGGGGTATTCCTCACACAAACCACACTCACCCGCTAAAGTGAGCTACACGTCACCGTGGCACATATCCGGGAAGAAACACGGTTTTGACTGGAACCACCGTACCCAGGGACCGCCCGACTGCCTTAGCCAGCCTTGCTGGACCTCAGACTTACTCTTCGCGCCCCCGTGGTCCCCCATCCATCTCCAATACGGTGCAAACGGATCGAGAACCGGCCTGGATAGTGTTAGGCTTCGCGGTCGGAACGACTTATCCGGCCAGCTAAGTGTGAGGCATGCATTCAACATGACTCAAGGGACGCGCAACAGCACGGTCCTTAATCGACACAGACGGAATCACTATGGTCCAACAACCCCATAAGACTCCGCCCGGTCTCCAATTATCATAACCATTACCAATAACCAGATGATATCAACATAAGCTTTCATCAACCATAAGTAACCACCTATGCTCGCGGGTGACAGGAATTCACCCGACTTTTACCGTGTAAGCAAGCTAAGCAATGAACTCGCCCTAGACTAGCAGGGTAATCAAGGTAGGATAATTCAAGGGTAAACAAGGATATCATGCATCAACGGTTGCACATAACTCCTATACTTAATGCATCAATCATAAAGCATAATTAGACCGTTAGAAAGCATAGGTAAGTAATGCTCCGGTGCTTGCCTTTCTCGAAGTCACTCGCGAAGTGATTCGGGCACTCAGGTAGATCGTCCTCTTCTATCACCGGCTCCTCTTCGAGTCCTTCCTGCTGCTGCTCCTCGACCGGGCTCTCCTCGTATGGTGAAGTGAAGGGGCCCTCCTGCGAACCTGTATGATGCAAATGCCCGATATAAACATAAAGAATGCACAGGTGCGATGCTCATGAGTGAAGATGATTGACAGTTCATTTGACAGAGTAGGCGCATATCTCCTCTCTACTAACAACTTATCTCATTTACTGAGTATGTGCATATCTCTTCTCTAACACTTAGAGAAGTGTATAAAGAAGGTGGGCATGCACACACCACACATGTATAAAAGAGAAGTAACACTACTCATAAGTCAAACATCATATTTCGGATATGGCACTGCATAACATGACCAGCAAGCAAAACATAATTAAAAGTGCCCAAAAAACAATATAGAACTTATTAAAACCATTAATTCAAGGCCTCATCATTTCATGTGAATTTAAGGGCTTGAACTGTGACCTCTGTCTAAACAGTCCAGAAAATTCTACAAAAATTACAGGAGCTATATCATGCTAAAACAGAGCCATGATCAAATTTTCATCATATTTTACTAAGTACAACAGCCTACATAAAAAGATGAAGCAGCAGGACAGAATTGCACATTTAACAACTTTATACAGTGAAAAGTATCAAACAACAGATTTCATATTTTAACTAGAACTTCTTAGCACAAGAGCAGTCATCAAAAATTACCAGGTCACAACTCCTCATAATTAATTTACTAAAAATCATTCAAGAAAATAGCCTAAAATGCAATTAAATCACATCTTCATATTTTTACATAGGAACTGTATGGAATATATTTTTCCCAACCTAACAAAACAAGAATCACATTTTTCTGAGCAGTATACAATTTACTATGCATTTATTCAGATTTTAGCAATTATAGAAATTAAATAATTCTACACAGAAAAGTATCACCAAAATTACATTTCATATTTTTCATAGATAGATCACCTCACTAGAAACCTAACAAAACAAATCCCATCAAATTTGGATCACATTTGCACCAGTTACAAATTAAAAAGCATTTAAAAACAAATCTGGAATTTCATTTTTCAATTAAACCGAGCCCTAGCCGGTGCATGGACCTGGTCCAGTGGACCAAGGTCACTGGGCCACGGGACCTATGGGTCCACGGCCCCACCTGATGCCGAGGGGGGAGGTAACCGGCGGCGATAGCTGGCGGGCGGTGAGCTCCCCCGGGCGCATCCAAGGGCACCGTGTGCTCAGCGCAGTGAGGCGCACCCGTGACGGTGTTGGCGACCGACTGGACGGCGGCTAGAACGACGGCGGCGGTGAGCGGCGGCGTGGGGTGGCTCGGCATGTCACCGACGGCGGCTATTTCGGGCGATGGCCGGGCACACCGAGGCGAAGCGCAAGCTTCCTAAGCACGAGGCGGAGCTTGCCGACGGGTTGGGTGCTCGGATTGGCTCCCGGCCTTGGGCGCTACAAAGATGGCGGCACGGCGGGCGCTGCGATGCAAGTGCCGGCGAGCACACGGTGCGGCGGCGCAAGGCCCTAATCGCCTAATCTAACATACCGGGCGGGCAAGCGCAAGCCCTAGCGGCTCCACTACGCGGTGGCGAGGCTAGAGGAGCGGCGGAGGTGGTCGACAAAGATGAGCCGGGGAGCTTCGACGAGGAACTCCGGCCATGGCGGACGGTGGAAAAATGGCGCAATGCGCCCCTCACCTTGGCTCGGTTGATCCAGACAGTGCGGTGGCGATGTGGAGGAGAGCAAGGCGGAGCTGTGGGCGAGGTTTGGCGGGTGTAGCCGGCTCCGGCGAGCGCGAACGACGGCGGCGGCTTCGGGAACGGCGGTGGCGAAGGCGGTGGGCGCGCTGCTGCTGCGCGAGAGCGAGAGTGGAGAGGGAGTGAGGCGGAGTGCGCGAGGAGGAGCGGTTCGCATTTCCAATTTGGGGTGATGGCCGGCCGGGGGCCCCACTTCGCCGGGCGCCGTCCCCGGCCACACGGCGCGACGCGAGAGGGCTGGGCGAAGCGCGTGGCGCCCGGCTCGAGCCGGTCGGCCATGACGCGCGGCGCGCGGGCGCGCTGGCGGACGCGGGCCACGGGCCGAAGTTGCCGCCGGCCTGCTCGGTTGCGCTGGCATTTTTTTTTGAAAATTTGAATTCAAATGCAACTGATCAAAAAGCCACTTTTTGTCAAATTTAAAAGCAGTTTCAGTTGAAATGCCCAAAATAAAAGCTGTAGATAATTTCAAACTGAACAACTTTCATTTTGGGGTCAGGGTCAGATTCAAAAAGGAATTTGAATTATAAATAGAATTTGGAGGAAGGCTTTTAAAAAGGAAATTTCAGTTGAATTTCTTTTTTGCTTTCCATTTGGCAATTCTTTTGCAAATAAAACTTTGTCAAAACATTTCAAAACACTGGGCACACAGATCCAAACTTGATCAAGCAATTACCATGATAATTAATTCACTAATTAAACAAGCATGATCAAGCAATTAACATCCAAATGCAAACACATGAAATAAAGGACTTGGAATTAGGGTTTGCAGGGAATGATGCTCATGCTTATGCTAAAGATGATCATGCCATGCTTAATGATGATTAAAATTAATTAGTTATGGCCTAATGCATGCTTAACACTTGAGGTGTTACACTCATCCATGCACATGGATAATTCAAAATAAAAAACGTGCAACTACTAGATTCCTTCACCACGTCCAACGAACTCAGGCCTGTTTATTATACAGGACCGTCTTGGTATAGATCTGGAGGGTACAAGCTTTCTTTACAGTAAAAACAACCTAGTACATGAACAAATTAAACGAGAGAGAGAGAGACATAGAGATTGAGTCGGGATTGCGGATCAGTCTCGGCAGTGGGAGCAGTAGAGGAAGATCCGGTCCCGACCATCACTGGTTTGGTGGTGACAGTCTGCGCACAGCCTGCTTCGGTTGGGGAAGAGTCGGTGACGATGCGGGGAAAGAAGAGGTTGCAGTGTCCGGCAATGATGTTAGAGACGGAAGTGGTCCAGCGTCAACGGTAAAGATGTAGCTTTCCATCGCTGGCTGCGCCCCTCACTAGATCGGGTTAGGGTTTGTCGGTGAGAAAAGGGACTCAAGGTAAACCTTGTAATGCGAGCCGTCAGCCCCCATCTCTTTATAAAGCGCAGCATGATGGGGAGCCATGTGACATTTATTGGGCTAGGTGCCCTCCGATCAGGGCACGAGGTCAAGGCCCAAATGATCGATGGGCTAAGTAGGTAGGAAATCAATCTAACACGGCCCTGCTGCATTTCACCATGCATGTCCAATGAACTCAGGGTCGGTTGTTTTTTAGCTGTTTCAGTTGGTAGCTGCTGCATTTCATATTCGTTTTGGCCACATGCTCCTTTGTCTGGTATGAGATGACCAAAGATATAATCGTGTGCACCAAGCTGGAGGCCACATCGCTGTGTGTGGTGCAGCCTCAGTGCTAATTGCAGGCCATGGACGATAATTATCAATCACTATTAATGACCTCCTTGCGTTCAAAAAAAAAAAAGCTATTAATGACATCCTCTCCCTTAAACATGGTTCAAATTGCTGCACGGTTACAAAGCTAAAGAGTGGAATGGACTTAAAATGGACGACACTATGGGTAATAATAGGCTGCAGGTAGAAAGTTTTTAAGGATTCCTCGAAAGCATCGCCATCTGAGTGGTATAACATGCAAGGAGCATCTGAGTTCACTTATATACTGGAGATGGCCTGACTATGCGTATAATTACGGTGAAGTCTTTCTCTTCAATGTTCATCAAGGTAATTGAAATGGATCACTCATGCACTTCATATGCATAATTCAAAATAAAAAAAACTACCGCTAGATTCCTTCACAACGTCCAATGATGAACTCCGGCCCTGCTGCCATCAACCAATGTTATTACCTAGCAGCTGTGTTTGTCTCGGGTTAGCCATTCTCCATCATAAATGAAAAACCATCTCTTTCCAACAACTTATCAGTCAGCTGTACTTGTGTTCTTGTTCCATTTTTTCGGCTAATGATAGGAGTTGGCTCCACGACAAGCATGAAAAAAGAACCCAAGCAGCATGTTAATGGTGCAGAGGGCCACAATAGGATATGGGATCCATGGAGCCAACAAGTTAGCGCCTTGCTCGGCAGCGGTATGTGCGGACATTAGTGACGCCTCTGAATTTCCAACACAGGCATTGTACAATAGGCAGGTTGGGGATGCCTCTAGAAACGTTTTTGCGCTCGTCCAGATCCATTGATCACTACACTAGGTCAAAATTCAGCATCATTGCCTGGCAGAAGGCAATTTACAGTGATGGTCTTGCCTGCCGTGTCATAAGGATCTATGGATAATTGTCCGGATCCAAAGCTTACAACACGGCATCATGAATCCAGAACAGTGATGGGCTACAGAGATTGTGCGTGCCCATATTTTAAAGGGTTATTTTGATCTATACCATTACAATTTTGTAAGTTTAGAAAACTATCATTACCTAAAAAAGTTTAGAAAACTATACTACTATTCACCTATTTTAAGATTTACCATTATAATTCTTCTACTGCTTGAAGTTTGCCATTTTCTATATTTTTTCGCGACCTTTGAACCCAGCTGTAGGTCTATACAAATTTTGTATAGAGAAAAACACCCCCGTCATCTTCCTCTTCTTCCTCCTCCGGCCACCGTCCTCCATGGCTGTATGGTCCATCTCCTCTCCTCCTCCCATCTCCTCACCGGCCCCAGTCCTCGCCCACTGTCCTCGTCTTCTCCCAGAGTCCTCGCGCGCGTCTGTGCCTGTGCTTGCCACCCTCGGCTCGGCGGTGGCCGGATCTGTGCACGAGTTGGATGGCATGGGGCTTCGACCAGATAGGCACACGGGACGCCGCGGATGCTGATGCGCTGTGGAGTCGGAGTCGGTGAGATTGGCCTCATCCGCAGAGGTAGATGATGGGAGGGGTCAGAATCCGAAACGACGGCATGACCGGCGGAGTGGTCGTCGTGGTCGTGGTGCGAGTTCTCATGTGCGAGGCTGGCCGCCGCGCGCCACGACGACACCGACGCGAACCCCCGCCGCAAGGTCACGCGAGCCAGGCTGCGAGGCCACTCTACCGCGAGGTCGCGCGAGCCCCTGTCCCCGGGCTCTCGTACGGGCGTGAGGCCGGTCCTGGCATCATCACGCATCACAGCACTGTGTCCCCGCGGCGACTTGGGGAAGGAAGCAGGAAGGTGACCTTTGGTGCCCCAGCCCACATGGCAGTGACAAAGGATTGAGAAAAGTAGAAGGGGTATTGTAGGCAATACAAAAAAATATGGTTGACTGTAGATGGGGCAGAGAGTATCTAATTTGTACAAAATGGTATATTTCAAAGAACAACAAAATTACAATGATAGAGTATCAAAATGGTATATTTCAAAACTCAAAGAATTGTGATGGTATCAATCATAATAACCCTATTTTAAAAGCTTCAGTGTAGAAGTCTCCATTGGCCTGGCCAGGTTTTACTAGAGCCGATGCAAGAACATATAGGTTCAGCTCATACGTGCAAGAACTTTATTTATACAAAAGTCCAACTGCAACACACGCCATGTGTCCTAGTTTCTATCTAAGATGGATGTGAAACTTGTTGAGTTTATACTGATCGTACGTCGAGTGATTTCATGTCTACGTGCAGAACTCTTTCATGTTTTTTGTATATATACGCCCTGCAGTCTGCAGAATTCATTAAGTGCTACTTCATTGTTCCTTGTTGCCCAAACTAAACCAAGTTTGTCGCAGCACATTCTTCCCCAGCACTGGCACACCAATGCCAGAAATCTATTTATTCAGGAACAGAGAGAGAGAGAGAAAAATGTTGTTAAGCAACAAGTCGCAATAAAATACAGGCATTTCGATTCATGCAGTCATATTCCAGGGGCTTTTTAGTAACAAATAGCATGCATTCACAATAAAGGCCACGCGCATATATTCCATACTGTATAAGTATATATTTGTTATGTATCGACTTGCTAGCTAGCAATGCAAGCCCGTAATAGTATACTAGCGGAGCTTCCCAATTCAATCAGGGACTGAATTCAAGCGCGTACATCTGTTATACCCAGGAGTTCGTTGATCTTGTTCCATGAAGTCGTAGGCCGCCAGATCATAACTTTCTATATCGTCCAAAAGATCCTTTAGGGTGGACATTCCCATGACTACTACCAGTGGCGGCGTAAGACAATCACGAGCGCTGCCGGCGCCGCCGCACGCCTGCGGAGGAGCAGTGATGATCTCCTCGTTGCTCAGCAGGGCCATCAGCTTGTCCGTCGAGGTAACGTTCGCCGCCAAGAGGTACCGACCAGTACCTTTCGTTTCACCGGTCACGAGTGTGGTGCCATTGATGCTCACCTCCAGGGGGTTGCATCTGCATATATGTAGTGTAAGAGCGTGAATTAATAATAAGCTGTTATCGATTTGTGTTCAATAAAGCGGGGAAAACCTTTTTAAAAAATAATTAATGATGATGATCTGCATACTGTATATATGCATGACAGCTAAAAGTTTGGGCCCCTAGCTAGATCAGTTAAGAACTTAAGATCCCTTACTGGTGACGATCTTGGAGGGGCTGCTGATGCATCGCGCTATGCCACAAAGGAAGACCAGAGCCTCTTCCTGGTCGCCATGGGCTGGGAGGATGAGGAGAAGGAGCAGGCATACGTTGGCAGGAACCAGAAGAAGGCTCTTGGTTGCCATTGAGAATGATATGTGTGCCTCACAAACACAAGGGTTCAGTTCTGTATATGTAGGCGAAATGTGGAAGCAGTTGGAAAGCTGTACCCTCCCTTGTCTTATCTCATGGAAAAACACTTTGACAAATGCACGTAGAGTATATGGGCTAGCATAGACAAAGTCATGTAGGCTATGCCGCTACGGTTCCAAAAGTCAGAGACTTGCTTCGGTTTCAAACTTGCTTCATAGTCTTCGAAACTAGTACATTTCAGGGAGTGTTTTGTTTGTAAAGTCTTAATAAAAATTAACCCATCGGAGATGTTACTTACACGTTTTCAATTGTATTGTGACACGTAAGATATATATAATGTGAACATATCAGTATCTTTTCTTTTTTTTTTTTTTGAGAAACAGAACATATCAGTATCTGAGACAAACAGATTTAACTATACATACCTCGATGAACGAAGGACCTCTGACATTTCACAATGCACGGAGCTTATATGACCTCCCCATACCCCCCCCTCTCCCAACCAAGATTCGTGGAACTTTGCAACGTTGTACCATAGAAAAGGTGCACATGTTGTACCATACAAATAGTTTCACTTTTTTAAAGAACCAAGGCATCAGAACTATGGGTCTCATCTTTCATCATTATAAAGCATGGAAGATAATAAAAGAGATGCGGGAGTTTTTTCGTTTTGCCACACTTTGTTTCTCAGGAGAAAACAGACAGAATCGCTATGACAGTCACACTTCATTTTTTATCCGAAGTGCAACTGAAGAAAATTGGGAACTAAGTAACCAAATCCATAATCACAGTGAAAAGAGGAGGAGAAAACAGACAGAGACACTGCTCTATCCCGCATCATCGCACAGCCATACTGTGCATGGACAAGCCCGCGCTCGGAGTCACACGTGCTTCACACCTCTATGGCCGCATGAAGGAGAAAGAGGAAGAACGAAGCAAAGACAAGCGGGACAGAGACAGAAGAAATGAAGAGTGCTAAGATAGAGAGATAAGAACATGTGGTGGTGAGAAAGATAAGATAAAGGCTGGGCACGCAACCCAACGCAAGGAGAGAGAGTGTGAGAATACGTAGGCAGCCAGGGAATCCAAAACGAAAATTTCAAACTGCATACACGCGTAGTTGTTTTTAGAGCCGGTGCTCTTAAATGATCTGTCTCTAAAAATCGATTTTGAGAGGCAGCTCTCCTAAGACAACCGCCTCTGAAAGTGAGTGATATTTAGAGGCAGTTGTCTTAGGAGAGCCGCTTCTGAAAATCGATTTTCATAGACGGATTTATTAATGGAACCGCCTCTAAAAATTACTCATTTTCGGAGGTGGATTTCTTAATGGAAGCGCCTCTGAAAATTGATTTTTAGCAACGGTTGTATATCTAAATTGCTTCGCGCGAAGTTAGTGGTGGTTTGCTATTTGAACCTTTTCTGAAAATAAAAGAGGGAGCTTCTGATGTGAATTTCCGTAGTAGTGGAATGCAACACTGTGCTATTCTAATCTTTTCCTTGCACGGTGCACATGTTTAAGCTTAATACTGTACTGAAAATGTAGCATGATAGCCTATTCTTGTACAAATTTGGTTTTGGAGCTCAGCTTTCATATGTATGTTACTGCATGCGTTGAAACAGGAAGAGATCGGAGAAGTTAATTTTATTTTACTGTGACTACTCTATGCCTCACACCAAGAAAAAAAATCCCTAGTAGTATACTAAACTCATTTTTTCCAAAAAAAAAAAAAAAAAAACTGTAGGGGACTTTTTTCAAATCGTAGGTATCGTAGAAGGCCAACTGTGTGGGCCGTCCTGATTTGGCATGGGCCCATTAAGCCACGGCATGAGTGGAGTGGGCTGCACAATGAGGAGGTACGGTCGTCCTCGCCGGCAGGGAGGGAATTTTTTTTTTTTTAACTGATTTTCCAAAGAAATTTTAAAAAAACTAGGACCTGAAACTATTTTTATGTCTAACCACTTTTTGTAGCGCCATTAAAGTAGGCGCTACAAACCCGTGGACCGCGCCTTGCATGAGGGCGGTCCCCCCCCCCGGCGTGGCACCTTGCGCCCGGAGAGCCGACGTGGGGCGATGACGGGCAGAGAGGGGCGCGCCGGCATGCATGGCGCGGTCCCCGGCCGCATCTACGACGTGGCGGAGACCGGCGCCACCAGCTGTGGCGCTGCCCTCCTTTTTGCGGAGACAGCCCTGGCCGGGTTGTACATTGGATTGAAGGATGGAGCACCTAGAGAATCGCAACATGGTCGAAATGAGAGAGGAGACGAGAGCAGGAGGAAAGAGAGAGGCTGGCGGCCTGCAGGATCCATCACGTCAATTCATCTAGCACTACTTAGCACCTACTCACGGCGCATGCTTTGCATCATGCTATGCTAGCTGCCGCTGCCACTACTAGTACAAAGATGCAGTACCATCTACCATCCACTCCACCACCACTCGCGTCAGTTTTTTTAGGTGCATGGAGACCGAACACTTCATTAACGAAAAATCGAAATCAAATATTTTAAACACATGCAACACTCCATTTTTATGACCATTAGATTCAAATCAAATGAGCCAAAATAATTATCTAAATAATATTAAAAATATTAAACAAGGTAAATTAGAAATTTTTAAAAGGAAATCAAATAAAACATATAGAAATTCTAAAAACAAGAAAGATCAGATAACTCTTCAAATAGTTCGACCAATTATAGTTACGAATAATTACATGCATGAGTCCTCACCGAATTGGCGGCCGATCGGTTGCTTCACTTCTGTAAAACACGCATATTTAGGCGAGGGAACCATACAAAAATCAGTAGCTTTGCTTCAGTATTTGATTTTGCAGGTCCTCCCATTTCTTTAAAAAAATAACAAAAGAAAAATCTCTTATATAGACAATAATAACTGATTTGCTACACTGAGCC
Source organism: Chrysopogon serrulatus (assembly GCA_015844335.1). Lineage (NCBI taxonomy): Eukaryota > Viridiplantae > Streptophyta > Magnoliopsida > Poales > Poaceae > Chrysopogon > Chrysopogon serrulatus. The sequence goes on from JADLZL010004275.1 coordinate 210,256, forward strand.
TGCAGGTATTAGCTCAAGATTTCGCACTAAAATATATCTCCGGACATGCATTCTCGAATCATAACTTTCTCGATTTCTATGTTCTCTACGATACGGATATATATTTTTAATGGATAATTTTCATAGAACAATCTTTTATGTAGTTACATATCATTTTTCTTTCTTTCTTTCTTTCTTTTTTACCTACATATCGTATCTTTTTGTCTTCAGTTTCAGATAGATATGGTTTTATTTAGATTGCGTAAAATAGCGAGTTAAAATTTGATATGACGAAGAGAAAATGAAAAAAAAATGAAATCTAAATAATGCCATAGTTTAAATTATTTGCTACTCCCTCTGTCCCTTTTTATTTGTCGCTTCGTTTTCTGAGATATAAATGCCGGTAATTTTAATAAATAATAAATATTATCGATTACTATCATAATTAGTATCATCGGAAAGATCTTTGGATCTAGTTTTTTAACAAAATTATTTAGAAAATCAAATATTGTATGTATTTTCTATAAATTAAGTTAAATTTGTGGCACGCATCCAACGGTGACATGTAAAATAGGACGGAAGGAGTACATGAGAGAGGTGTTTGGAGGACTGGAGCGGATAAAAAAATGTTTACGTCCCATCGAATTACGATTGCTCTCATTGCTCCTAGGGTTCAGTAGTTGGCGTAGGCTACAGCTCATAATTGCAGCCTACTAGTGGAGTACAAGGCGTATCAGGCTCGGCTACTCCGCTATGGTCTAGGCTTGGCCGCTTGAGCTTGGGCAATCTACGAGACCGTTTTCTCGAGTTTGAAGGTTAGCGGGCGGCTCGGGATTGGAGTATCCAGCTGCTCCATCTTTCTTGTTTTTAGAATTTCTATATGTTTTATTTGATTTCTTTTTAAAAATTTCTAATTTACCATGTTTAATATTTTTAATATTATTTAGATAATTATTTTGGCTCATCGATTTGAATCTAATGGTCATAAGAATGGAGTGTTGCATGTGTTTAAAATATTTGATTTCGATTTTCGTTAATGAAGTGTTCGGTCTCCATGCACCTAAAAAAGACACGAGTGGTGGTGGAGTGGATGATAGATGGTACTCATGTCTTGTACTAGTAGTGGCAGCAAAGCTTGCGCCTGCATGGTGCAAAGTGCATGCGCGTGAGTAGGTGCTAAGTAGTGCTAGATGAATTGACGTGATGGATCCTGCAGGCCGCCAGCCTCTCTCTTTCCTCCTGCTCTCGTCTCCTCTGCGCATTTCAACCATGTTGCGATTCTCTAGGTGCTCCATCCTTCAATCCAATGTACAACCCGGCCGTGGGCTGTCTCCTCAAAAAGGAGGGCAGCGCCACGGCTGGTGGCGCGGTCTCGCCACGTCAAGATGCCGGCGGGGGACCGCGCCATGCATGCCGGCGCGCGCCCTCTCTGCCCGTCATCCGCCCACGTCGGCTCTCCGGGGCGCAAGGTGCCACGCTGGCGGGGGGGACCGCGCCCTCATGCAAGGCGCGGTCCACGGGTTTGTAGCGCCTACTTTAATGGCGCTACAAAAGTGGTTAGACATAAAAATAGTTTCAGGTCCTAGTTTTTTTTAAAATTTCTTTGGAAAATCAGTTAAAAATAAAAAAAAATTCCAGGGAGGAGCACTGATGTGTCGCCACACGCGCCCAGCATGGCAAAGTGCTCCGCCGCACACGCACCTCAGCGGCACGACGACGTTGCCCGTGTCCAGCTCTAGCCAGACGTCGTCGTACCGGAACTTGGCCGCTAGCAGGAACGCAAAGTGCATGGTTTTGTGTCATCGCCGGTGCACTTCAAGTGCAGCACTTTGCCACAAGCTTCTGCATGCAGCACTGTACTGTGCCGCGCCGCTACGGCTGACCAATGGATTGGAGTCTGAACAAGTAGAATGATGTAGAGGGGTATACTACGGCTGACCAATAGATCGGAGTCTAAACAAGTAGAATGATGTAGAGGGGTATACATTCAAAAGAAAAAAAATTGAGGGAGGTTTCTATAAAATAAAAATAAAATCATGGAGTTTATGCACCATCTATCAAGATTGTAGACTAAATAGATTAGTTGGTTAGGTACCTTGTGGTAGAACCTACTCACCCGGGTTCAAGTCCTCAACTAGGCATAGGTGATCGTATTTTCTTAAAATTATTCCATGATTTAACGGCATTATGCTTTAAGTGGTAAGGGTGACTTCAGAAATTAGATCTGTCGTCTCAGACTTTCAGAGGTACTCAGAGGTGAGGGTTTACGTACACATATTGTAGGAGATGAGTGTTTATGGACGTCTGCATTGTATAATTTAAAAAAAAATCACTTTCAAACCTAATGAATTAAATTGACACACTATCACAAGTTAATGGACTAACTATGTATTTTACTCATATATTTTACTCTTATGAAAATATAGTTAATAGATAATCTAATGATACATAATATTTTCTATATCTAAATGTACTTAGATATACACTATGCCTAAATGTATAGTAAAAACAACAAATAAAAAAGCCAAACTGTCTATCAGGGATGGAAAGGAGTAGCAAAATATGAGCCAAATAAGTGAAATGTTGACACACAGGAAACTACATAAGCAGATAATGAAATACTGCCACAGTGAAAGATCCACACACACACACGCACACAAATGAAGTGCTTCGCTACATCCCGCCGATTCACAAGTTCGGATACAATTACCTACTAGCGGAACCTGGAGCATCATGTCCAAACCTAACTACCAAACAAAACGCCTAGATCCAAACTATCTGACTCAAAACGCACTGTTGCTTCCTCGTCACTTTCATCATCAGTGTACCATAAATTGCACGAAGCATCAGGCGAGCCTGTTTCAAATAGGTCAATGATAGGATGTCTCAGATCTTCCACTCCTTGGTTCTTGCATGCATAACATTGGCCTGACGAAAAAAAGGCAAGCAAAATGTATCAGAAAACTGTAAGTACATTCACACATATTTCATATAGGATATTCACTACTGGAAAGCAGAAATTCCCTGACGGTGCACATACCGTCAGGGAAATATGAAATATCGTCAAGAAAATACGATTTTAATTTCTTGGGGGTGGCACCGTCAGGGCTGGGTCGACAGGGTAAACGTATTTCCCTGACGGTTAATTGTCAAGGAATACGATTTTGATTTTCTGACGGTCGAAAACCGACAGGGTAAATTGTATTTCTCTCACAGTGGAAACCGTCACAGAAAATTATATCACCGTCAGAGAAAATTATTTCCTTGACGGTGCAAACCGTCAGGCTATAAGATAATCTACCCTGACGGTATTCTACCGTCAGAAAATTTTATTTTTCTTTGTCGGTGCCTTCTCTTCCCTGTCGACATATACCGTCAGGGAATTGATTATTCACTGTCGGTGACGTTTTCCCTGTCAATAAAACAGCATCAGGGAAATCCTTTTCCCTGACGTTGTTGAACCGCCAGGACAATACCACCGATAGAAAAAAACGGCATAACAGCTTTTTCCATATAATTTAAACCAGATATGTTTAATGTAATATACACAGAACCATGAAGACTCATACCACAATAAATACAATACACCATCATGTATACTGATAGATTAGTCTGGATAAATCCATTACATATATGAATGTCTTGTTTGCATCAACACAATTAAATACATAAGATGTCCAAATATTTAGAATCCATCTATCCAAAATAACTTCTCCAAACAACCAACAGTACTAGCTGAACGTTAGACTAGGTCTCAACATCCACACCACTAAGTACTAGTATCAACCTAATTGTATGCCCACGCAAACACTTCAAAAGATAAAACAACCATTCGGTCTTGAATGAGACTAGCACCGGCACCTCTGTATTCACATTTGCAAGGTCTAAGCTGCATAATTAAAAAACAAGTTCTCAGCAATAATATAGAATCATGGCTTGATAGAGTAATAGATATAAGAAAGGAGCAGCAGATGCATATTGATGTGTTAGACACTCCATGCCTAATTCTATTTCTAAGTATTAGAATATAGAATCATGCCTAGTTCTATTGATACATATTCGCTGTAGTCTGTTAAACAAATGAAGAAAGATTTTAAGCATTGAAGGAAGATTGCAGCAATACCTTGTTTTGCTATTAAGAAAAACAACACAAAATAAAATAAATGAGTTGTATGGCATGCAGACTGCCTATTATAGCCATTCACAAGTATCATCTCCTATCTAACAAACCAAAGTGGTATATTTCTTCCAAAATTCAGACTGTATACACTTGTAATTTGACCAGCTGTTATCCAATGGCAGCATTTACATTCAGCGAGGCAAACCGAGATGGCTAAGGTAACATTCACACCTAGCATTTAGGCAAATTGTGATGGCCTTCAGGTAGCATTCAGATATCCACTTAAAAAAAACTTAGAAAGCACTTTACTGTGATTTGTTATAAGAGAACAGAAAGAGCACACATGTTAAGTTCATGCTCAGAAAGCATGAACTTAACACAGGAAAGGAACATAGTTCTAAACAAGTTTATTTGTGCTGAGCAAGAAAAGTAGATCGTGCTGTGTTGCCTTGACGCAATGTTAACAGACCCTCAAAGACAATCTTTGTTTCTTATTTAACACAGGAAAGGAACATAGTTCTAAACACTAAAGCTGATTCTATGATTCTGGGCAACCACATACGGAGTAATAATAACAGCATATTTCTAAACACCATCCCCCTCACCTGCCATTTTGATCTCGATGGCCTGCTGCGTGGTATGCCTATCATGCCTCAGAGTTCAACAGTTTAGCTGGCACTATCATATCACCCTCATCCTCTTGCACGAGTCCAGAGATGAACATCCTGCAAAACAGACACGTGCATTTGCCTATCATCTTTAGGCCAATCTTCCAATATACAAGGCAAGTGCAACTCAGCAAGGGTGCTTACTCCCAAGGCACTTCAGCAGCATCGAGTCACCGTCATCATACACCATGGCGTGCTCCCAGTCAGCATCACTGTCCAATAAATAGGCACAAGGACTGATAGATCAAATTAAGCATATTTCAATAGCAAGATGTAAAAATAGGCATAGCTAGCAAATCGTTTACATAGAGCACACACACGTCTCAAATCATATTTCCATCAGAGCCCACACAACAGGTGCATGAATCTAAAGAGAACATAAGCAGCAATGCAATGTGAATCCAGCATGTTTAAATGAGAGCATGTCAGACCAAACCAATGTGTGTCTATTTACTGAATACATTTGTGATTAGATCAAACTATCAAAGCAATACACTTTGGAACTAATCTATGTCTATTTACTGAATATACTTGTGATTAGATCAGTCAGATCTGAAAACAAAAAGGCAAATACCTCAAGTTAGCTCATCGTCCTGGCCACCAAGGCACTCGACGGCCTCAACAAACTACCCGTGCAGCTCCTCCGTCCACCGCATCCAGCAGACGAGGGAATAGTTGGCCATGAGCACGCCGCAGAAGGCCCTCCCGTGCGCGCACACCTCGGGGAACTGGGCGTCCGCGAGCCCGGGCAGCGGATGGGCGACGCCGTCGCCGTCTCGCCGAAGCAGCAGATGGTGAAACTGGTGCGCAGGCCGCAGACGCCGTCCTCCCCAATGCGAGCGCCGCGTACCCGGTGGCCGCCGCGCCGTCCGGGCCGACGACGTCGAAGCTCCCGCCCGCCGGCGTGCCGGCGACTTCCTCGGCCGCGGTGTCGTTCCCGAAGCAGCGGATGGAGGCCAGCGTCCCTCTGAGGATGCCGCAGACGAAGCCCCGCACTCGATCCGCCGTCGGTGGGTGCGCGACTGAGGGCGCAGAGAGAGAGAGCTGTTTGTGCGGCTGGACGGCTGAGGGTGGGAGAAGGAAAGGAGGTAGAGGAATGCAGGCGTTACTTATATAGTCTAGGGTTTTAAGTGGGCCGGTTTGGGCTGGTGGGCAGAGAAAGAGAGATGCGCGACCCAAGCCGTAGCTGCTGGGCCTTAAACATTTAATAAGTTTAATTTATGCACTACTATTTGATTAGACACTCTTGTCAAGTAAATATTCTAATCCAGTGGTATTCATGTACCCAAAATACTTTTAAATAAAATACAGTACATATATGTCCATTTGTAGAGGCTTCAAAAATTTTGGAATTGATTTATTATTTTCTATAGTTTCAATGAATATTTGAGCACCTTTAGAAAATATCTATAATTTGAACTACACGTCTTATCTAATAATATCCAAAAATTATAAAAAATAAGTTTAAGAAGACATTTTCTATTTGAGGCCACATCCTAAAAATAAATGAAAAATTAAGTGTTTTGTTGAGCATTACCCAAACTACTATTTTTGTGAGTTCCGTGTGAGCGACCTCCGCCGCCCGCAGCCTCCTCCTCCCCCCACCGGCGACCTCCGCCGGGACGCTCCTCCATCCCCACCAGCGCCGCCCGGCGTGCTGCACCCGCCTAAGGGTCCGCCTACCCCCCTAGGCGAGGCGATGGGCCTCGCCTAGTGAGTAATCGCGCGGAATCGCGCCGAGGCGAGCGCCTAGCGGAACTATGATTATCCATACTAAACAATGATTTTTCCATCCATCTCTGGATATGGCCAAGATTGAAACATATAAACATAAATATAAATTTTATAATGTTCTTCAAATCTTATTGGAGGTACCTACTATTCAATCTAGAAATACTTTCGATAAGTGTGCATAAATTCAAATCTTATTGGAGGTACCTACTATTCAATCTAGAAATACTTTCGATAATGTTGCTATTACCATTTTCGTTTGGATCCAATGGATAGCATAAATAATATTTTTTCCTAAAAACCTCCTTCACTTCAGCAAAATACAGCTTCACCTTCCAATCAGCTGAATCTGGCATCTTCATCCTTACAGTGAAGTTATAATGATGGTATACCTTGTCATAGCTCTCCACATTAAAACACTGGTGCTGAAGTTCATCAAGGTGGTAGTCCTCCAGCTTCTGACAACAAATCAACATATGGATATATTGGGAAAGTTCTAAAGTTTGAAAGTTTAATTCGTAAGAAACTATGTGTACCGCAAGATCTCGACTTATGCCAATCAACTTCTTGAAACACAGCATCACCTCCTCGTTCATCCAGGCCATTCCATTCGGAGTAACTTCTTCCGCTGAAGCTTCATACCTGAATCCACAACTAGTTTGAGACCAACGTCTTCCTCTATGGCTGGAATCGAAGTATCATAAAAGCAATGCCAAACATCGATAGTTCTTTTGCATACATAAAAAGTATAAAGCTACACTAGAGGTATGACTCGAATGAAAGTTTGTAAGCACGGCATGTACCAGTTGTTTAGAAACTTCACTCTTGCTACGTCTGGATGACTAGGAGGGTAAAATACAAAAGTCAGGGTAATGATACCAAACATGAATATTATCAATATTCTCTCAAAATATTACAAAAGTATCGAAGTGTAGCAGTAGTCAGACTCTTTCCTTCCCACTTTTCACTAGTTGTGCCAGCACCCTTCATGGTCATTAGCCTTATCCTCCCCTAGCAGCAAACGAAGACCATAATAACTGGCACTGCTTTAGCTATGCCAGACCAAATTCAAATCATGGGGCCTACTTGCTCAACCTTTATCAGCATATATGAATATGAAAATAACCAAAGCCTAAAATTTCCATTTTCCATATGACAGGAAGGCTTGTTTCCTGACAAAGATGTAGAGAAGAACAATATGTGACAATAAAAACAACAAAGCCTGGAGAAATTTCTTTTCTGTTAAACAACGGCACAACGCAAAAAAGAAAAACATTCTGACTTCATTAAGAATAAAGAAAAATACAGTAAGCCAGCAGGCGTACTCCCAACAAATCAATACCAAACATCAGCAAGGCAGTGATGGAAACAAAATAGAAGGAAAAGCAGACCAAAACATTAGAACCTCTACCTTGATTCAGTTGGTACCATAGTATGCTGAGGGTGAGCTGCTGCAACAGAAGCCTGTTCAGTAATAACACTGGGTAGCTGTGGTTCTGTACCCAATTCAGCAGCATAGGCATTGTCAATGGCCAAAAAGCAATCAGAAGCTACGTCGAGGTTGATACAAGGACGTGCATCTAAGTATTCCTTAACCATACGCTGCACATCCTTTGGGCTGAAGAAAAGCATGGTAATTGTTAAAAGCAACCAACATATCAAACTCCAAACTGCAGCTGTAGACGAAATGTCATGGAATGCAAACTAAACATTTGCTGGTGCTATTGAGCAAATGAATTCATTTCTACATAACAATTAACAAATGAAAGCGTGAATACAACAACAAATGAACTGTTATAGACTCATTTGTGGGCCACCAATATAGGCGCCAGGCTAGGAAGGTCACGGCTAATAGCAGTGTCTAAGTTCGGTCAGCTTTAGAAAGAGAATAAGAGGGAGGATTTTTAGGATCTCATTGGTTATTTGGTTAGGAAGTGCACCTGGACTATAAAGGTAGCACATAGGAATGTAATCAGGTTTTTATCGAAGAAGAATAGAACCTCCCTGAGCGGGTGGGGTTTATATTCGACGGTGGCTGCGCGTGGTTCAGCCGCTGCCGCCGGCGATCTTTCCACCGGGCCATTGCCCCGTTATCCTCTCCATTCCAATTCCCAGTCCAGCCTACTCCTCCGCTCTCCCCCTGCGTTCCCTGATACTACTTGGGAACCCATTGCTGACTTCAAGGAGCCAGTCCAGCCTACTCCTCCACTCTCCCCCTGCATTCCCTGATGCTACTTGGGAACCCATTGCTGACTTCAAGGAGCGCTACCCATTGTGGCAGCTCGCGGACAAGCTGTTTGTTGGGGAGGAGGGAAATGTTATAGACTCATTTGTGGGCCGCCAATATAGGCGCCGGGCTAGGAAGGTCATGGCTAACAGCAGTGGCTGAGTTGCCGGTCAGCTTTAGAAAGAGAATAAGAGGGAGGATTTTAAGGATCTCATGGGTTATTTGGTTAGGAAGTGCACCTGGACTATATAGGTAGCACTTAGGAATGTAATCAGGTTTTTATTGAAGAAGAATAGAACCTCCCTTAGCAGGTGGGGTTTATCTTAGACGGTGGCTGCGCACGGTTCAGCCGCTGCCGCCGGCGATCTTCCCACCGTGCCATTGCCGTGATATCCTCTCCGTTCCAATTCCCAGTCCAGCCTACTCCTCCACTCTCCCCTGTATTCCCCCACGCAGCAGCAACGCCGTGCCATGAACACAAAGGTTGTCACCAGCATGCTCACTTATACTGCTTATTCACCCTCATAAGAACACTATGCACTTGACTATGCAAGTGCTAGAGGTGTTAGATATATAAAAAATTTATTTTTTTGCACATTACAGGTTTATATCTGAATTAGCATCTTTAAAATGCCATCATGTATATAGCTTAGAATGATGACAGAGTAATTAATAGTATTTACATAGTGTGGTGCTACAACTACTCTCACATGCTACTGTGTTGCTTACTTGCTTATATTGTTTTGATCGATCTGTGTGTGTACTGAAATTTTAGCGCCTCAACAAGGCTTCTTGCTATTTCCAGTGTATTTCAGGCTTATATATATAAAACAACAAAAATGCCAGTATCGGTTGAAAATAGTGATGATGTACATACTCCACATCTGAATATAGCTTGGGGCGTTGCTCCTTGACATTTGGTATAGTTCTAAGAAGGGGCCTAGACAGCACCATAGATCGCGATATACCTTTTGGTGGGTGAAAAAAGAACTCTGTCTGTCTAGGAGGAGGCAACCTGCAGAAGCGAGAAGATGCTTTAGATGTTACCAATTTATGTGTTCCTTATTCATTCCTTCTTTTGTTGTAATGCATTAAAGCAAGACAATTTCGTACCAAAATAGTGTAATTTGTTGTGTCACATAAAGTACTTGTTCTCTTTTTACGTTACTAAACCCATATATCGACAGTTAACTTTTGTTTTAGAGGATTCTTACCATTATGTAGCGATAGAAAAGATTAAATTTTAGCAAAGATAAAAAAGAGCAAAATATACGTACCATGCACAGTCATCATCAGTTAACTCTTCATCTGTTTCTGTTTGAGGGGTCATAAGTGGAGGGTCAGAAGTGGTATGCTCCTCTTGCCTGATAAAAGAACATTACAAAGGAACAATAATCATTAGAAAGAATATCCAGAAGAATTTATTATGAACTTGCTACACAAGTAAACACAAGTCAGACAATAAACAGCAATAACCATGACACTTACCCTGCTGGTATTCTTGGTGGAGCCTCTCTAGGCTGATCTGAATAGAGAACACTCTGCCCAACATTGGTCTCAATTCCAGCCCCTTGAGCTACAGGATGACTACAAATTTTGAATCAGCACATGTAAGTATATTGACTAGTATAGCAATCTACAATCTTTTTCCATTACCAAGAAAGGAAGTGAAGTATATTTATGGAACCTTTTATACATGTTAAAGGATAATAAATTTGAAGGATCAGCAAAAAGTTTTCAGGAGAAACATTCCAAAATCGCAAGGGTGACACATAAATTAATCAGAGAAGCCCTGGTGTTGGGCTGGTGCTAAGGCATTGCAGCTCATTTGTAGGTCATTGCCACCAGCTCCTTAGGCTCCGGATGGGTTTTTTGGTCGTGTTTTCTCTCTTTGCAGCGAGTGGTGTTGTTAGTCTTGTACTAGGTGGCCTAAGGGAGTTAGCTTTGCCACTCCTTTGGTTTTTCTTTTTTCTCCACTTAATGAAATGACATGTAGTTTTCTTGCACAGTTTCAGAAAAAAAATAGAGAAGCCTATTTGACTTCAGATTACACAATACTTCTGCACAGCTAGCGTCAAAAAATACTCACTGGACAACAGTCCTGTGCAATTTCCTAGCCCTTGAAGCTAGAATACACCAAAAAATACATGGATCACTCAAAGAGCCTGGGCTACATTTACGCCCCTACAAAGAACTTTTTTCTATGTAGCTCTCATTTAATTGTGAAATGCTAGAAGAGTATGAAAAGTCAGCCTAGCTACTGATACGTACAGGACAAGATTGCTTCTTTGGTCACTATGGAATCATCGTAATCAATGTGTCTAGAATTAATCCTAACCTTGAGGATGTTTTGGTTTCTCTGAGAGACGAGCTGCACCTTTGGAATTTCACATCTTCTGGCACCAGTGCCTACCAATGAGTGAGCTCTTGGTTTTTTCTTTGGTCAAGGTCAAGTTTCTTAGTGAGTCTAATTAAGTTTGAGTGTGTGGGTATGGGTTCTGGTGCTGTAGAACTACCTTTTCATTCTTCTTAATATAATGATACGCAACTCTCCTGCATGTTTGAGAAAAGAAAAAGATTGTTCATTTCTTGATCATTCATTTGCCCTCTGGATAGATACACATGGTGTTTGTTCTAGCATGCAAGTTGGATAGGTTAACAGAGCAAGCAATGACCTCTTGAGCATAATTTAATGTGTTAATGATTTGCTGCAGACAAATAAAGCAGTAAAAAATCTAACTGGAAAGGTTTAAATGGTTCTGTTAAACAAAAACACATTTTTAACAGGCAAGCAATGTCCACCATATCGCACCAATATAAAAAGGGAATCTTTTAGGGAACAACAAACAAATGGAAGTCTAAAATTTTGTTATGATATGAGCGTTTTGGTTGTACAAGCCACTAGTAGCACAATACATGTTTGCCTTTTAGGGGACAGGGCAGTTTGAAATGTTCCTCATAGTAGAAAGCAATTATAAATGGCGCAAATGAACGATTTGGTTGTACAAGCCACTATAGTAGCACAATACATGTTTGCTTTTTAGGGGACAGGGCAGTTTGAAATGTTCCTCATAATAGAAAGCAATTATAAATGGTGCAACCATACAGCAACTTCATACATTATTCACATGGATTGTCAATGATGAAAAAGCCAGTGTTTATGGGAGATGGCAGAGTATTTTCCGATATCATAATCTGGGAAGGGGAACTAAGCGCACGGTCAATTTTACAGTTCAGAGTTTAGAGCGATAAGTTTTTAGCAAAAAAAGTTATGAATATATGGATCTGTGTGTGCAGCTTTTGTGGACTTTACAATTTATACCATGTGGCATCGACTTGCAGTGACACTGCAAGAAATTCGATACCTTTCCTTAGTAGATTTAGATGGTGAATGGTGTGGGTCTCATCAAATTGCATATGACCAAGAGCAACTGAACTTAAAAAGTGTATAACATAAGAAAAGAACTCACTCGGAGCGACTTGCAAAATCAACGTTAGTCATTTCAGCTGTTTCTGGGGTGGAAAGTGAAGGGTCGCTCAAAGACAGCGCTTCAAATGCTGGCAAATCCATAACCGGACTATGAAGCTCACTACTTCCCACCACACTAGCCTCAGCCCTGATGAAAACATATAGGAAACATCATCAATGCAGAGAACAGCGAGAAGAAATAAGCACTATGTAAAAAATGATTTGTAAGGACACTAGGATTTTATTTGTAAGGGCGGTTTATGTTTCAACCGCTCTTATAGTGGCGTGTCAGGCTCTAGTTAGTCACCCGCCCTTACAAATACATTTGTAAGGGCGGTTGGTGATTGAACCGCCCTTACAAATTTGCTATCGAAGCAAACACAAGAAAGGTATGAAACATATAATAATAATGGTAAAAAACATCAACTGCTGTACTTACCTTGCTAGTCTTCTTGGTCGAGAATGCCTTGGGCAGTCTGAATAGAGCACACTTTGTCGAACACGTATTCCACCTTCAGCTCCAGGACGACTATGAATGTTGGAATAAACAAACTTGGTTAGGTTTGTAACAGCAATCTTTAGGTTTGTAACAGCAATCTACTACGTTCATCGATGTTAATGGAATTTAAGAAAGTATTTTTCGTTAAATTTTACCCAATAATAAAGAATAAAAAACATTAATTTTGAGGGACCACAAAAAGTTTTCCAGCCAAGCACCAAAAAGATGAGGGCAGCTGTTTCTAAGCAGCTGATGCACAGTATGTGCAACTGTAGTTTCTAAGCAGATGACGGCAGCTGATAGGATCCTTGATCCTACTACGGCTGCGACGAGCGTAGGGATAGGAGATTGGTGGTCAGGGGCGAGGTTGGCGGCGCTGGAGCGCCGTGTCTGGGGCAGGGAAGCTGCTGCGGCTGCTGCCCTAGCCATGAGGGAAAGAGAGAAAGAGAACAAGGAGGCAGGGAGGGTCACCTAGATGGCCCTTGAGGCAGGCAACAATATTGCCTTGCTTATATTATTTATATTCCAAAGAGTCCCAAAAGTATTTATCCTCTAACAAGAATCAATCTCCTAAATATCTAATCTTGGGCACTTGGGACGGCCAGCCTAGACTGGTTCGGGCCCGTCGTTGGTACGTGACACCAAGTCATAACACCAGCTGTTTCTTGCAGTCAGGGGGTTTTCTGGCCGAATTAGAGAGCTTTCAGGTGAGAAATCGACCACATGGGAAGGGCAATACTATATACTAGTAGGATGCTCCATACGTTGCTACGGGTATATAGTAGAAATATAAGGAGTTTATAATGGTCGAAACTATGAATTAATAGATACATATATATGGATGTAGTAGGTCAATTGTGGAGGTTGTATCCATTGATAAACATAGTCTAGATTATTTGAACTGGCCATCACCCAAATCTCATCTACCCGAACCCCCACTCCTACTATACCTGAGGGTCATCCCCCTCCCAAAATAGAGTTTTCCTTCATAAAATTATGCATGTTTCGGAGGACCATATCTAATCCATGTGATATATAGTTTTGCTAAGTTTTTGCTTACAAACGGGTTTTTACTTAAAAATGGTTTAAATTATCAAAATATATTCATATGGGATCTTGTTTTGAAGAGTTTATTGCGAGAAATACCATGGTGCAATTGGATTTTAATTACGATACTTGATTTAGGTGGTACAACTTTTTTCTATTTCAAAAGAAAAAGCTAGTGGGAGATAAATGTGCCTTAATGGAGGTAACTTCTTTGATGATGTCAGCTGACATCACTTTTGAAGTTTCGACCAATCAGAAGCCAGAAAAATAGTTAGTAGGGGTAAAAATTATAGGAGTTATAGATACATAATCCGTCCCGTTCGTCAGCAAGAAAAAATCCATCTTTTCACCAGGAAGTAATAAAAAGCTTTTTTTTTTACAATAAGATCTTTACACAAGCTTATTTTATTTGCAATACAGATTTAGGGAATGTCTTTTTGGAGTAAAAAAAAAAGAATGATTTCGTTAAGTGCCTTTATCTAGGGAAAAAAATTGGGTGGACTCCGGGCTCATTGCGTCCACGGTGCGCCCTCTGCCTAGATGCACGACGTGTGGACGTGCCTCACATCAGACGGCCGCAGGAACCCAGCGAGCACTCGGCTCTCTTGGCTGCTCGCACAATCACTCGGCTTGTAATCAGAGGCACACATCGTCGGCTCCCTCGGCTCCAGCTGTCCAGCGTCGTGTGCGACTCTTATGTTTCAGATCTGAGTGCGGCTGCCGTAGGATGTCGCGGCGGCGGAGGCGGAAGGGGGCTCGCGGCCGCATGTCGCAGCAGCAGGAGGCCTAGATCCGCCAGGAGCAGATGCACCCACGCCGACCTGGATGCTCGCTGCCAAGACCGAACGCTGGTCAGCGGCGGCGGCGGTGACGAGGACGGTGATAGCAACGGGGTCCGTGGCTATGCAGCAGCAGGTTCTCAAACGCAGTCATGAGAAGGCAAGCCTATCTGGTCAAAGCTACTGCTGCATCCTCGTCCTGCTAATGTAGCTGAAGTATGTTTTGGACTTCTTGTAGGTTGCAGGGTGTATGGTGCCAGATGTAACGAACATTGAAGAACAGGCACCATCCTTCATTGTATTTTGCATTATGCGAATGGGAATGAGAACCTCCCTACAAATGCAACGAGGCAACCAGGAGAATTAGGATGGTGGACAAGATAATTCAAGATAATTCTTTTCGGCTGTTGGCATCTGAAGATGTCGCTCCAGAAGATAGGACTTGTGTCTTGTGCTTGACAGTGACTAGGATGGTTGCCAAAGATGTAAACATAGATATAGTAGATGGGAACTATTGGCAAAATAGAATGTATGGATATTTTCAAAAGCGTAGAGCTTTAGTCGATCATGTAACGCTGAATGGGCTCTTTTTTAGAGCAAAGAAAATAGTCTGAACATGTTTCCACTCCATGACAGTAAAATAGTACTGAGCAAAACAGACTTGCTAACAGCAAACGACCAAAGTTAGATAAATTCATTATTCTTGCACTCCATGAAAATGTAACTTCCTAACAGCAGTTTGCACTGATTCAGACATCTATGAAATGGTGCCAACAGTCTCTACTCCCATGGTAACCGTGGTGTTCTGTCAAATATGTGCACTATATGTTAGAAACCAAAGAGCATAGAAGAAAAAACATTTGTCAAAAAAATTGCAGAACGATCTAAGCATATAACTAACCTGTGTTAGCTGTTGTTCGTCTTCTCGTATGACTATCACCAAACACATCAAATGCCGGTGCACGCGAATCCTCCATAAGAGAAGAAGATGTCATCTGGTCAACCGTTGTCATTCCGTCTTCTTGGCCTCTAACGTCTTCCATGGATCCATGGAGGCTGTTGGTTCATCCATGGAAGCGGCAGTAGGGGCGTGCAACCGGGCCTAGGGCTGATGGCGGCGGCAGACTCGCAGTAGATGAAACGACGAAGACTGACGGTATAATTTCTGAGCTGATGGAAAGTGACTCACAGTAGATGAAACGACGAAGACTGACGGTATAATTTCTGAGCCGATGGAAAGTGAAGCCAAGTGATCGTGCGAGCACATGACCTTGGAGCCGAGAGAGCCGACGACGTGTGCCTCTAATTACAAGCCGAGTGATCGTGCGAGCAGCCAAGAGAGCCGAGTGCTCGCAGGATTCCTGCGGCCGTCTGATGCGAGACGCGTCCACGCGTCGTGCATCTGGGCAGGGGGCGCACCGTGGACGCAATGAGCCCGGAGTCCACCCAATTTTTTTCCTTATCTAGTGTGTCAGGTCACTTTGCAATTTCTACCATGTTGAGCCAATTCCAGGTCATATTGCAAGCAATTCCATGGACACTGGATTGAGGGAGAATAGTATTCTTCGGACTGCGCGTGGCTGGGAACTGAATTGGGAAAGGAAAAGCAGACCAAGAGGACAGGACTCACTCAGAGGATGGCGTAGCTGAGGAAGAAGCCTGAGGAAGGATTTCGAGTGCGATTCCTCTAGGAGGTAGCCGGCGGGTAGTAGAGCATGGTTCCGTCGGCGCCGTGGAGGAGGATGCCTGGGACCCGGACCCAGATCGGCCGTGGCGGCGGCGGCGGCTCTCAACATCGGCGCGGGATGCTGGGTCGGGACCGGCGTCGACATCGACGTCGACGTCCGCCCAGGAGAGCGGCTGAACGGTTCTTGGTTGCCAAGGCCGAACCGCGGGAGACCGATGCTTTCTTCCTTTGCTGTGAGCGGAGCCACAGTACGACCGTCACCTGCGCGGGGAGGAGTCCCTCTGCGCAGTCGAGCGCCAGTTGCGCGGTGGGGATCGCCGCCGTCGGCCATGGCGGTCGAGGTGGTTTGGCCTTTGGAGTTTGGACGGTGCTGTACTAGTGTCGCTCGCTCGCTTGTAGTAGGTGATGACTGCTTCACTCTCTCCTCTCTCTCTCTCTCTCTCTCTCTCAGGTGCAGCGTGCTTTATTACTCTCTCCGTTCAAAAAAATATAACTATAGTTATGTGCTAAATAGTACTATATTTGTATTTATAGGGTCAAATTAATTTATTATAAAAATACATTTCATAATTAATTTAATAGTGTTTATTTGAGATTATAAATGTTTATAGTTTTTTATTTATAATTAGTCAAATTTTATACACTAAAACATGATACAATGCTAGAATTGTATGTTTTCTAGAACAGATATAGAAGAGTACCCTACTTTTGACTTTGAATTTCCTGATTTTACAAATGGATAGAAACACAGATACAAAGAGGATAGATTATTATTTCAACTATAGCTTATATACTTTTTTTGCAACAAATATTTTAAGTTAGTTTTTCCAAAGCTCACAGCTAAACCAAACAGTCTTAGCTCCAGATCATGTGTCGCACAATCCTTCCTTCATCGCCCCCGCTCTCTGCCTCTCTCGGCCTCTTTAACCACCGGTGGCTAGCAACTCTCGCCCCCATGATCTCCTATTCCCTTTTCATAGGAACACACTTGCCACTCAAACAACTCTCCAACTATTAGATTTTGCTACTCATGATTCCGACAACAATCTCGCCACCTTTGAGGCACACCTAGGTTCTAGCCATCGTTGCCCCATCCCCAATATCGTAGGTCTACCGATGAATAAACACACCTCAAACCCCCTCTAATATGGCGATCGCCTCTTCTTCTCTAGTGGTGCCGGGTGGAAGTTGTGGTTGCATGCTTGCGATGAACGTGTAGTAAACTCTAAAACACAAATTCAAATTATAACAAAAGATCACCTTCATTGTAACATATCGAAAATAATCGACGTTTTCGAGGGAGGTCTGAACTAGCAACAAAACATTATTCCTAGCTTCGTAATAGCAGCCATTACGAAACGGTATACTTATATATATAATATATATATATATATATATATATATATATATATATATATATATATATATATATATATATATAATATAATTCTTAAAAGCTAAAATTTCTGGCAACTTTTAATTTTCGTCCAGCCCAATCTTTTACTGATTTCGGCCTTATATCGCTTGGACTCGTGTTGGGCCTTATTCTGCTCGGATTCGGGTTCAACCCTGTACATAATTTGGTTCGAAGTCTTCAGCCCAAGAGAAACACGCGCGCACACTGCTCCAACTCCGAGACTCCGAGTTCCGCCGCACGCCGCTCCATCTCTGAGTTCCGCCGCACGCCGCTCCGACTCCGAGTTCCCTTCCCGTACGCCACACACCGCTCCGAGCTCCCTTCCACAGACACCGCGCCCCACTCCGAGCTTGCCTCGTGCTTTCCTTTGAACGGTCGCCTCGCCGTTGCCCGAAGTTCCTCCCGCACCCGTCGTCGTCAAGGAAGCGCTGAATTATGAGCGTGGGCCACGACGGAGAGGCGGCGTCGAGTCACGAGCGCAGGCCACGACGGAGAGGCAGCGTCGAGTCGCGAGGGTGGGCCGCAACGACGTCGAGTCACGCGCGCGAGCTGAGGGGTGCGGGCCCTACGTGGCTCCTCTATGGCTTCGTGCGCACTAGCACGCTGGAGACGGAAAAGAGAGACACAGATGCGGAGGTCGAGTGCTGAGCGGCCGCGTACCGAGGGGCTAAGATAAATGCGTGAGGACAAAAAAGAGAGGAATAAAAAATTGAATGTACCGACCTCGCATGGTTGCATCTCCTCCGACGGCGTCGAACTCAAGTCCACCGGGCACCACTGCCGACTGCACACGGCTCCATCTCCTTCGGTGACGGCGAATTGGGAGGGAGCTCAAATCCACCCCCGCTGGCTTCACGCGGCACACAACCGCTACAACTCCGCCAGCCTCGCTGAACTCCGAACACCCAGCAGCAGGAAGCAACGCATCTCTAGGACGAGTAGGAGATGAGGAGAGAAATGACTACAGGGCATTGACCAGATGCGGGACGAGCAGGAGATGAGAAGAGAGGACTACAGGGCACTGGCGAAGGAATAGATAAGCTGATGGTTGTCTTTTAGAGATTGTTCTTATTTTAAAATTGATTGATATTGTACGGTCCCTTAGAGATTATATATTAATTATTTTTTAATTAATTTTAGACTTGCTACTGTTTTATTTATTTTTCTTATGGTTACCCAAAGATTGGTTCATACAAAATACCCGTGCTCTTCAATCCTCTATTTTCTACATGTACTCCTATCATATTTGTGTGTTATTTCTGTTTCTGCGTTACTGTATTCCTACATTCCAAATGGGCCTCTAAAAAAAAACAAAGAATAAAACAAGAAAAATAAATAAATAAAAGAAAAAAATTATCAATATTTTTTATTAGATAGAACTGTCTTACCAAACGTTTCACCAAAACAACTTTAACTTCACAAGTTGAACTGTACGTGGAGCCAAAGCTAAAAAAAATTGTTGTACCAAACAAGCTTTAAATATTTAGAGCGGGTTTGTTGGTGGTTCCACGTTTTTTTCAAAAAAAAATAACAACGATGCTTGTGCTTCTATATATTCATGTGAAAAACAACAAAATGTATTTAAAGACCAAAAGAAATTCCGTGAAATTGATGGATAGCACACAATGATATAATTTAGAGGTGCTTCAGCTCTAGCTCCTTCGTGGGAGCCGGGGCCCTTTTTCGAAGGAGAGATGGAATCATTCGGCTCTTTCTGTTTTGATTATGAATAATTCATTTTAAAGCCTATTTGTTCAAAATGATGCATTCTTTGAATAGTCATGTATTACGGTAAAGCTTCAATGCTTGTGCTAGCCTCTAAAATCTATCTCATGGACCCACGACAAATTTATTCAGGATTATGCTTTTGCAATATTCATAAAATCAGTTTTGATAATTTATCATTTTATTTTGACAAAAGAGATCTATATATATAATTATTAGTTTTCTATAAATTAATATTTTCTCCTGTTGCAACGCACGTGCATATTTGCTAGTATATATATTAATTAGCATAAATCAACTAAAGTAGTTCCAAGGAAGGAGCTCTCAAAATCGAAGTCATGGGTGACATACATGCATGCCTTAGGCATATTTCTTAGGGGTTGTTTGGTTCACTGCCAAACTCAGCTACAACATAGCCGAGGCAAGCCACAACAATCAGAGCAGGTGTTTGGTTGTTGATGTGAATGAGGCAGCCACATAAACTTTACTGAAGAAAGGAGTGAAATCTTGCCACAAAAATGTGGCGCCAGAAAAGTTCGTCCAACCTGTGACCACCACACCCTGCCGCATCTTGGGCGTGACGAGCGGTGGCTCCTATCCAAACATCCTCTTGGCACCTTGTGAAAGAAAACCATGTAGGTGAGCATGGAAGGAGCCAGGGCAAGAGAGCACAAACGAGTGGTTGCCAACCAGGGTTTTTTCATATCAGAGGCCAACTAAGTTGTTAGCTAAACAGGTGTAGAGGTGTAGTTGATAGCAAGGCTAATTTTGTTACCACGCCTATTCTAGACAGTTTATCCATTAACTAAGCAATAAAGCTAATTTTAGCCGGTTCATTATTAGCCCATATCGTAACATAGAACTTGTTCGGTTAGTCTCCTATTTAGGGCTTGTTTGGATGTACTCGGATTTGTACCTATCCATGTGTGTTGAATGGATTAGAATAAAACTTGAACTAAATTTCACTCTAATCCTTCCCTTCCGTATGTGTTTGGGTGGATTAGAGTGGGACTAATTAAAATTTTAGCTGAGTTTAGCTAGATTGAAGTAACTAGACTTGGCTAAAATTTAGCTGGTCTTTGGCTGAGCAATTTGGATCTCTAGCAGTAAAATTTAGGCATTTAAAAGTTTAGATGGTGGATCCAAATATGCTCCCAGAGATGCAGATATAATGAACCAAAATAAGGTTCCCCAATATAGGATATCATCGTCTTTCTCATAAATCAGATATGTGACGATAAATACATCACGTTTTTATTTCTAATTTGTTCTTTTCTAATAAACGTTCAATTGATGACTAGAGATCAACCGATGTCTAGAGAAAGATGTCGGCTAAAGATGTGAACTAGGTTATCATATAGGAGCAAGAAGCAGGGAAGAAGCAAACAACGCCGCGAGCAGGGCGGCCAGCGAGCTTCGACGGCAACCAAACGGGAGTCACACGGTTCGATGCCGATGCCCCAATAGTATCAATCTATTTCCTAATAATAAATTCTGCAGTATTTTTTTTCTGTCTCTTACGCTAGTCTATTATTGTGGTGAGATTTTTTCCTATCTATTCCTAATAATAAGAGACAAAATTTCTCACCACCCATTTTTTGGTCTATCTCTTCTCTAACTAAGAGTTTCTTCTTATGTCTAGACTTATATGGCCCGTGTTCCAGGAGTTTGAATATATTGCGTCTAGTGACAAAATAGTTTGATTCCAAAATGTATACATATCAAGTGTGAACAAAGTCTGATTCTAAAAGGATTGATTCATGTACATGACTCAGCCCTCATGAATCATAGCCCGGATTAGGACCGACACCGGTACCTCCAGAGGTCCGTTTCCAAAACCAATTCCAAACATAAACATCCAAAATTAGAAAGACACTATAGGCAAGAGGTGGGCAGCGCACTGGCGAGGATGGCGCCGTGGAGAGCTATGAGGGAAGGTTTGATTATGTTTTGTTGAGGGAATAATTGTACATATTAATTGATGATTATATACAAACGATACATACAATGGCGTATTTATTTTCTACAATTACATATTATATTCAACCAAAAATAATAATAAAACCCTGGAAGTTACGTTGGTCACCCTAGTGGTGAATTGTTTGGGAATAGATGGCATGCTCTGAGGGGTTAAAAATAAGTTGTGGTATGTAGGAGTTGTGGTTTATTCTTTCTTTTCACGATTTTGCGTTCTTTTTTGGTTTTGCATTTTTTCCTGTAGCATACTGGCGTCTCTACTTTCCTTATTTCGTTATTTTTTCTTCTGCTTTGCTTCTGCTTCCTCCCTAATCCGTTTCAATGTAGTGGGGCATGTAACCACATCAATCAAGTAATAAACGCGTGAAAACTCTTCTCCTTCTTCCTCCAGCCAATGCCTCCCCCTCTCTCTCCATGCGTCGCATGCCACCCCTCCCTTGCCCTAGCCGCCACCGCCGGTGCCACTAGCCATCGCCACAACCATAGGCCTAGCCACCCTACCCGCCTTGCTGTCACATAGACCCTTATACATGTACATGATCTTAGAATAAATTGCATAGAATACATATCAAAATAAACAAATAAACAATCTACATGATATCATGGCTATAATGCTCAACTAACACTATTGTACAAGTTTTCACTGGACAAACTAATACTAATTTAGAATCTAATGTTGTAGGATGTACAAGTCCAAGTGTTGCTCCATTATAATCATATTTTTTATTGTTATCATATAGTAAAGTTTTAAAAATTTTCAATATATTCATTAGCTCCTCGATATTATCCTGCTCAGGCAAAGAAAATGTTGAAGTATGGCTCCAAGTAGGCAATTAAAAGTGCCTCCAAATAATGGCAAACTTCTTCTCTTTAAAGTAATCGACATAGAATCTATGTAGGCCAGGTTTACTACAGCATGCACATGAACTAGCCTAAGCGCAATCTATGTAATAATATGTATTTAAGTCTAATAGGGAGGCCATCAATTTCGAAGTGTTCCATCCCGATAAGAAGTAGTACAGTTCTTGGGATTGGTGATGTAGCAAGAAATTCTACTCTTGTTCCTTGTTAAGTACAAGAACATCATCCAAATCAGGTGAAATAGGGAGCTCTTCTAAAGCCATCATCATTTCAATCAAACTTGATGTAGTAGTGATAAAAATCAAAATCTTATGCCTCACATACTCTAACACAGTAGCAATAGATCCTTTTATATATAGTCCTGAGGAGAGCACATATAATCTATGTATCATGTTGATACAAACATGGTAGATTTAACATAGACAACTAGTATCTGTACACTCTCTCTGTCATGATATAACTCAATAATAAAATGTATAAACATCTAAAATAAGAACTCTAAAACTCCTCTAACATAACAAGTCTCATCCAACAACTTCTACAATTCCAACATGGCTTGACATGACATCTATATCAAAGATTAGAATTGTTTTTTAAGCTTAAAAGACATATATCACCATCAGTTGCTATATGTTGACATTTGATTTCATCTGTCATTGTCACGAGAAGATTAATATGAAGAAACCACAAGATGAATTGCATTTGTTCGCTACATGTAATTGGCAAAATTGAATTTCTATTTCATCATGACTATTTATTGAATAAAAAAAGTTTGACTGTGTAGCATAGAAATGAGCAGGGGATTCAAATATATCTAAAATATTTGGCACCTAGATTATAAATGCCTAAAATATTAAGAAAATTTACAAATTAGTATAATTAAGCTCTTGCAAGGAATAAACAGAAGCAAGTCATAATTAAGCTCTTGCAACATATAGTCATCTAATGAATATGACCGCTAGTAGTCACTATTGAAACATCAAATCACATAATCAAAAGAAACATCAATTTACAAAGGAGTATGTTGGTTTATGACTAAGCATAAGAATGGTGAGAGTTAAGAGAAAGAAAAGAAAGCTAAATGAGTGAGAGCCAAACTCCATTCCTCAACTCCCCTTTATAGTGAAGGTAAGATGAGATGTTTCATTATTTCCCCCGGTGGTGCTTGTATTTACAAAAGAGCATCTGGGAGCCACAAATGGGACTAAACATTACTCCCTCCTATGTTTCATAGGCATACTAGTTGTGGAAAAGATTTCACTATTGACAGGCGTGTATGCGCTGTGAATGCCTAGGAGGTTGTGATCCTCATGCATGCATGCGAGCTCACTATACCATAGCCAATCTATTGCGACTCCAAGTTAGTCGCTTTATGCCGTTATAGTGACTGATCATCGGTGGCTATAAACCTATACTGACCATGTATCGGTCGCGGTAAGTGGCATCACTATAAGTCTATAGCGACCAATAGGGTGTTACTGACTGATGATTGGTCGCTAAAGTTATGTTGACCAATGATCCATTACAAATTTTAGCAATCGATCATTCGAGGATATGAAACCTTTTAGCTACCAACAATACATTGCTATGAACCAGCACAATTATATACAATAATTTTCCTATTAATAAACATATTTCAAAGCTAATAAACATCCATATCATGTCACATTACTCATCACCACATACATAATTAACCCATAGCTGCCCACATTACTCATCAACCACATTATTAGATGAAGATATCTCAAGTTTTCATTGAAGCCAAATTTAGCAATATATCAAGTTCTATCATTCGATCCATGACAGTACACCATTACAAAAATATAAGAAGTCATACAACCTTGCTAGGTCAAATGGCATGCACAAGTCATATGTTTAGTCCCATTTACCTCTCTCCATCCATCTCCCTCATGTACAGTGGTGGCATAATGGTGTAATGACTACATGGGTGACCCTACGCTAGGCCATGAGTAGCCTTGGCCCACATTATGGTTAGGATGGCGGCGGCAAAAAGCAATAGTGGCAGAGGTATGGATCTAGTAGGCGCCCTCTCGGCATGCAGAGATGGCAACCTACACTACTACAGTAAATTTAATGGTGGCAGGTGAAATTGTGGCAGTTTTTTCAACTGCCACCAAGCAAATGTCATAGTTAATCAAGACTAACTATGGCAGTTCAAAGAAACTGTCATGGCTAATCGATTTAAAAAAAATAAAAAATCCACCTAGCGCAATCCAGCCTGTTATTGAGCCCAATCGAGCCGCTGCTCATCGAATCGGGCTGCTGCTCACTCACTCCAGCCGTCCACTCACTGGATGTCGCCGCTGCTCGCCGGATCCGCCGTGCCATCACGGGAGGAGGAAGCAAGGCAGAAAGGGAGAGATGTGAGGGTCCGCTCTAGATCCGTGATGGGGCCCGCCAAGCTCACCCACTACCGTGGCCCGTGCCTCGGATGCGCAGCGCCCCGCCTCCGCGGCCGCAACCGTGCCCCCACCGCCACGCCTTGCTCCTTGGCCATGCTATGCCACGCCTCCGCACCTCGGACTGTGGCGGCCGGCCTGCCTCTGCGGCCGTTGCCATGTCCCGCCGCCGCAGCCCATGCCTCTACCGCACGGCCGGTGAGGGAGAGGGATGGGGTGGCGCTAGGTCTGGGAGAGCGAGGGAAAGAGAGCGGGTGAGGGAGAGATGGAGCGGTGTCCGAGTGAAGGAGAGGATGAGAAACCAAAGAAACCCTCACTCAGTATTGATATAAGACTAATAGCTGGTTATGTTATAGGATTTTTTGGGCCTTGGGGATATTAAATGTGGTGGGGCTTTATAAGGGACCCGCCACCGTAAATGGAGGCATTTTAATTTTGTGACGGGCCTTATACACGGTTAATTCATTTTAGGTGGTGGTTATTTTTAACCACCTCGGTTAATAGATTCTGGGAGGTAGTTAAATTTAACTACCACAGTTAATAAAATCGGCCGCCACGGTTAATCCTACGTCTTAACTATGATAGTTAAAATTTTAAACACCACGGTTAATAAAAGAGCATTGTTTCACAAAATTATTTCTGTACTAATGCTAGATCTAAGTGTGGGTGGAGTTGCCACAGTCAAAAGATCTATAGATGGCTAGAGGGGTGAATAGTCAAATTAAATTTTTCTAAAGCATCAAACATTATCCAAATAGAGTTAGATAACAAGGACGCCATGATAGCACTACCTCTAGCTACTCTTGCATGCTGAGGGTGAACAACTACACATACAACATAGTGATCAAGGGTAAAGTAACTAAGGTTATATGACTTGGAAGTTAAATCAAACTAAAGACGCACCCTAGCACAAGAAATTCTAGATTTACACTATGAAATAAATAAATACACGTGTAAAGAGCAAGTGTTGAAACACACAAAGAGGATGTGACATAAAGGAAGCCCTTGGAGCACATCTCTCTGCAAGCTCAACAAACCTTCAGCCCATTGATATCCGCAAGTCTATGAATTGTGGATCCATCTGAGTCTATGAAATATGGGTCTGATGGCAATTTTGCGAAGCCCATTCTTTGAAATGGCAAATAACCAATTCATAGACTATGTTAATGGCAATTTTGCAAAGCACATTCTTTTAACGGAAAATAGTAATTATAATCAAGGAGGCAAGTATTACAATGGAAAATAGCCAATTATATCCATTGCAATATGGTGCACACACTTATGTTCATTGGGATTATAGTGTCCATGTCTGTATGCACTTTCAAGAGGTTGAGTCATGGCTAGGCAGAGCTTGTGTGCACTTATTTTTTGCGAGAAAGGTCATGTGGTTAGTTAGGGCACTTCTCTTGACCTAAATTTTAGTTAGAGCTTTTAGGTGATCGTTGCAATTTTGTAGTCACAATCTGCCATTTTTGTTTCGAAGAATAAAAAACCCATTAGACAAAATCACAAGCCTGGCAAAATTTAATATGTGTTGGTACAAAGACAATTTAATAATTTACAGATCTTTGTATACTCAGACAATGATAAAAATTTAATGTGATATGTTATGACACAAAGACAAAAAACACAAAAGTAACAATTTACTTGTACTAGTTGCTAGTACAAAAGTGTTGTCTGAAATCATCTCAAAATTCAGGCATTAATAGAAATAGTGAAAAATTAATATCTTTTACTGCCTAATTTCAATTTTTTTAAAAAATAATTGTTGGAGAAGAGCATGTTTGTGACATGGCATATGGTATTTCGTACTGCCACTAGGAGACAGAGATGTGTTTCGAAAACCATGAGTCCCATCATTTCTAAAATATTTTGTGTTGTAGCTAATTAACCTTGCCAAATGACACACTGGTTTATTTATATCTCCAAACGGTAAAAGTTTATTTATATTATTCAACATGCACAAATATATAACACAAAAATGTTTTTTTTCATGTGACCAGTACACCATGTAATTTCTATTCTTTTCCTCCAAGTGAATACAAAAGATGAGCAATATCGAAACATTAGTAGAGAAAAGACTTTAATTCAGCATTTTACTCTCGGTAGAATTGGACCCGGGACTAATGGATCAGAGGACCTTTAATCCCGGTTGCTAACACCAACCTAGACTAAAGGGTCTATATTAGTCTTAGTTGGTAATACCAACCTGAACTTAAGGTCTAGGTGGGGTTGAAAGGTACATACAAGGCTATGCATGAGGTCTTGAGTTCGCCTCCCACACGAGGCACGGGAGTGGACATTATTTTTTTATCTGGGAAGTCATCCCTTTAGTCTCGGATTCATAGTTGGACTAAAGCCGGTTTTCAACCAGAACTATAGAGGCCATCTATGTACTGGTTAACTCAAGAACGATTTTCCCATGTGAAGGCAATTCGAACTTAGTTACATTTCCAAATGAAACACCTTTCACTGTAACTTTTACAACATCAGGTACTTTTAACCGATGAACTATATTAGCATCAAAAGGATAAATAAATAATATATAGGCTTCGATTATCTTACTCCAGATGTTTGCCGCCCACAGTTATTTGTGTCAAGATAAGAGGCTCCTAGTGTAAAAGAGCAATGTATATATATCTGAGAACCCCTCTGCATGCCATCTCCACAAAGTCTGTAAACGTCTTTGTGCTAGGGTCATAGAATAGAACAAGCTCTCGACAACAATCAAGGCTGGTGTCCAGATGCCTCTTCTTCGTTCTCCCACACGCTGGACCACAATAATATTCTCCCATCCACCAAGGCACCCAATGGCTTAGTAGGTACCTCTGGTTCTTGGGCACAGGTATCCCCGTATAGCGTATACTCCTTGCATTGACCCATACACTCTTGTCAGGATCAACTAAGAGCCATATGCTTGTATACGGATACATGTTCACGCGTACCTCTTGAACCAAACCTAAGGTTCCCTTGAGCTCAACTGGAGCAAAGCGCCATATCTCCCCTTCCTTCTCATGCCCCAGTGCTGGGCCATTGATCGCCTTCGTCTTCCACTCTTCGCTCAAGGTCAAAAGCAGCTATGCGGATCCAGCTTGGAGCCGCATCATCATCTTCAGCAAGCTCGTGAGACATGAAGTGACGACCCCATTGACACGGCCTTGTGTTCATAGCACCAGCCGGTAACAAAAGGCGGTGACGACCTTGGCCTCCATGTCAGCGGATCTGTGTTGCCGCCACCTACATCGATCATGGCAACATTGCAGAGATAACGTGGAGTTTGCTGGAGTAGCTCGTGAATTGAATCCATAGGATCAATTCTGCGGGATCCCCAGCAGCAACCCATAATTAAGTTTTTTTAGCATGGTACATAATTAAGTCTACATACGGGTTTGTAGGCTAGTCCACTGATATATCCCTATACTGGAGGCTGAATTATATTTTAGGCTAGTCCACTGATATATCCCTATACTGGAAGGCTGAATTATATTTTTAGGCTATAACGACAGATGCCGTATGTGCCAGCGATTTTGTTATTAGAGTATTTAATTTAACCAAACTTTCCATTATCAGAGGATTAGTTCAATAAATCGTCGGAATTGGTCCACACTGAATGATTACCTCATTGCACACACAAATGTCATCCACGGTTCTATGTCAACATATGAGGCTTCCAGTGTACAAGACTAATATATCACTGTACCCCATTGCTATGTCCATAAAATTTGTACACATCTTTGTGCTTGGGTTGTAGAATACAATAACATCTCGATAATCATAGCTAATCTTGTTTTCCTCTGTTATTACTTCCTCCGTCTCGCTCACCAGCAATAATATTCTGCCATCGTCCAAGGCCCCCAATATAGTTTAGTCAATCCCCATGTTTTGGGCCTCTCTATGGTATACTCCTTGACCCATACACTTTTGTTAAAATCAATCAAGAGCCATATGTTGGCATAGTAGTGGTCATCATCATCACGTAGACATTGAACCACACCCAAGGTTCCTTTGATCTCGGTTAGGGAAACAAGCCAAGTTTCCGGTTGGATCCCGAATGCTGGGCCATTGATCATCTCCCACTCTTCGCTCTTGAGATCGAAGGCAGCTATGCGGCTGGAGCCCGAATCCGAAGCTGCATCATGGTGGCTGCTGCGAGGCATGAAGTAGACAATGCCATTCACCGTTGCCCTTTTCTCAGGGTGCCAGCTGGTAACGAAAGGGGGAGCTGACCTTTGCCTCCATGCCAGCGGCTCTGCGCCGCCCTCCACGATGGTAGCGACCTTGCAGATCTGGGACGGTGAGGCTTCTTGGAGGCAGATGATCTTGAAGGCACCAGACACAGCGGCGCAGCCAAAGGTTGGCATGGCATAGGGAGTGTCCATACGGATAGTGCATGCACGCCTGGCAGCGGGATGGATGAACATGGCAGCATTATTGGCACAGATGAGGTCGAGCCGCCTGGTGTCCTGCTGTAGCACGCCCAAGATGTCAGTGCCGTCGTCCTTGCGCAGCAGCTGCTCGCGAAACGCCCTCACGACGTTGCCGTCCATGTCCATCACCCGCACCTCCGGCGGCCAGGTGCGGTCTCCGTAGAAAACGCCGACGAGGTGCGGACCGGCGCGGGATCTCTGTGCGGCGACGAAGGCCGGGTCGGAGATGAGGACGCGCCACCCCTTGCACACGCACCGGAACCGGCACAGGGCCTTCGCAGGTAGCCTGGCGAGCACATCGAAGACGATGTCCTCCAGCAGAGACACGCCGCCATCATGTTTCTTGCCCGAACTAACCATCTGCGTGCTCTTCGGCAAGAGTTTCAAAAAAAAAAAAAATTCCGAGATCTATATTCCTATGGCTATATATATATACGGCAGTCAAGGTTCGGCTGAGTTCGATTTTTTTTCCCCCTTTTTGACAACAGACTTGGAGTTGAACACACGGAGTCCGATCAGGTTCCAATCATGAAACCCTAAACACACGGAGTAGGACGACAACCTACGGCGGACCCAGCTAATAAAAATTTATATATTGAACTAATAATATAGAAAGTATAAAGGTCTATGATTCATTATCTAATAATAGTTAGGTTGCTAATAACTCATCATCTAATTTGAGATTTGGGAAACAGACAGTACAAAAATAAATCTAATTACTCTCTCCTAATAATAACGCAGTTTAATTATTTTATTTTACTCCACGTGCACATATAAATAACGTTTTACTCTACATGCTCATATAATAACACAAGTTTTCTTTTAACAAGTTGATAGCACCGGCCGCATGTTTTTTTTTTTTTTCAAAAGTGAAAACAAATATGAGCACAAAATTGTAATGACAGTATTCTATACTGAGTTACGTTTTGTTATGAAGAACCTGTCACTGCAATGGAGATATTGCAATAAATCAGAGTAATTCCGCAAAAGTTTTTTTTATTGCTCGTCAGTGTATTTCCATACTGAATGATTATTTCATTGCACACACAAATATATAATTCTATGAAACCACGTTGCATAGTCACAAATCACAACTCAAAAGTTCATATATTACATCACAAACCATTATTGCTACCGCCATCGCTCCACGAATTGACTAGCTGTATCACTGAACAAGCAAAAAGAAAAGGTAAGGAAAACAGATAAGTACCAACAGAAAACAGATAAGTACCAACAGAAAACAGATAAGTACCAACAGCTGTTGAAGAGCCGAAGGGGAGGCATGACTCGGATGTTAAGAGTCGTTGGACCTTCCCTTGACCCTCACGGCCTCACCTGCACACGCGAGGCGAATAGTGAGGAGCTATGCACTGGCATGGTCGTGCAGATTCAATGGCGATCGACCGAGCTACCGGCATCTGGGACTCTAGATGCGAGGACCGGAGCTACTCCCTACAGGCGTGACAACGAGTTGGCACACTCTAGATGCAGAGGGTCAGAGGTACTGCCTGAGAGGTGGCGACAACGACTCCAACGCTTGAAGGCCATCCACAGTGTGAGACTATAAGAGTAGTGCTCGAAAAAAATGGGCCCTATCCTATAAAATGGGCATCACCCTTCAACAGCGGCAGTGTACATTAAATTTAGGCACTAAAGCTATTTATTGCTTGGGACTACGTCGAAGTACAATATATATGGCTACTTTTCCGCCGTTAGTTGTTTCACACGCCGAAACTCGACACCGAAGCAGTGTGTTGCCTATTACTACAGTATATTTATTATTGTTTAGGTATCTGACACCGGTGTTTGTTCTTTTACTGCTCTGGATTTTCCAGACATCGCTCTTAGTTGACATCGCTCGTCGTAATGTGAGCAGTAGTTATTTCTTTCTCTTGTTTTAGCATCACTCCAAACGCACACTTTAGAAGGCCTAAGAGGCGATTCTTCCTCGAGTACTTCAATCAAGTAGTACATGCTAACTCAAAGCCATCCGATCAGGTGTCAAGTCCAAGACTCCAAGTTGTACTTTGCTTTTTAAACTTCCTTCCTGGACCAATCTAGCTATGAATATAACTACGTAAATATCAGTAGCAATTCTGAGTTACGTTTCTGAAGAACCTGTCACCAAACTGAAACTTTTGCAACAATTTATCTTGCATGTTGACTGAACTTTGCGTTAGCTACTCTGTCATGTGGTGATGTACATGGATATCATACCTCATCTGCATTGCCATGCATGTACATTGAAATTTTCCAGATGTATCAGCTGTTCAGCTTATCTTCCAAGAGCGACTAGTTAAATTGTTCAACGATGAGAAACAAGTATAGACGACAGATTGGGGCCCATGGATCAAATGGACTGGAAATTGCAAGACAGTAGGTTTATGTGGCATATAAATATCTCAACCCAGTAAATAAAGATACATAAATTTGCTTTTAAAGACGTGAGTCACCTAAGGTTCTGGCGACTCGTGCTTCTCTTTCTCCTCCGCCCCTTTGGATCTATGGGATGTGGTGATAGTTAGTATTCCGGCGAGCTCTCGGGGGGTCGGCTCTCACCATGTTGCGACGATTATTTTTCAATGTTGCAACAAATGATTTTGTAATGTTGCAATGTTACATTTTTTGGGTTGTTGCAACATGTGTCTTCTGATGTCGCAATATATAGTAGTGCATGAGATGTTGCATCAATTGTTTTTGTTTTGTAGCAGCGGATTTTTCCGATGTTGCAGTGGATGTTTTTGAATGTTGCAACAGAGATTTTTTTTATGTTTCAGTTCATATCTTTGTTTTTGTTCCATTAGTTATTCTTTTCAACGTTGCAAATAACTTTCCCCTGTTGTTGCTGCTGATTGGCGGGCTATGGGGATGAGTTTGCAGTGGGCGGAGGTGCTGGGGGCCGACGAGGTTGGGGGCGGGCGGATCTCATGCATGTAGGGGCGGGGGGGGCGAGTTCCTTGCACAGGGAGTGCGGAGGAAGAGCGAGTGCTTGCAATTTTTCTTTGGGGTCGCGGGGATGAAGGTGCGCGTAGGGGGCGGAGTGCGGCACGGGCGTTCGACGCGGGTGTCCGTCCGGACGTCATAACGCTAGTTGAACCGATAAATCTCCTGTACCAATCGTGTGTAAGTACCCAGTCTGCTGCTGCACTCCCCCTCCGAGCACCCCATCCCCCGCCACTCGCTCCTTGCACCCACTCGCGTCTCTCTCTCCACGCTCTGGCCATGCCCCCTGGTGCACGCCTCCGACTGGGCAGCCACCAAGCTAGACAAGCTTGCGACACGTGCTACGGACGATTGGGCGTCGCGCCGGGCCGGCCGTGCCGCACCACGCTGGGCTGGCCTGCAGGATGGCGCCGCCGCTGCCTCCACCGCAAGTGCCGCTTGTTGGTGTCAGCACAACCACTCACTGGGGCCGCGCAACCGCCCGCCCACTGCCATCCTCTTTCTCCACCATGATGTAGCACCAGATCCCGTGTGAAGTGCTCCGCACGCCCACACGCCTGCCAGGGTTTTGGTTGTCTGCAGCCTAATGCAAGTCAACCCTTCGTTCACGTTAAGCCATGCGCCTATAGGCTATGCCCATTGGAGGCTCAGGCAAGCACATGGTTAGTTCCCATGACCTAGCATGTCTAGGCCAGGCTAGGGCAGCCCGGCCCATTATCCATAACCCAGTCTAGCCCAGCATAGATAAGGCCGGCCCATTATATATCCATAACCCAGACTAGCCCGGCGTAGATGCGACCCATTATCCGTAACCCAGACCATTCCAACCCAACATGGACCTTGTTAGTTTAGACTGTTGACCAATCAACAACACTAATAAGGCCCACCTGTTAGTCTCTAGTTCATGTGGCATTTTTGACCCAAACCATGCCATGCCCTGGTGCCACCATGTGGTGCTTTCTAGTATAATCTAAGAAAAATCTACTTTCTATAAATAGTAAAATATTGTCTAATTGTTAAAATTTATAACTAGTAATTCATACGGCCTATAGACTTGGGTTATGACCTTCTCAAAAAAAAAAAAAAAAAAAGAAGCCATGTCCGACCTACATTTAGAATCATGCATTAGGCTTGCAACTAGTTCTTGGGACTGTCACTTTTGTGCTCGCAGTTCATTTTATCCTTCATGCATATTGGCTCTGCAAAACCGTACTCCCTCTATATCCATAAAACTTGATGTTTTGGACCAGGATACGGTCTTCAAAACCTAACTTTATTCATATTTTTTATTAAAATATATAAGAAAAACTAAAAATAAAATTACTTTTATAAGAGTTAGTTTTAAGCTAATCTATACATATAAGTTTCACCTTATCAAACTAAATATTTAGAAGTTATTGATAGTTTATGTTTTGAATATTTGACTCAAACCTTGTTCAAAACATCAAATTTTATGTTAGAAAGGAGTACCATACATGATTGTGGCGAGCTCGTAGAGTTGGTGGACACAGTCGTTGTTGTCAACTCCCACGAAAGTTTGTTGGAGCTGACGGAATTTGCAGGCGCTAGAAGTTATGGCGTGGCCAAGCGTGAATCAAGGCCTCAAGGGCCCATAAGATCAAGAGATCATTCATGGTGAGAATACATGTCTGCCATTTTGTCGACACGGTAAGGTCGATGCCTGAATTTTTAATAAACATGTCACTAAAGAATTTGGAATTGGACCGATGGTATTGTCTTGATCTCTACCTATATATATTCCCATATTAAAAAGCACTAAAGTTTCTTCATCCATCATTTGTAGAAGCCTCCCCTGTGCAGAGTGGTGGAGCATGCCTCCGATCCATAAGGGGGGAGGGCAAGTTTTTGCTCTCTTCAACATCCCATTGAGTTTATCACCTTAGACTTTGTGCCATCTTATTCGATTATTCGTCTTATTCAAATCTTTTGTATAAATATAATTTATTATATTATGATTTCTTTTATCAACAAAAATATTTGAATATTGATTGATTTATTTCATTATTTACATAAATATTTTAAATAAGACGGATGGTCAAACATGAAGTCTAAAAAATCAAAAACTACATTCTCTATGGGACGAAGGGAGTATAGCACAAATTTATTGAATATTCATTCCACAAAAACTAAACCAGACCCATTCGAACATTTCCACATTTTCTAAGTGAGAACAATGAGCACAAATTGTCCACAGCATTCTATAAAATGAAGTCCACAGTTAAGCTCTTCTATAGTGGAAACAAGCTTAGTTTATAAAGAATGTCACAAATGGATTATGAATTGCCAACATTTGGTCTATTTAACATAATAAACATATTAACAAGTGAATAAAGCTACATAAAATTACTATCCAATGCAAGATGCCTGATACAAGGCTGGCCATTGAGAATCCATCATGAAGCATGGCCAAATTGGCTTGTTATATATTCCCAAATTGATTTGTCAAGATAGGAGGCTCCCAGTGCAAAAGGCCATTGTACCATTGAACCCCTCTGTCATCTCCAAGAAGTCTGTAAAAGTCTTAGTACTCAAGTTGTATAACTGAAGGATATACCGATGATGGTAACCGTTGATCTTCCCTACTTTCCAGAATGTGTTGAGCAGTAACAGTGTTGTGCCATCACCCAAGACATCCAATGGCTTCATTGAGAACAACAACCTCTCGTGCATGATCTGTATTGTGTACTGCTTAACCCAAATACCCCTGCTGGGATCCATCAACAGCCATATGTTGGCATCGTGGTCACCCAAAGAAGTGAGATGTCGTATATGTTGGACCATACACAGTGTTCCCTTAAGTTCGGCAAGGGCAAAGGTCCATTTTTTGGCCTTCTTCTTGAGCCCAAATCGCGGGCCTTTGATCTTTCCGGGCTTCCACTCTTCGCTCTCGAGGTCGAAAGCAGCTATGTGATTGCAACCACGTGGACCCAAGACATCAGGCATGAAGTAGAGGACGCCATTGACGGTAGCCTTGTGCTCACAGGAAGTGCTGGTGCGGAATGGGGCCCATGGCCTTGGCCTCCATGTCAGCTCCTCAGTTCCACCGTCCACGATCGTGGCGACCTCGCACGACTTTCTATGGCCATAATAGCCATAATAGCTTCCAGGACGAAGGGGAGCGACGACGATGCGGAGGACCTTGTAGTCGCCGGATGGTGAGGCATGACCAAAGCTGTAGTCGCTCGGTAGCGCCATCGACGATCTCCACCCACCCATATAGCGATTCTCCGTGCCGATGACCTTGGACGAGCGTCCGGAAGCCGGATCGATGATCATGTCACCGAGCTGACTCCTGTCGATGAAGATGAGGCCAAGGCGTGTGGGCGCCAGCAATGCTACTGTGCCCCTAACGTCGAACACCCTGAGGACGTCGCCTTCCTTGTCCAGCACCCGCACCTCGTGCCGGTCTGTCGTCGTCGTGGATCCGAACACGGCGGCGATGAGCGGGCCGGCCTGGGATCTCTGCGCGGCGACGAACGCCGGGTCGGAGATCAGGGCGCGCCACGCCTTGGACACGCACCGGAACCGGCACAGCGCCTTCGCCGGCACCCTGACTAGCACCTCGAAGACGATGATGTCCTCCGGCAGTGAGAGGCCGCCGCCGCTGCCGCCGTTGCCTTCGCGTTGGCGTAGTGTTGATGCCATTGCTGTTGCGCTCGGAGTCGGAGGGTTCGCCGGCCCAGCAGGCAGCTGCCGCCGCCGCCGCTAGGATCGGACCTTTTTTTTCCGTTCTTTGATTCATGAATGAGAGAGTCTGGATTTTCTAGGTTTGGCGGAGTCTCGACTAGTCGGCTACCGCCGCTACTGGCGTGGCATGTATGGGCCGGACCCAAAGTGCATCAACCGTGAACAGGCCCATTTCCAGCTTGGTCCGCTCAGTCTTTATTCGCCTGCGCCACCAGATAGTTTTTTTTTTTTTTTTTTGATTGGTGTGCCACCAGATAGTGCTCTAGTATTATTTTTCCATCTCGTTGCTTTGACCGCACGCAGCGCACCATCAATTCGTCATGACCTTCGTCATGATTTTGGAGCCATGTGGGGCAGCATAAATGCAACATAAATTTTATATCTTCATTATTGAAAAACATAGTTTTAAAAAATGAACGCTTAGATTAAATTCCAACTCAATAAGTGGGTTTGTCAATGGTATATACTCCATCTATTCCTTTATTTATGTCAATACTTTTTTAAACTCGGGTTGAATTTATAGAAAATATGACAAGATTAATGAAACCAAAGTAGCATCAGTAGGTACACCATATAATTTACTTTTGTGTAAATTCAATCAAAAAATGACTTAAGATATTTCTAGAAATTGGTTTATTCAGGGATATAGTAGGTCTACATTTGATAGTTCAATATAAATCAACTAGATCCATGCAGAGTGCTAGATATTAGGCTTTGAAAGGGGCACCAATGCTTTACCAAGGGGTTAGTGTTCTGTCTGACCGAACTGAACCATGTTAAAAGGAATTAATCTCTCTATATGCAAATATGTATAGTACTTGTTTTTTTAAAACATTTATTGAAGTACTAAGGGCACCTCCAGTGTCATAGCGAACCGAATGGTTCGGAACGGATGAGTGCAGCATGGTTCGACTGCCACAGTGTAGGCATTAATTTTGTGGGGTCCACCGGCTACTAAAAAAATCTCTTTCTATGTATCCCACGGCCACTTGGAAGACTCTGAATGTGTCGTTTCTCCCTTCTCTGTCTTATAAGCGTGTACGAGATTGATTTTTTTATGGCTTCGGTTCGGCGCGTCTGCAGAGTTCGTTTTCTGCTCTGACAACAACGGTTCGAACGCTCCAGTGTATATGGTTCGGTTGGAGAAGCCCACGGTTCGCTTTTCAAGCAACACTGGAGGTGCTCTAATACCATTTAAAGGTTTCCATATTTTCCAAGTGAAAACAAAACTTGAGCACAAATTGTGCCCACGCCCTTTAAAACATTTTAGTCAAGGATGGTTTTCAGTGGCATTTTAGCATTGTCAAGCAAAAGGGCTTCAACAATCATCAGCACTTCGTACGTTAGGCAATTTTTTAGTTACGTTTCCATAGAACCTAGCACTGCTGCAACCACTGAAAACTAGTACTGAAAACACTGTCTAGAGAGTTTTAACAGAAATTTGTCATAGGTACTCCTATATCACCGGTTGCCCCCAATTATTCGGTTTGGTCTGCATTCTGATTCTATTGAAATAAAAAATACGCTACGTCATCTGCATTATGCATGTACTTCAAACTTTTAAATAATCCGAGGCATCCAGTGGAAAACCTTCACAAAAATGTTTAAGCATGATAACCACAATAATTCACAACAATGAAAAATGAAGGGGTGTCATGGCTCAACCTGGTAATGGTTTGGTCTCAAACCGGTTTTTCTGGTATGGTTTCTTATTTGGGTATGTATGATTTGGATGGGAATGGGTTGGAAAGTGTAATGGGTTGGTTCGGTTTAGGTTAGGTTTAGAACGGGTTTGTGATTTTTGGAATCTTTAATATGTATACTAATATTTCTATTGTATTATTGGATTCTTTTTATAGGAAAACGGCCATAAAGTGTAGCACGACGTCATGCTGATCTTTGACCAGCTTAGCAACATGCATAGCGCCAGAGGTGGAACCAGGGGGCGGTAGGGGCCGTGCCTCCCCCAAAACAATGAATTTTTTTTTACTATGAAAAAATAAATTTTTCATCAAAATTCAATAAACATTTAAATTTTCACCCAAAAAACTAATAGAAATCTATTTTTTTATCAAAAATTCAATGATACATT
The DNA here is from genome assembly GCA_015844335.1 of Chrysopogon serrulatus. NCBI lineage: Eukaryota > Viridiplantae > Streptophyta > Magnoliopsida > Poales > Poaceae > Chrysopogon > Chrysopogon serrulatus. Next base: position 248,032 of record JADLZL010004275.1, read on the forward strand.
ATAAAAAATTTATCCTTTCATCTATTTACGATGTGTAATTTATTGCTTAGCCCCCTTATTCAAGACACTGGTTCCACCACTGCACAGGGTGGTGCACGACGCTTGCACAGCAGTGCATGTCGCTCTATGCTGCACATACATGGGTTGGAAATGGTGGATCGGTTCAATTCATGTAGACATGGATTGGACTGGTGTGGATTAATTAAACTTTATATATGACTCCGGTTTGGTGTGGATTTAGTTTGGATCCTAAACCATTACCATGTTGAGTCATGGCCCTTTTGGCCTCTCAATGAAGCCCAGGAAGTGGACGCAGCAAACCCTATTTAAGTTATTCTATAGTGGGAAAAAAAGTGTGGAAAGAATCTTGCCAATGGCTCAAATGGATTCTAAATTACCAAACACAGTTTTCGTGTATATTGGCCACAGCAAACACAAATACTCTACACATCTGCACTATTATGCATGTACTCCAAAGTTTTCCTGTATATTGGCCTGATTACCAGTATATAATTAAAATCTGATGATTAGCATGCAGTTTTAAAACATGGTTAAGTATACCTTTAAAGCAATGGAAAATTAAGGGTGGCATGGCCCTTTTAGCCTCAATAATGAAGCTTCCGCCAATGGATGCAACGAAATCTAGTTAAGTCGTTCTACAGGGGGGAGCAAGCATAAAAAGAATGTCAAAATGGCTCAAATGGATTGCAAATAAATTAGCAAACACAGTTGTCTTATAGGACATAAACACATGAATCAGTAAAGAACCATAAATTTACTTTTGAAGATGTGTGATTAGAGGTTTGCTGGTGAGCATCCATGCAACATATATATATAGCCCATTCCCATAGGTATTTGTCAAGATAGGAAGCTACCGGTGTAAAAGGCCATTCTTCCATTGAAGCCCTCTGCCATCTCGATGAAATCTGTTATAGCCTCAGTGCTAGAGTTGTAGAACTGAAGGATATACCGGTGACAACTCTCAATGTTCGCTGCTTTCTGGAACGCGTTCAACAGTAATAATATGGTGCCATCCCCTAAGACATCCAATGGCTTAGTAAATAATGAATTTTCAGGCATCTGTGTAGCATACTCCTTGACCCAAATACTCTTGTTACGATCCATCAAGAGCCATATGTTGGCATAGTGGCCACCTAAAAGAGCAATTTGTCGTATGTTGTGAACCACACACAAGGTTTCCTTGAGTTCAGTTATGGAAACATGCCATTTGTCCTCCTTCTCCTCATTGGGCCCCAATGGCGGGCCTCTCATCGTCTCCGCCTCCCACTCTTCGCTCTCGAGGTCGAAAACGGCTATGTGATTCCGACCATCATATGCTGAGCAAGTGTTGCGAGGCATGAATTAGAGGACGCCATTGACGGTTGCCTTTTCCTCACACGAAAAGCTGCTCTGCAACAGTGGGCCCCACGGCCTTCGCCTCCATGTTGGCTGGACACGACCGTCCATGATCGTGGCGACCTCGCAGAGCTTCGTATGATACCCGGCCGACGACGAACATACGTAGTGGAGGCGGAGGACCTTGTAGTCGCCGGACAGTGATGCGGCATGGCCAAAGCTGTAGCCGTCCCGAATCACGGCGTTGCTCCACAACAACATCGACGACTGCTTGTCGGCCCGCCAGGGCAGCGACGAGGGGTCGTCATTCGTGCCGACGACGGTGATGTCGCGCCCGGACGCCGGATCGATGATGGTGGCACCGATCTGCATCCTGTCGACGAAGATGAGGTCAAGGCGCGTCGGCGCCTGCAACGCTGTGCCGAGGGCTTGGAACACCCTCAGGACGTCCCCGTCCTTGTCCAGCAGCCGCAGCTCGTGCCACTCTGCTGGCCTGGATCGGAACACGCCGACGATGGCCGGGCCGACGCGGGATCTCTGCGCGGCGACGAAGGCCGGGTCGGAGATGAGGGCGCGCCACCCCTTGCAGACGCAGCGGAACCGGCACAGGGCCTTCGCCGGCAGCCTGACTAGCACCTCCAGAATGATGTCTTCCGGCAGTGAGCGGCCGCCGCTGTTGCCTAGCTGCATCGTCGCTGCGCTCGTATCTTAGGGTTCGCCGCTACATACTGGCCTGACATATATATATACACTAGTAAATATGCCCGTGCGTTACTACGGGTGTATATTATATGTTTACAATCTAAATTGTTTTTCAATCTTAGCTTAACTTTTTTTGCAGCAGGAGCAACACGAGATATTTGAAGTTGTGCAATTATTGTCATCAAGCCAAAATCTATCCCTAATAATAAAAGGCAAAATTTATCTTCCTTTTTAGTCAAGCATCAATGTTACATGAATGTTAATGAAGATTGAACCCGTTGTGATTTGGAGTAGGAGAAAGTTCATTGAATGGCCCCGGTTGTAGATAAGAGGCCAAGAAAAGTGTTGCTAAGGTCAAGATAACTTGACAATAGCGTAAATCTAGAAAAAGAGTTATGCTATCTCATAAATTCAAAGTTATTTATGAAAGTACTTTAGAACTTAAACAATATTTAACGGGGAGCACAGACCAGTGAAGGTCTCCGCTGTCGTATTTGTTGACCCACTATTATCAAGTATTTGCCCCCCACCATCGTGTGCCACCTCGCCCTACAAGAACCAGGTTTGCCATGTCCACTGTCTCATCGAGCAGGAGCACCAGAGGTAGGAGTCGAGGGAGGATCTGAACAAACCTCATGGGCCACGACAGGTGTATAATATATAGTCTAGATTTCATTTAGTGAGGACCAGACATGAATGAGTAATATGCAGAACATGAGGGCATTTGACAACTGAACATTTTACAATTGGATAATGGAAACAAATAAGTGATAGTCATATCAAACATGAGGGCGTCTACGTCTATACTATAAGACAAAGAAAAGAACAAACATGAAAGTATGAAACATATATTCAACACACAATCCTCTCTCTTTTTAATTGACCAAGCAAACATTAATCACACACTGAACACGTTGGTAGCTCACTGCATGGTGGTGCTTCATGGCCAGGCAAGCTTATAAAGGAAACTGATCACTGATGTATTGTTGGTCTCCAAGCCCTAGAAAATTCTCTACTTTTGAATCCACTTAGCAGATTAGCTGCTGCAGCCACCACCTTGAGAAGATGAACTACCAACACCTCTAGATTGTCCAGGGGCTACATATCTACAAGTGCCTTGATGCTAGAGGGGAAGGTTTGTCTATTTGCAAAAAAGTAGCTTTCAATCAAAGAAAGAAAACATAAATCTTAATTCCAATTAGTAGCTCTGAAAAAAATAGCAACATCAAGACCTTTTGTTCTTCTTCGGCGGGATTAGAATTCGAAGGCCCGATGAGGAGCTCTGTTCTTGAAATCAGGATTCAATGGCGAGATAGGGAGCTTCTCGATTTGTACAGCTTGGCGAGAACACATTGAATTATGTGTAACGTTATGTCTGGCACCTTTTATAAATAGGAAAATACTAAAGCAGTACGTATCGAACCTGGAGTTCGTCCAACTTACCATGGATTCTTTTCCTTGTCCGAGCCGGTGTCTGCGTTCCAGTGGATCCAGATTTTTTTGCAGCCACCACGATGGCTTCGGCTTCTTGGAAGAACGTGGCGATGGGACCGCCGGGAGGTCGAGGAGGCCCTGCGCGCGGCCGAGCAGGAGAACGGAGTGCGCGGTCCGACAAGCGGCGGTGGCTGAATGTACTGTAGGGCCGTCGACGACGAGCGCCCGCTGCCAGCCGAGCGAGTACATCGAACGGCAGTTGCTCTGGTGCGGGAGAACGGCGTGCGCAGTTCGGGAAGTGGCGGCGACACAACTACAGCGGGGGAGCCGGCGGTGAGTTCGACGACGAGCGCCGTCTGCACCGGGAAGACGCAAGCCTGCTGCACGCGAGCGAGTGCGTCGATGCGGTGGCGACCCTAGCTTTTTTTATTGGCTTCTTCGTCCTCGTTTTCGCGCGTGATCTTGCGGGGCCGTCCTTGTCGACGCCGCCGCCGTCCCTCATGGGTGCGGTGTCGTCGTCGTGAGGGGGCAGGGGCGCCGGTGCCGAGGGCGGACGGTGAGAAGGAGGCGCCGGTGAGGGGCAGGGCGCGCCGGTGCCGGGGTGAGCGGTGAGAGGGAGGCGTCGGGGGGCGGGCGGTGAGAGGGAGAGGCACGCTGGGGGGCAGCCAGAGCGGAGAGGCAGGCCGCGCCATCGCGGTCGTGGGGGGGCGATGAGCGGGAGGGAGGTGCGGCGTAGGGTTGAGAGCGATGGATTGGGCCCAATAGGCAAAAAAGCCAGCGAGTGGCAGGACGGTTGGGCCACTTAGAATGGGCGGATGAAATTTTTAGGGAGAGAAACCTTTGTCTTTTAAGTATTAGGTATAGATGGGCCGGACAGAAAAATGAGCATTCAATTCGCCTGGACCACCAGCCGAGAACCCAGCGGACTCCTAAGATCGTGCTCTTATGCATTATATTTTTCAAAAAATAAATATATTATACATTACTATCTCCATACCCACCAAATTTGACGCTTTGAACAAGGTTTGGGTCAAATATTGAAAACATAAACTATCAACATTTTTAAATATTTAGTTTGAAAAGATGAAACTTATACATATACATATTCATACATTAAATGGTAGTAACATTATCTTTTACCCAGCGGTACCTGTCTCAAATCCTATTCTCGTGACCGATATGAAATCTTCGGGGCTCACATATTCAGGCCTTGTTTAGTTCCACGAAACTTTTTGAGGAGAGAGAGATTGTAAAGTCCTGAAGCACTTCGTTTTTATTTGGTAAATATTGTCTAATCGTGGCCCAACTAGGCTCAAAAGATTCGTCTCGTGATTTACAACAAAACTATGTAATTAGTTATTTTTTATTTATATTTAATACTCTTTACATGCGGCAACAAATTTGTGAGAGGAGAGAGATCGTAAAGTCCTATAGCATTTCGTTTGTTTGTGGTAAATATTGTCCAATCGTGGCCCAACTAGGCTCAAAAGATTCGTCTCGTGATTTACAACCAAACTGTGCAATTAGTTATTTTTTTTTTATTTATATTTAATGCTATTTACATGCGGGAAACAATTGATGTGATGGAGAGAGAGTGGAAAAACTTGCAATTCCAATTGAAAGTTGCATAGAACTAAACAAGGCCTCAGCTTAAATAGTGAGTTGCAGTCCAAGATGATATGTAGATGGCCCTGCCACGCACAACAGCCTCTCATGTTGTCTCCTTCCGCGAGGGATGTTTGATTCGAGAGACTAAAAAGTAGTCGTGACACATCATTGAATGTTCGGATATTAACTAGGAGGATGTCGTTGTGTGAGCTAATTATAAAACAAATTATACCCCCCACGCAGCACTTCACGCGATGAACCTATTAAACCTAATTAATCTATCATTAATAAATATTTACTATAGCACAATATCGTAAAATTCATAGACTAATTAGGTTTAATAGTTTTGTCCCACAATTAGCCTCCGTACGACGAATTAGTTTTGTAATCACTCTTTATTTAATACTGCAAATTAGTGTCTAAATATGACAAATACTAAAAATTAGTTGGTGAAATCAAACATAATATAGTAATGCATCGTCCTTGTAAAACTATATAATTTTAAAAATTCCATGATTAAAGTGAAGGCATCAATGGATTCATAAATAGTTTAGTGTTCCCATATAAAAAGGCAATCAATGGATCCATAAATACATAGACTAATGGATTCATAAATAGTCTAGTTTGCATCAGCTTAAGTATTATTAATTACAAAAGTTCAAAGTAATGGAAAAATTAGGGGAGGAATGATCCTTTTTGCCTCAATAATGAAGCTCCGCTAGTGAATGAAATGAAACCTTGATAAAGTTGTTCTATAATGGGAAACAAGTCTGAAAAGAATGTCACCAGTGGCTCAAATGCTTTGCAAATAAATTACCAAACACAATTGGCTTATAGGACACAACCATACAAATCAGTAAAGCAAAATAAATTCAGTTTTGAAGATGCATGATCAAAGGCTTGCCGGTGAATCCATGCAGCATAGCCAAATTGGCTTTATATATGTATCAGCAGATATATGTTAAGATTGGAGGCTCCCGGTGTAAAAGGCCATTCTACCATTGAACCCCTCTGCCATCTCCATTAAGTCTGTAAAAGCCTTGTTGCTAGAGTTGTAGAACTGAAGAACATACCGCTGACAGTTCTCATTGTTCCCCGCTTTCCGGAACATGTTCAGCAGCAATAGTCTGCCATCAATCAAGATATCCAATGGCTTAGTAAATAATAACAACCTTTCATCAGGCATCTGTATCTTGTACTTCCTGACCCAAACACTTGTGTTAGGATCCTTCAAGAGCCATATGTTGGCATAGTGGCCACCAAAATCAGTAAGATGCTGTACGTTCTGAATCATACACAAGGTTCCCTTGAGATCGGTTAGGGTAATACGCCATTTGTCCTCCTCACTCATGTGCCCCAACAGCGGGCCTTTGATCTTCCGGGGCCTCCACTTTTCGCTCTCGAGATCGAATGTGGCTATGAGATTCCTGCCACTACGAGATACTGAGTAAGGGCCAGAAAGCATGAAGTATAGGTCGCCATTGACGGTTGCCTTGTGTTCGCAGGAAAAGCTGGTTTGGAAGAATGATGGGCCCCATGATCTTTGCCTCCATGTCGGCTCAGCACCATCATCGCCGTCCATGATCGTGGCGACCTCGCACCACTGGGTACGGTGTTGGCCATCCCAGCTCGACGAAGTTTCGAATACATGGAGGCGGAGCACCTTGTAGTCGCCGGACGGCACCGCACGGCCAAAGCTGTAGTCATCCACGGCGTTCGACGACGGCGTGTTCCACCAGCTAATAAACCGAGGCGGCGGATCGTCCGTGCCGACGACGGTGAACTCGCGCCCGGACGCCGGATCGATAACCATGGCGCCGAGCTGCATCCTGTCGACGAAGACGAGGTCGAGCCGCGTCGGCGCCAGCAACGCTGGGGCGGCCCTGACGTCGTCGAACACCTTCAGGACGTTGCCGTCGGTGTCGAGCAGGCGCAGCTCCAGCTTTCGTCCGGACCCGAACATGGCGACGATGAAGCCGGCGTAGGCGGAGCGGGATCTCCGACCGGCGACGAAGGCCGGGTCGGACATGAGCGCGCGCCACCGCTTGGAGACGCACCGGAACCGGCGAACGTCCTTCGCCGGCAGCCTGAGTAGCACCTCCAAGATGATGTCCTCCGGCAGTGAGAGGCCGGCGGCGGCGCCGCCGCCGTCGTCGTCGCGTTTGCACAGCTTTGACTGCGTCTGCATCGCTCCCAGCAGCCGACCGGTCTCGATCGAGGTTTTGCGTTCTTTCCTCCTTTTTTAGATGAGATGATCGGAGAAGACTAGAAGAGTCTTTCTCGGACTCGAGGATTTGCGTTCCAATTTAAGCCTGACATACGGGCCGGCCCGAAAATGAATCAACCATATGAATAGGCCCAACTGGGCTTGGCCCGCTCGGTCTGCTTTGGCCTGGGCCACCCCCGCCGAACCCAGAAACCTCCTCGAATCGGGCTATGTTGCACATGGTTTCATCTCTGTGCGCACGTACACCAAGATTATACGGAAACTCTATTGCACGCAGGGTCGCGCTCCATGGCGAGCGAGCGACCTCCAGCATGCGGCCTGGCCCACGGGAGCGAGCTCTACGCCCTGGCCAGTGGCCACGCCGTGTTCTTTTTTCATTTTTTTCTTTTATCCTTTTTATACTATTCTTTGCATTTTTATCAATTTCCATTTCAAGCTTTTTTCATTTTGTATTCTTTTTTCAAATTTATTATTTAATTTTTTTCTAGGTTGTCTTTAGTTTCAATTAAATGAGTTTTTTCTCAATAGTTTTTTATTTTTAGTCTTTTTATTTTTTTTTAGTTTCAATTTTTAGTCTCTTTTTTTTAGTTTCTGTTTTTATTCTAGTTTTTTTTAGTTTTCAGTCACCCTTTAAGGTACGAATGTATATTTAAATTCTACATATTTAAACTTGCCACACATAGGTCCCTGAGCTTGTAGTGTCTAGTTTAGTTTTCTTGAACTAAAATTGTCAATTTCAATTTAATTCTCTGGTTCTCAATTTCAGTTTTAGTTTTATGTTTTATCTTTTATTTTCATTTTATAATTTCAGTTTTCAATTTCATTTTTTTTAATTTTAGTTTCAAGTTTCAGGTTTTTATTTTTAAAAATTAGTTTTGATTTCAATCACCCTTTTATGTTCGAATGTTTTTCTAAATCTTTTGCATATTAGTTGCCGCACCTACAATATATAAGTTGTTACAAAAGGGGAGCCATGGGACACATAAGTTGCCAGCAGTGTTTTAAAAGGCGGTTAGGCGTCTAGGCGAGTCTTGGCTACATTTGGGACGCTGGGCGGCGCCTAGGCGATGCTTAGGCGACAGGCGCCACTTGTTTTTTTCAAGACGAGGCTGGGTACGCTTGGATGCCTACTCGTCACCTAGGCAACGCCGGTGTTTCTTTTTGTTTTGGTTCTTAATCATCCTTTTAGGTTTGAATGCATTTGTAAATTCTACGTTTTAGTTGTATAATAACTTGCCCTCTAAGTTGGCATGTTACGTAATGCTTTCTTTTAATAATTTATTTATTTTGAGATTGCCACTCTTGTCCTTTTAATAATGTCCCTCCAAATTTTTTAGCTAGTCATTTTTTTCAGATTATATGGTGGGTTTTTATAATAACTTGCTTCTCAAGGTGGCACCTTATGCAATGTTTTTTCTAATAATTTTGTCCCAGGTTATAGATTTTCTTGTTTTGTACACTATCCTCATTTTTTTAGTAAAAGCCTCCAGTTGGCAGCAAGTCATGTTTCCCTAAGTTTTGTAATGTGTTTTATAACAACTTGCTCTCCCAAATTGGCGGCTTACTCAATATTTATTTCAATAATTTGTCCCTCTATATTGGAGTTTTCATTGTCTTGTTGTGGTTAGTTAGTCTCTTTAGGGGGTTGAAACAACCCACTTTTCCTCGAAGGGAAAAGTCACAGTTTTCGTACAATAATGCAATGGCCTCGAAGGGCTCATCGCCATCATCGACAAATCAGCGGTCCAAAGTGCGCATACAGCGGAATAATTAACTTAGAGAGTACAAGTAGTAGGATTTAAGTACTTTATTACATCGCCTTCAAGGCGGAATCACACTCACACACACATACAGAAAAGCATAAGGTGGGTAGAAGCGGATCGACACGTCATCCACTTGCGCGTAGCTCGAGACACCTACTCCTCCTCGTCATCCTCGTCGGTCTCCCACTCGATGTTCTCCCTTGAACCACAATGTATCAGTACGATTTGTACTGGCCACTAATCCCACCCATATGAATGAAGCTTGTTATGTGGAAGGTGGATGCAAGGGTAGTCAAAGGACCTATTTGAGGCTCTGGGTTTCCTATGCAATTGCATAATTAAATAATATTTGTCAAGTTTTAACCCATTTATATCCATAAACCTCCCATCCATTCCACCCATAACCATTCACACATCACACCACACTCTCACTCAGTTCGACGAGGAAGACTCCCGCTCCTCCTCGCCTCAACGGCCCTAGGCCGGAAGACACCACACCCAGGGGGGAGAGAAGGGAAAGGACTCCGCTCACTATAACGAACATGGGGTAATCTCATAGGAATGTCCATGACCGGGGACACGGCTATACGTATAGATCAACAACTCTGCAGAGTGTGTACACCTGGAACCACAAGATCACCATCATCGGCGATGCGCCTCGCCTAGGAGGATGATACCGAGCCGCCGACTAACAAGCCCAAAGCCATTGTACCACTCAGCGGGGGCACCCCGGAGTCCACCCAAGACGCCGAGGCGTGAGACGTGGTGCCGGATCCCGAGAGGGTACCACGCTGTCTCGGGAGGGTGTGGGCCTCGACGCCCGCGTACCTCCTACACACAAAACACCTAACAACCTAGTAGTAATAGCAAGGGGCCAGATAGTCGTCAAGTCGTTTCCCGCCCATCAGGAACGAGTGGTGTGCACGAGAAGGTCCCATGAACCGCACCTTCGCCCAATCAGTCCTTAGCGGGACTGGACAGGATATCTTCACCTGGGGCCCTAGACCCCGTGCCTCGACGGCACCTCCTGTCCCGGCGATTCGTACCACAAAGGCACTCCTCCCGGAACCTTCTCCCAACACATATACCCGCCACAGGTATTCTCACGTGGGGAGTGCCCAGATCGCACTCCCCCGGCATGGCTCGTCCTCATGACTTGCCCTAGATCCCGCTTGATCGACACAACCCTCACTACACACCCACGACTCACGCCAAGATCTCACCCAAACCCCCGGTTTCCACATCTTTGGCAGCATGTGCCATAGCCACTCACAGTCATGATACATCAACAGTAATGATAGTAATAAGTGAGTAGCATCAAATATATACATGATATGCACGAGTCTAATCCTAGCAGCGGGTATGCAGGGGATAGGTTTCGACAAGGCATAGGCTGAATCAATCAATCTACCATGCATCCTAATAACAGCAGCAAGTACATGTAGTAGAGCACTAGCGTTTCTAGATATTGCATGCCTAGATAGGAGCTAAGAGGTTAGGTGGGATGTGGCACCTGCGGTCAGGTCGTCTCCCAGGTCCTCGGTGTACTCGTAGTCGCCCCCTCGCCTCGGTCGGCTCCTCCGTCTCTCGAAAAAAACGTGACATAATACGCGTTTAGGCTCCTATAGAGGTGCACAAAGAAGCAACTGAAATCCGGAAGAAGCAAATGCACTCGGGGATAAGCCTATGACCTAGAGCTCATTTTTAGAAAAATTTGGACACTTTGGTTTCATATTTTTCGGAGTTAAAATGAATTTTCTATGAATTTCCAAAGATTTATTCCATTTTCGAAAAAGGAAAAGTCATTTTATTAATTTTGGAAAAACAGTGGTGACACGTGGCGGCTTCGACTGGTTGGCTTGACTGGGTCACGGCAGGTGGGGTCAATTTGTCGATCAACGTTGACCGGTCAACGGTCAACGTGGGACGGGCTCGGACCGGGCCTAGGTGGGCTGGTTCGAGGGGCCGAGTTGGGCCGGCCCGGCCGGACACGTGTCGGTCGGCTAGATGGGCCGCGTGGCGGCCATGGGCCTCTACCGGGCTGTGGTGCACGGCGCCGGTCCATGGTGGGCGTGGTGCGAGCATCACCGTGGACTGCAGGCTTGGTCCACAAGTGGACCATGCCCCTGCCCCTTTCCCCCCTCTTCGGTTCACGCAAGACGGACGGCCGGCCGGGGCCTCCCCTCTCAACTCCTTCTCCCCCTCCTCGGGCCCTTTTTTTTCTTCGGCATCCGGCGGCTCGCACGGCGTGCGTGTAGGCGGTCCGACGAGCCGGGCTAGGGTACCTACGGCCTCGGGAAAGCTCCCTGACCACGGCTATGGCCAAAAAGGTGTGGGTTTCGGCCTCCCAGGCGATCGACGGCGAGCCGCCGTGGCTCGGCGTGGCGGTTTCGCCGGAAGGAGCCGTGGGGGGTACCAGTGGTCCTTGGTCGTGTGCGGGCGGCACTGGGCCGGGTGCTCAACGACGGCATTGCGCAGCAAGGGCAGTGCAGTGGAGGTTCGCGGTGGCCGGCCGTGGCGGCGATGCGGGCGGACCGCGGCGACCGCGAGGCGGCTTCGGGCACATGGGGCCAAGCGCCCTCTTTTCCCCGAAATTGAAGTCTATACCGGCCATAGACGCGCCGGCGACGGCCAAGAGGGCTCGGCAGAGTGCGTTGTTAGCACAGGTGCCGGCGAAGCTCCGACAACGCACGGCCGCCGTTGGCGCGGTTCGCCGAGCTCAACCGCCGGGCCGGGCTTGGCGGCGCGGGCGTTGGCGGCGAAAGAGCAGCTTACGCGGGCAGCAGCTAGCACGGGCGACGGGTGGCGAAGCTCGTCGCCCCAACAAAGGCCGGGTAAGGCGGGCGGGGTTCATGAACGGCCTCGCGCCGCAGCTGCGCTCTGCCGGGCGGCGCGATCCGTGCAGTGGCCGCGCTGCCGCGACCACCGGCGCAGCGGTGTGCTCCCCGCGCGTGTGCGTGCGCGCGGTGTGCTTTTGCGCTGGCGCGGCGCGGCGCCGTGCGATGCGCCGTTCGGGGTGGAAGCAAGCGAGTGCGACGGTGGTGGGGCTCACCGGCGGTGTTGGCGGAGCAAGGATGGCGGGCGGTGGCGATTCGGGGCAGTGGCGCTGCCGGGCTGTGCAGGCGTAGCCGGGACGTCGGAGTAGTCGTTCGGGTCGCCGCTCCCGCGTCCGGCTCCGGCGGCGTAGCAGCTCCGGGCGGCGGCGCGCTCCCTTCCCCGGCGTCGGCTCCCTCTTCCTCTCCTGCTGCTCGGCGGCTCTCTCTTTTGCTCGGGGTGGAACGGTGAGGCCACCGGAGGCGGCGGAAAGTGGGAAGGGGAGCTAGGGCACCGCGGAGTGCCCTTAAATAGGCGAGCAGCGGCTGTGGATGGAGGTGAACGGCGATGGAGCCATGCGGGCTACGTGGTGCCCATCCGAGGGCTTGCAGCTAGGTTTTAGGGCTCGGTGGGGGTGCGCGCGGGGCTCGGGCTGCTCCAATTCAGAGCGGCGGCCGGTCAAAAAGAAGGGCGCGGAGGCAGCGGCCATGGCGTCATCACGGCGGGTCCATGCCGCGCGGCCGGTCTTGTCGGGTTGCGGTGCATTGGAGTGGGAGGGCTCGACGTGGCGGCCATCCGAGGGCGCGCGAGGCGGTTCGGAGGGGGGGACGGCTGCGATGGCCGCTTCCTCTTTTGTGCTCTGCGCCCGTCGGTGTGGAAGAGGAAGGAGAGGGAGTGAGGGAAGGGATGACAGGTGGGGCCGCGGGTCCACCTGTCATCGGCTCGTGAGGGGAGGAGAAGGGCGCGGGGGTGGCGCTGGCTGCTGCGGGCGCGGCAGCCTGGCTGGGCTGGGCCGCGCGCGAGTGAAGGCGAGGGAAGCGCGGAGGCCGTGGGCTGCGTGCGTGCGGGTGAAGAAGAGGAGAAGGGAAGTGATGGGCCGGGCGTGATGCAGCCGAGCCGGGCTGGCGGTTCTTCCCCTCCTTTTCCTTTTCCTTTTCCTTTATTTCCTATTTTCTATTTCCCTAACTAAAGTGTATGCCCATGAATACATGCAAATACCCTTGTAGGTATTTCCATGCTTATACAAGCTAGGGGGTCCACCTAGGGTAACCTAGGGTTTGGTCAAGTGTGATCCCACTTGTTGCACACATGCCACCATGATTAATTTAATAGCTTAGTTAAGCATCACATAAAATCCAAAAAGAGGCAAATCACATAAATAAATAAAAGAGAGACAAGATGCTCGTGCCCCTAAATGCATTTGGGAGCTAATGCAACTCGCTAGGGTAGGTTTCCTACATGACACTCACCATACATGGGTTAGTTTTCGAAAAAGTTTTTGAAAGTTGTGATTTTTGGGTGTTGGGTAACAGGGATGTTACAGGGGTTAGTACCTTTATTTAGATACTATTAATACCTTTATTTAAATAATACGTAATAAACCTATTATATTCCCATGATAACAACGATGTGGCAAAAACTTAAGTATATTTTTCGAGTAGCAACTTTAGTATTATATAGTTACTTCTTTGATGAATATCTTAGCATATATTTGTACAAAAATTGCTACTAAAATAATTTTTTTCAAAATGTATACAAGTAGGGTCTAGTTTTATTCGTCTTGGTAATTGGAATGTAACTAAATCAAAAATGAATATACTATTCAAAATTTATAGCAATTGAAAGAAAATGATTTGATTTTATCTACTTATACGTCAGTTTCAAAAGTCAGCTTCAAAAGATGCTAGCGTACATGCGGCAGGTGCGGGCCAGCGGGAGAGTTGCGCTGCGGGCCGGCCAGCCGGGAGAGTCGCGGGGGTGCGTGGGAGGGTCGCGCGCTCGCTGTTTACCGCGACCGGTCGCGCTTTATCCCCCCTCCAAGATTATATCATAGAAGGAACATGTGGCCCCAAACAACCTTTGTGGTATTGGTGGGGAGGTGGACTCATGGAGGTATGGCTTACAAGTCGAAATAGCTAATTTTTTATAAGAACAAAATACTGTATAAGAAACCAAAACACGGTACAAGTAGCTCAAACGAACAAAGTGATTCTCTACTTGATTGCAATATGTCGAGATGCGCTTGGATTTTGGAACATGAGGATATAAAGAACGTGCTAGGTCATAACCAACATGTTAACGTAGGAAGCTGGATTACCAATGTAATGAATGAGCTAGCAAGTGACAAGTTCATCAGAGTGGCGGTGAGACTCTGGGCGATCTAGCATGCTCGGAGAAAGGCTCTTCACGAGAATATCTTTCAAAGCCCCCTATCCCAAATTGCTTTGTGGAGCATTTTATTTCAGAGCTGGAAATGGTGCTTCCAAGCTCGAGTAACGTGCAGCTAGGTAAATCTCAGGGGCCGAGGTGGATCCCACCTCTAGCAGGTTATGCAAAAATTAATGTTGACGCAACAACCTCAAAGAACTCGAATACGGTGGCCGTGGCTGCGGTTGCATGAGATGCAGCCGGGTTGTTTTTAGGACCTTCAGCAGTCATACTGAAAGGGATCACAGAGGCGGAAATTGCTGAATCTCTCGCTTGTAGAGAAGGACTGGCTCTAACGAGTGACCTGCTCATCTGGAGGTTCAGGTTGGCATTTGACTGTGCAAATGTTGTTAAAAATCTGACAAGCGATGGTATGGGTAGCTATGGCCAGATAATCAAGGAGATAAAGATAGGAAAGAAGATGAGGTCTTATGTGACCATAATCAAGCTTCTGTGACCATATGGATTGGTCATAGAAGGCTAGTCATAAAAGACCTTCTGTGACTATCAGACTAGTCACTAAGACCTTTAGGACCATTTTTGCGACAATTTATGGTAGTTACAATGGTCACAGATCAAAAATAGTCACAAAAATAGTGCCAGATGGTCACAGAAGGTTTTTATGACTAGCCTTATTTGACCGATCTATATGGTCACAGAAGCTTGATAATGGTCACAGAATGGCTCATCTCTTGTAGAGGTTGTGGATTTTGTGCATGAGAATTGGCAGGCCAACATCGATGCACACATGTTAGCTCGCAGCTCAATTTATAGCCAGATTGGTAGACATGTTTGGTTTGGGGAGAGTTGCTAAAAAAAAAGACAATATCGACAACTTGGTGTGATTAAGGAGCATCATCCGTTCTCAAAAAACAAAAGCATCAGGGAGCTCTTAGAGTTCGATTGTTCGGACGGAATCCTCTATCTGATGGTTCTCGCCTATAATTTTCGGCTAGGCGCTTGACTGTTTTTCCATAAAAAATTTTTCAGCCAGGCGCGCTCCATCGGTGGACATTTCTGAGCGGGCCGATGGGTTCCTCCATCAGCCAGGTGCTTGACTATTTCATTTGCTTACGAGCCACGGATAGACTGGTTTTTAGTGGGCCGCAGAAATGTTTCCACAGTGTGCATATATTCCTTATCCTTTGCTAGGTCGTTCTTGTATTCCTTATTCATAACCTTTGCTAGGTTGTTTTGGACAGTTTCTTTGTTACTGAAAACATTTTTTAAAGACAAGCTATTTAACGAATAAATTCAAAACGCTAGTAAAGTACAGTTCAATACAGAAAAAGTTTTTAAAACAATTAAACTTGGTGTTGTTCACTGAACTTAAAGACTAATATGCCGTTCCTAGATAGAACAAGTTGAATGAGTCCAAGAAATCTACAAAGTTGGATCGTTCCTGTCAATCTGAGCGGGATCTTCAAATGTAGCTCAACTGTTCTTTAATCATAATTAATTGGATTGACAACTGAGCCGATTTTGGTCGTCTCTGAAGTCGCTAAGCTACAACCGCTTCATGTCGACGAACCATAGAGCCGACGCGTGGATCTCAAATAAGCAGGCGAGCAACATGTCGCTGAACTTGATCATGGTATGCCAAGCCCCTTTCTTTTTTCTTTGTCCTTGTCGTCGCTGGCAGGACTACGTTTCGCTTAGTTCCTCCTTAATGGCCCTCTTCATTCTTGGCTCTATATCCATAGTACGACAGATGCAGGGGCGACGCTAAAAATATGATTGAATATGATTATGATAGAAACTGTTTTTTTTTTCGACGATGGTATCTACAACATGGACCCACCAGCTTTAATGAGGGGTATCCTTGTTCCATACGGTTGTTCTATATGGGGTATCCTTGTTCCATACGGTTGTTTTATATGAAAAATAACAGGGAGTGATGGTGAGGTGGCAATTGACATGATCGAAGTCTTAAAAACAGATAGCTCAGATTTCATATTAGATTTGGTCTTCGTATCGATATGGACGTATGAGTGCTGAGTGGATTATGATCACATTAGATATGGACATGTGAAAAAGAAGATCAAGACTTGGTATTACCTTGTATGATTACTTTAGAGGGTTTTTAAGTGAAAGAGATTCGTGAGTCTGTTGGTCTATGAACCATTACATAAATGGATATAAATTTTTATTGTTCCCATAAGAGTATATCGGTCTATGACTGAATATAAAAGAGGAGGCCGCAGAGAGAGGATAACGCTAAACGATTGAAAGGCAAGGCCACCTCCCTAGCTCATCCCCCATTTTATAGGGCATGTGGGAGGGGAGATTTTTTATTATTTTCCTTACTGGGACTTTATTTACAAAAGAGCCTCTAGGGGCTATGAATGCGCCCTAAATATTGTCTTGTAAGCCTCTTGCCTATGTAATATTATCTCACAAGCCTCTTATTTTATTATATAGTTTTTTCGTTTAAGATCAAGATGCTCCAAAAATAATATAGATTTTCAGCAGCATTAATCAAGTACAAGATCTTATGACCTTAGAGAAATCATATTTTCGGTGCCAAATGAGATCTACAACTTTATAGTTTTAAGGTTTTTCACTTGCGGTCATTATCTTGAGCATGACATGACTGATTACTAACCGAGAGTCAACTCGGGAGTTCAGGTGCAACCAAAAAACAATTAAAGATGATTGGCTTGATTAGGCCTATATTAGGGCGGTGCTCATGAAAAAGACCTATGCACCAGCAGTGCACAATGATGATGCTACACAACTTAGTATCTAGAACTCATCCTTCAATACGCTGATGAAACCCTCATTATTCTTGAGGTTCAGGCAAGACAACTTTTCTTTTTAAGAAGCCTCAACTCAATTGGCCTCAAGGTTAATTTTATCAAGTCCATGATGGTTCCAATCAACTTGTGTGATAAAAAATTGGAACATTTGTCCAAAACTTTTGATTGCCAAAAAGTTCTCTTCCTTTCACCTACATGGGGCTCCCTTTGGGCACAACAATTGAGGATTTTCTTCATGGTGAATAGATGTGAAAAAGGCTTGTCATTGTTTTAACCTTTCTCTCCTAGCCTGACAGAATTGAACTCACTAACTAACTATTTGTTGACGGTCGATAACTAACACATTTAACCATCAACTATTAATGAAAAAGAGTACAAATGCAATATAATCACTAATCTACACTTAGCGTTTAAACTGACAGAATTCCATGAGTGTTGATAAATCTGTTTCTGTAGGGTTTTATCACAAAAGACGCAAAGGAGGACCCACTTATCAGGTTTAATTGCAAATCACACGCAGGCAGTAACTCTAGAAGGTTCTAGAGGACATGAGAAGATACCACACTATGGCAAGACCAGAGAGGCCGCTAGGTGGGGCTGGCTGGCCCTACCTATAGGCCGGCCAGCCTCCCCCTAGCTCACCTACAGCATCTGTACGAATGTCGGTCCTGTGCCACCTTAGGATTTGCATCTACACCATTGATTAAAGTCAGTTTGATTCGAGGGCTCCAGTGCATCACTCCGGGCTATATAACCAAACCCAGACCACCCAGGGCATAGACCTCATTCAAGGAGTCAAATCATCAGTAGAAACCCTAATTCCCAGAGCTCGGCATAGCTAGCTAGATAGAAATATAGAGAGAGGCAAGCTTCGCTTGATTCCCGATCATGTCAAGAGCATGGCTCGGTATAGCTCTCTCCTTTGCATCTCTCATACATTATATGTTTGCTACAATTGATATGACATTGTTCTTAGTGCTCTTATCTCTACATAACGAAACATGGGTGCAAGCTCAGGCCTCTCATAGTGCCACGTCACTCGCTTTTCTCAACCGTCTGATCAGGCTCACGAACAGCCAAGATTGCATGCGAGCTCTGGCCCGCTACTGCTACCTCTTCCTTTCTCCTCTGCCCGAGCACGCCGCCTCGTCACCACCGCCGCCGCGGCACCTATGCGTGGCCAATTGACTAGTTAGCCGGGCGCAGGCCAAGCGCAGACGCAACTGGTTGGGCCCAATCCGCGCGTTGGGCCGGATCTAGGCGCGGCACCATGCCACCACGGCCCCACGCAACCACCATGGAGAGGAAGGGAGGGAGCCACCGCCATGGTGGAGAATGCCGTAAGGGAGGGAGCCGCCACCATGGGGAAGAGATGGAGGCGCAGCCTGCCAACGTCGACCTGGATCCGGCCAACCTTCTCCTAGATGAATCGATGACTATTTTAACTTCCCGAGAGTTTAAACATTTGTAACTTTAACCAATTATACATAAATAATATTAATAGTTATAGCACACCCTGTTAGTATCATCAGATGAATCGATGAATATATTTGCTTACAAATTTATTTAATATATAAATGGTGCTAATATTTTTATAAACCTAATCAAACTTTTTAAAGTTTGACCAGCAAATATACCATACCTATCGTCATTCTTTTTGGACCGAGAGAGTAGTAGTTTAGTGGAGTTTGAATTTTTTTTTCTCTGTTTTATACACCAACCACGTCACATAGAGTACTTTGGAAGGAAAAAAAAGATAAAACCTGAAAAATCAAAGAAGAAAAGACGGACACCCATGGAGTAATAAATAAAAATCTATTTTTAGCCCTCGAAATTTTGTTGAAGTCTGGGTTTGGCCTTCCAACTATAAAACAAGACATGCACAGCCCTCCAACTTTGAAACCAGACAACTTATAAAGGGCGTTCGCAATGGGCAACGAAGTTCACATTTGTCCCCCGGCCAAAAAGAGCATATGTCCCCTGGCCAACGGAGCAACTAGTGACCTACGTGGAAGGCAGAGCGAGGAGACAGTTCACTAGCAACGTACACACGAGCGAGTGGGGCCAGAGGTAAATAAGAGCATGAGGCCTTGTTTAGATACACCTACTTTTGCAAGTTTTTTCACTCTCTCTCCATCACATTAATTTGTACCCGCATACATGGAGCATTAAATGTAAGTAAAAAAATAACTAATTGCACAGTTTGGTTGTAAATCACGAGATGAATCTTTTAAACCTAGTTAGTCCACGATTGGACAATATTTGCTAAATACAAACGAAAATGCTACAGTTATTCAGATTGCAGAAAGTTACAATCTGAACAAGACCTGAGTAACATTTCTCTTCGGCTTCTCTCTCATCTATCTCCGCTTTGTCCAGACGGGGAACCTCTAATTTGTAAAAATTGTAGCTTTCTATTGTTGTTGAGGTCTCACGTATGAAATTCTGGCATCATTGTGCTTGTATTAAGGTACTTTTATTTAGCATGTTGTAGATAGCAAGTAAATGCAATTGTCCTCAGATCGATATAAGTGAAGCTGATCGAACTATTATGCTTTGTTCCAGACGGGGAACCTCTAATTTGAGGTTACAGACTCTTCGTCTGAAAGTAGCCAAGGCTCGAGTAAAGACAGACATCAAAACAGCGGTCACCCCCTCTTAATGCACAACCATCTTGTCTTTATTCTGTTCTGTAAAGTGATATGCAGTGGAGAATCTAGAATAGATGATTATCGGGGTCATGTCTATAAATAGATGTGGTCATTAGGAATTGTTAGCACTATTTGCACTAATTTTCCACTGAAATTTTAAAATCTGTCAGGGCCGGCGGACCCCAGTGGCAAGCTGTAGATCCGCCCCTAGTGGTACATATATTACTACTTTCTAGGGAGGTGAACACCTCGCTCATATGGCGATTTCGCAGGTTGCGGATGCCTGAAGCACTCTTTGGTCGCCATGGCTACCTCCACCCTTCCCGTTGTTGTTGTTGAGCATAATATTTTTCGTAGTTTCTTTTGCTGACACATAAGCCAGCCTTCCCTATGGTAGCAGCCCCATGGCCCTGCCACTTCACCGCTCTGCTCTCGCGCCTACCTCCTCTGCCTAGCCCGCATGCAACCCAATGACTTCCTTCAAAGGTTCTCTGATCAACAATCCCTCCTTGAACTGGTCGCTCAAGAGGTAGCTCTTCAATACTCCCTTTGTTCTAAAAAGCTTCAATTCCTAAATGAATGCCAGTCAAATTTTTTTATTTCACTAAACTTATAAAAAAAATATTAATATCTATGACATAAAATAAGTATCTTATAAAAATATATTATATGATAAATATGATGGTACTAATATGATATCATAAATCTTAGCTTTTTTTCTAGAAGTTTGGTAAAAGTATGAAAATTTTGATTTAAGACAACTCTAGAAGTTGAATCTTTTAGAGACAGAGAGAGTATTTCTAGTGCTTAAAATCTAGAAGATGTGGAAAACAAAACACAAACAAACTTATTTTTGCACCGTATATGTAGGTTGCGAAGGCATAATGTAATCTCAAGAAGGGCACTGGCCTTTCAGTGCAAAGGGCCAAAGGGCCCTAGGCAAGTGGATGGCTTTGTAACCGAGTTTTATTTTATAATAAGTTCGCACACGGAATTGGATACAACTACAACGCCGCCAGAGGAACTCGCCAGTGCAGAGCCCTAATATCAGGGGGCTGGGGTACCCGTAGTATAGGTATTTGTCTCCTAGTTAAGTCATTCTATAGTAGGAAAGAAATGTAGAAAGAATATAATGAAACCATTGGCTCAAATAGGTTTAGGGAATGTTTGGATTCATAGAACTAATTAGTTCAAATAGTTAGGTTTTTATGGACTAGTGAACTAGTAACTAGTTGGACTTTAGATTAGTCATTAGTTCATCCACTAGTTCACCTATTTGGGTTCTTATGGACTAATTATTAGTGAACTAGTTACTAGTTCATGGAATCCAAACAGGGCCTTATATATGACAAACTATAAATCAGCAAAGCAATGTAAATTTACTTTTGAAGACACTTGATTAGAGGCCGCACGGTGAGAATTATCCATGCAACATAGCCAAATTATTGGCTTTATATATGTTTCAACACTTATTTGTTAGGATAGGAGAGACTCCCAGTATAAAATGTCATTGTACCATTGAACCCCGCTGGCATCTCTATGTAATCTATAAAAGTTTTGGTGCTAGAGTTGTAGAACTGAAGGATATATCGATGGTAGCACTCGGCATTTCCAGCTTTCCGAGTCGCATTTTTCAATGGTAATATCTTTCGGGCATCTGTATCCTATTTTTTTTTGAAAATAAAGCTATCTGTATCCTATATTTGTTATCCCAAATACCCAAGTACTTTTATTAGGATCCATCAAGAACCATATGTTGGCATTGTCATCACAGAAAGACGAATCGAGATGGTATGTCGTGAACCACACACAAGGTTTCTTTTGAGCTCGGCTAGGGACATGCGGCATTGATTATCCTTCCAGTCCAAAGGCGGGCATTTGATCGTCTCAGATTTCCACTCTTCGCTCTCGAGATCGAATACGGCTATGCGACTCTAACGACCCTGAGATGCTGATGAGTAAGTGTGGTGATAAAGCATGAAGTAGACAACACCATTAGCGGTTGCCTTTTGTGTTCGCAGGAAAAGCTGGTGTCCTTGAAAGGGCCCCATGGCCTTGGCCTCCATGTCGGCTCCTCGACGACACCACCACCATCCATGATCGTGGCGACCTTGCACCACTGGCTAAGGCCATGCCAGAGCGACCAAGCCACATGGAGACGGAGGACCTTGTAGTCGCCGGACGCCGCGGCACGACCGTCCAAAGCTGTAGTCGCTCCTAGATCTCGACGCCGGTGACTTTTCCCACCCGGCGGGCGACGGCGGGTCGCTCGTGCCAATGACGGTGCATTTGTGCACGGACGCTAGATCGATGATCGTGGCACCGAGCTTTGCCCTGTCGATGAAGATGAGGTCGAGGCGCGTCGGCGACAACACCAATGTTAAGCCCCTGACGTCGAACACCCTGAGGACGTTTCTGTACTTGATTGTCAAGCAGCCGCAGCTCGTGCTCTGGTGAGAATCCGAACATGGTGACGATGAGCAGGCCTGCGCGGGATCTGTGCACCGCGACGAAGGCTGGGTCGGAGATGAGGGCCCGCCACCCCTTGGAGACGCACCGGAACCGGCGTAGGGCCTTCGCCGGCAGCCTAAGGAGCACCTCCATGATGATTTCCTCCGGCAGTGAGACGCGGACACGGCTGCCGCTGTCGCCGTCGCTGTTGTCGTCGCTGCCGTCACATTTAGGTAGGTTCGCCTCCATTGTTGCGGCGCTCGTTTGGTAGGGTTCGCTCAGTGGCACCACCATTATAGATTGAGGTTAAAAAAATAGCTTACAAATTGGAATCGCCTCTTACCTGGACACTGTACAATGATTAGAGGCTTCCCAATGAGAATTTCAATGCATCATAGCCAACCACATTTATTTGTTAATATAGGAGGTTGGTTACCAGTGTAAAATGTCATTGTACGATTGAAGCCATCTGCCATCTCCATGAAGTCTGTAAAATCCTCGGTGCTAGAGTTGTCTAAGTGAAGGGTATATCGACGGATATTCCTTGCTTTCCAGGAAGCATTCATTAGTAATAATGTCGTGCCATCACCTGAGACATCCAATGGCATTGTAGACAACAAAAGTCTTGGGCATCTGTATCCTGTATTCCTTGACCCAAATGCTCTTGTTAGGATCCTTCAAGAGCCATATGTTGACATGGTGGCTACCCAATAAAGAAATGAGATGTCGTATGCATGTTTTGCACCACACACAAGGTTACCTTGAGCCACCATGCTGCCGCCTCCAGCGCCGTCATAGCCGCAGCCGCCACCTCCCACGCCCATGCTACCACCCTCCCTGCAGTGCTATTACACTATGCAAGTATTTACATGTTTTCTAAACATTCTTTTAAGAGACTAATACCATTTAAATATTTCCATATTTTCCATGTGAAAACAAAACATAAGCATTAATTGTGCCCACGGTCTTTTAAACATTGAAGTCAAGTATGCTTTTCAGTGGCATTGTAGCATCAAGCAAAAAGGGCTTCAACTATCATCAGCTCTCTCGTTAGGCAATTTTTTAGTTACGCTTCCACAGAACCTACCACTGCTGCAACCTGTACTTCGGTGCTACAACATTCTAGAGGATATTAACAGAAATTTGTCATATTCCTTTATCACTGGTTACCACCACCATTCTTTGGTTTGGTCCGCACTCTTATTCCATTGCAATCACAAATAAATTCAGAATATTCGGGAATTTATGCATGTACTTCAAATTTTTTGTGCATATAGGCTTGATTATCAATATATATAATCCGATGGAATCTAGTGGAGAATCTTCACAGAAGTGTGAGAGGGCCACCAGTGCTAAAATAGTTGAGTTTGTTTAGACTGTCAATCAATGATAAGCATGATATAATTAAGTACAATAATTCACAGCAATGAAAAATTACGGGGGGCTGGGAACAAGTGTGCAAAGAATCTCATGAACAAGTGTGCAAAGAATGGCACCAAAGGCTCAAATGGATTGTAAATTACCAAACGCAGTTGGCTTATATGACATAAACAGATAACTTAGTAATAAAGCCACATAAATTTACTTTTTGAAGTGATTGGAGGGCAAACGATATAAAATCCATGCAATTTGTCAGCGCAGGAGGCTACCAGTGTAAAAGGCCGTCATACCATTGAACCCCTTTGGCATCTCCATGATCTCTGTAAAAGCCTTGGTACTATAGTTGTAGAACTGAAGGATATACCGAGAATAACCGTTGGAATTGCCTGGTTTGTGCCTGATCATGTTCAACAACAATAGCATTGAGCCATCACCCAAGACATCTAGTGGCTTAGTAAACAACAACCTTTCGGGCATTTGTACCGTATACTCCTTGACCCAAATACTCCTGGATCCACCAAGAACCATATGTCGGCATAGCGGCCACCCGAATTTTCTACTGGCCTGGCATATGGGCCGGCCAGAAAATGAACATTCGAATGGACCTCCTAAGATCGTGCTCTTCTTCTTTTTTATTTATCACGTTGCCACCAGGCTTCACAATGCAGCTTGATTCATCGGTTGTGCACTTGCCTGTCGGCTCTGGCCCAGCACAAATTAGTGGTTCTTCATGCAACATATATAAATCTTTTATTTATATACATCGTACATATATGTATATATACTAGCAAACACGTCCATGCGTTTGCAACAGGTGATAAAAGTGTGCATAACCATTTATGTTTATTTTGAGAGCTATAATTTATTTTGTGACACCATCTAAAATGTAAAAAATGTTGATAAAAATGTATAATTAAGCAAATATCAAATTAAAATAGGATCCTGATGTATTTTTTTTCTCACATTTCTTGTGCAGAGATCAGCTGTTCCGCCATTTTCGCATTATCAAATTTGATTTGATTACAAGTAGCATTATACATCGGGCATAGTGGTGTAGAGGAGGCAGCCAATGACCATCGGATTGTGAGCTGCGAGTCTAAACACAATTATACAATAATGGTACCAAAGAAGAGCAAATATGTAATAAGTGGTATTCTATAATTTAGAGTTGTAATTAGACTATATATATGTTTTCATGTTAATTTATTTGTGTAAGGTTGTATATCGATATACATCACGCACAGAGTTTTTTTTTAAGAACCAATGCTTTACTTCTTTTTTAAGAAAGGGTGAGCAGAGCTTTGTTGCATGTTCTATTATATGAAGAAAAAAATGTACAAAAAAGGAATGGTATTGCAAGTTCTAGAGCCACAACTAAAAAGGGCAACTACAAATAAGTGTAGTCACTGCTTTTCTTCTTAGTTTGCTATTATGTTTATTGATCTCAAAATAATATATATTATATATAATGTTGTAATGAGCCATTGTGTTGGTGCATACGTACATGTGGGACATTTATTTAGACCAAACTCGACAGCAAACGACTCAAGATCAAATTTCATGGTTTTATTTTTTAGATTATGGACTATCCTCAAAATTACATTAATAAATAACTTGGTGATTGGAATATTTATTTCTCAGAAGGTTGAGAATTCAAAGCATATATATTGTGTTATTTTTTTATTTTATTATGTATCTATTTCTATTTCCATATTCATTGAATATGAAAATAGTATAACAAAAAGAAGTATAGTTGAATAAATAAAGGAAACGTGAATGTAACCAGAACTATAAAAAAGTAAAAAAGAATGTAACCAAAACTATAAAAAAAGGAAATAAAAAGACATAGAAACACGAAAAGAGATCGGACACAATAAAAACGAAATAGGAGAAAATATAAAAACAAGAAAAGAAATCAGAAAAACAATTCGTGACCGACAAGAAATCAGCTGTCATTCCTGATGTCCTCTCATGCATAGTTTCTAGGGGGAACTGAGAAGGAGAGTTAAAAGTCGGAACTTTTTTTTAAAAAAAATTCACTGTTAGCTCTACAGCCTTGTTATTGAAACCAAAGACTCGACTGAGTCGCGAGTTATCAAATACTTTACAGACTCTGGGAGGGGGTTTTTCCAGACACGTGACTCACCCGGGTCTTGCAAGGTAGAGATAGATTTCTATTCTTATCTTTTTAAATATTCTCTTTCGGCCCAATAAATCTTGGAATCGGACTTTATATCGTGATTTGAACTGTTCTAACTTGTACTTGTATCTGCACGGGTTATATAATTCGGACAGAAGAAACTCTTCATTATCTAGGTAGTTAGAAGAGAGACGGACCAAAAAAATTTTGAGTAAGACGGACCAAAAAAATAGATAGAGAGAAATTTTTGGATGGAGAGAAATTTTGCCTCTTTATTATATTATTTATTTATATATATTTGCCTCTTTATTATATTATAATATATATATATTAGGCATAGATATATATATATAATATATATATATATATATATATATATATATATATAAAGGCTGTGACGATCATGTACCCGGTGATATCAGTCTCGATTCTTGCTCTCGCGTCCACATCTGATACGAATCATCCTTCATTCAGAGCTCACGTGTCCATGTTCCGATCCTATACAAAGACTAGACCCACATGTCCACATGACCGATATGAAATCTTCGGAGCTCACACGTTCACGTCGAATAGTGAGTTTGAGCCCAAGATTATCAGTAGACTACCCTACGCACAGCAGCCACTCATGCCGTCTCTCTCCACAATCAATCTACTAATGTCCTGTCCTTGTAAGACTATATAAAATTTATAAAATCAGTGATTAAAGTTAGAAATATCTGACTTTATAATAACTAATAAAGTGAAAAAAGGCATCAATGGATTCATAAATAGTTTAGTGTTTCCAAATCATTTACTAGTTTTTTATTATGTTCTATACTTCTGCCGTCGTTTCTATACTTCTGTCGTCGTCAACATGGACAAAAAAGTAATTGGTACAACGCACGAGCATATATCTAATTTTATTTAAATTTTAAGCAAAACAAGTTCTCAAAAAAAATGAGCGCTCTCAGACTCTGCAAGTACGTTTGTTTTATTTCATATAATAAATTAAAAAATCATGTCCACGCGTTTGCAGACTTGCAATGGAAGAGAGAAAAACCTAACACATATCTGGTTCAATTAAATTTAGTCTAAAACTTAATTTTTTTTGAAGAACTACATATTACCGTTCGGTAATAATTAATATTTGTTTACAGATATTGGCATTTTTTTTTCTTTTGGCACCACATAAGCCACCCCACACATGACTGCATGCATGTACTTTAAAGTTCTCGTGTATATATATCGATTTGATTACCAATATAGTCAGATGCAGCCAGTAGAAAAGCTTTGCATAATAATTGCATAAATACTAGAGGGGCCGGGGCTAAAAAAACTCGGATATCTAGTTTACATCAGCAATGTTGAATAAGGATTATTAAGTACAAAAGTTCGTATATATCAGCATATATATCGGCAAATATATGTTAAGATGGGATGCTCCCAGTGTAAAAGGCCATTCTACCATTGAACCCCTTTGCCATCTCCATTAAATCTGTAAAAGCCTTGGTGCTAGAGTTGTAGAACTGAAGGATATACCAATGGCAATTCTCTTTGTTCCCTACTTTCTGGAACATGTTCAACAGCAATAGTGTGCCATCAATCAAGACATCCAATGGCTTAGTAAATAATAACAACCTTTCAGGCATTTGTATCTTGTACTCCTTGACCCAAACACTCCTGTTAGAATCCTTGAGGAGCCATATGTTGGTGTAGTGGCCACTAAAATCAGTATGATGTTGTACATTTTGAACCATACACAAGGTTCCTTTAAGCTCGGTTAAGGTAATGCGCCATTTGACCTCCTCGCTCTTCCATCCCAACAGCGGGCCTTTGATCTTCTGGGGCTTCCACTCTTCGCTCTCGAGATCAAATGTGGCTATGAGATTACTATCGTAAGATGTTGAGTGTTTGTTAAGCATGAAGTAGAGGACGCCATTGACGGTTGCCTTGTGATCGCAGGAAAAGCTTGTTTGGGAGAATGGTCCCCATGGCCTTGTCCTCCATGTCGGCTCAGCACCATCGTCCATGATCGTGCCGACCTCGCACCACTTGATTCGGTGTCGGCCATCCCATACCCAGCGCGACGAAGTTTCGAATACATGGAGGCGGAGCACCTTGTAGTCGCCGGACGGCGAGGCACGGCCAAAGCTGTAGTCATCCACGGCGTTCGACGACGTCGTGTCCCACCAGCTGAACCGGGGCGGCGGATCGTCCGTGCCGACGACGGTGAACTCGTGCCCGGACGCCGGGTCGATGACCATGGCGCCGAGCTGCATCCTGTCGACGAAGACGAGGTCGAGCCGCGTCGGCGCCAGCAACGCTGGGGCGGACCGGACGTCGTCGAACACCTTCAGGACGTTGCCGTCGGTGTCCAGTAGGCGCAGCTCCAGCTGATCTGGTGCGGTTCCGAACATGGCGACGATGAAGTCGGCGCAGGCGGCGCGGGATCTCCGCGCGGCGACGAAGGCCGGGTCGGACATGAGCGCGCGCCACCGCTTGGAGACGCACCGGAACCGGCGCAGGTCCTTCGCTGGCAGCCTGAGTAGCACCTCCACGATGATGTCCTCCGGCAGTGAGACGCCGCCGCCGTCGTCGTCGCGTTTGCATAGCTTCGACGGCGTCTGCATCGTTGCGGCGTTTGCACCTCCACGATGATGCCGCCACCAGGTGTCAGGGACTCTTCTCTAGTTTTTTTAATGGGTCCTTCTCTAGTTCGAATCTCTTTTTTTTTAATTTTTTTATGAGCAATCTGTCTTTTTTCAGATCATCAATCGAAGAATCTGTCTCGGACTCGAGGTTTTGCGTTCCGATTACCTTTTTGCAGCTACTGGCCTAACATATGGGCCCAAAAAGAACCGACCATATATGAATAGGCTCATTACCGGCTGGTCCGCTTTCGCCTGGGCCACCTGCCGAACCCAGAGGCCTCCTCGGACCATCGATTGGTTGATTGTGATTGCGATGCACTTTTTGCTGCACCAACAAAACCTGTCGTCATGTGAAAAAAAAAAAAAAACTGTCGTCAACTGTTCAAAAAAAACCTGTCGTCAACTCGGCGTGATTAAGGAGCAGCATCATATCATCTGTAGCAACGAAACTACCCTAATTAGACTAGGGTTCCACCCAGAGTACGTCCAATAGAGTCTAGAAGCAAAATACCAATGGCCCCAAACAAGATTGTTGTGGTGCTACTATGGAAGGAAGGAGGAGAGCGAGCCACCACAATGATCTTGTTAATTAAGGCCATCAATATTGCTTCTATTCAGATTGGCAACAGACAACTGATGACTTTGCTCAATTTTTTTGCCTTAATTAGCCCTTTATATAGAAGATAATTAAATCAACTGTGGGGACAAGAGATCTTCACGGGTGGGCCACGAGTGATGTGAGTGGTGAGCAAACAATTTCTAACTACTATTTTGACCTCCATTTTTGCCGGGTGACCAAAGAGTTGAGTGTAGTGTGGCAGACATGCAAGCATTTGAATAGTCTTAGCTAGTCGTCGGCCGAGCATCCAGACATGCTGGCGTCGAGATCAACGAAACCCTAACTGAGGCAGTAGAGTTGCTGGACAATCCAGATCGGTCACCTCCACTCTCCTAGCGTCACTAGCTTACATTATTAGCCAATGGACACCCAGGATGACTAGCCCTACTGTGTATCTCTCCAGCCTTTAACGGGCTTGGCCTAACCACCATCCTCCTCCGCCACCGGCGGCGATCGGCGGAGGCCGTGTTGCCGCGCAACTCCACCCACGCGCCCACCACCTTTCCATAGCCTACCAGGATAACTTCCTTCTAACTTCTAAGTTTGTTAGCCTCCGTTCTCCAAAAATGACCAACCCCTCCTCTCAACTCGTCGCCTGAGAGCTCTCCAATATTTCTTTGAGCTGAAAATATAGGAGACCTGGAAAACAAAACACGAACACTTCTTTCTTCACCGTAGGCTATAGAAGCATATGGTGGTCTCAAAATGGACAATGGCGTTTCTTGGCGCTGAGACAAGGGTGCCTATGCAAGCAGATGGGCTCCACACCACGAGTTCTCCTCTCCGAGTTCCCACACAGAATTGGCTGCAACACCCGAGGAACTCCTCGTCGTGCGGAGTCGTAATACTCGAGGCTGAAAAAAAAATAATGGGAAGCAAGTGTAGAAAAAATAATGCCGCTACCAATGGCTCAAATGAATTCTAAATTACCGAGCATATAATTGGCTTATATGACAAATTAATGTATATATAATAAGCAACATAAATTTACTTCTGAAGATGTATGATTAGAGGCTATCCAATAAGAATAATCCATGCAACGACATAGCCAAATTGTCATTGCATGTTTCCACAATTATTTGTTAAGATAGGAGGCTCCCAGTGTAAAATGTCATTTTACCATTGAAGCCATCTGGCATCTCCATGAAGTCTGTAAAATCCTTAGTGCTAGAGTTGTACAACTGAAGGATATATCGACGGACATTCCTTGCTTTCCGGGACGCATTCAATAGTAACAACACCGTGCCATCACCAGAGACATCAAATGGCTTTGTATACAACAAAAATCTTCCAGGCACGTGTATCCTTTACTCCTTGACCCAAATACTCTTGTTAGAATCCAGTCCAGTGGTAGGGCTGTCCAGTGGGACGCTACCCACCAGGGATCAAATCCTGGTGCTCGCACTTTTCCTGAGATTTTTTCAGGATTTACCGGCGTTATGCATTAAGTGGTAAGCGACGTTCCCGTCGACGACGAGGCGCCAGTGGTGACTTCGGGAATCTCCAGATGTGCCAGTTGGCTCAGTCCTTCGAAGGTACTCATAGGGGTAGGGTTTGTGTATGTATGTTCATAGGGATAAGTGTGCGTGCGTATTGTGAGCGTCTGCGTTGTACTATGTCATTCTAAAAAAAAAAAGAGTCATATGTGGACAGCGTGGCCACCGAATGAAGAAATGAGATGTCGTATGTTTTGCACCACACACAAGGTTCCCTTGAGCTCGGTTAGGTCAATCTGCCATGCGTCCTCCTGCTTGCGCTCCAAAGGCGGGCATTTGATCGTCTCCAGTTTCCACTCCTCGCTCTCGAGATCGAATGCGGCTATGCGATCCCTAGCATGATATCTTGAGTAAGACTTGTATGGTAGGAAGTAGACGACGCCATTAACGGTTGCCTTGTCTTGGCATGAAAAGGTGGAGTCAAAGAATGGGCCCCACGGCCTTCGCCTCCATGTCGGCTCGGCCCTAGCATCCATCTCCATGTCCATGATCGTGGCGACCTCGCACCACCGTCTACTGCACGACAGGGTTACAAGACGGAGAACCTTATAGTCTCCGGACGCCGTGGCACGGCCAAAGCTGTAGTCACTCGACGGGTCCCCACCATGCGGGCCGCGGGGGTGATCGTGATCGTTCGTGCTGCCGACGACGGTGAAGTCGCGCTCGGTCGCCGGATCGACGATCGTGGCACCGAGCTCCGCCATGTCGGCGAGGACGAGGCCGAGGCCCGCCCGCCGACGCCACCGACGCTGCCGCTGCCCCCGACGGCGTCGAACACCCTCAGGACGTTGCCGCCCTTGTCCAGCAGCCGCAGCTCATGCTCGGGGCGTTCGGAGCCGAACAAAGGCGACGATGAGCGGGCCCATGGCGCGCGATCTCTGCTGGGGCGGCGAAGGATGCGTCGGTGATGAGGGCGCGCCAGGACTTGCACACGCACCGGAACCGAAGCAGGGACTTCGTCGGCAGCCTGAGGAGCACCTCCAAGATTATGTCCTCCGGCAGTGAGACGCCGACGATGTCGCTGTCGTCGTCGTCGCCGTCGCGTTTGCCTAGGTTCGCCTGCATTGTTGCGGCGCTCGTAGGGTTCGCTCAGCAGCCGCCAGCAGCCTCAGGTTTTGCGTACTTCCGATCCTTTGCTTGTGTATGTAGTTCGAGAAGATGAAGAGTCTTGAACACGATCGAGGTTTTGCGGCCGCTACTGGCCTGGCTTTTGGGCTGGCCTGAAAATAAACCAACCACCTAATTAGGCCCATTTACGGATTGGCCCTTCAGCGGGCTCTATTTTTTTTTACATCACGTTGCCCGTCAGTGATGGGTAGTATCTGTCCAAAAGTCATAGCTAGGATTACACCGTAAAAAATCTTTTTCTGAAATGTAAAAAATCCCTTTCTACCCTGTGTCAATGGAGGTCTGCAATATAATTTCCAAAAGTTTTTTTTTTTACAAGTAAATTCCAAAAGTTCGGCATGCCTTTGTGGGTCACTATGCTATGGTTGATGTTTACCCTTGTCCTTGTCCACAACGCAAGCAAACTGTTCCTAGAAAGGGATTCCTTGCCCATACTTGCAAGCCATCCAGTCCCAATCCCAACAGTAAACACTGCAGGCACAAGCAACCGGCACCTGGAAAGAAAAGAGCCAGCCTGAAAGAATTCTACAGGAAGTAGTAGTGCTTGCTATGTACTAGAAAAGTTGCTGGGCCAAAATTTTCAAAGGTTGCAAGGCTGTGCTGCTACCCTCACCGACCTGGAGAGTTCCAAGGCAAGGAGGGCCAGAGCCAGGCACCTTTTATTTTTGTTTCCTAAGAGAATGTGCAGATCAATGATAATCATGACTTAATCATATGCTTATGCTTGCATGCAATGTTCTTACCTTATCCTATTCCTGATCCCTGATCCAGACAGCCAGAGACTCCAGCAGCATGGATCCCAAGGCACATGCTAGAGAGAGATGTAACCAGATAGGAATTAACAAATCAAAGTAATTAGTCTCCCCAAATCACACACCTTTTATTTATCTGCATGCACATACAAAATCATGACTCACATCCCATAGTTTAACTTCAGGCAGGCAAAGCCAACAACAGTAAATAGTGACAACAACAGTAAACTAGTTTTTTTTACTAAGCACTAAGCAGACAGATGGACCATCAGATTCATTCCAAGTGAAAACAAAACACAAACATGCCTTTTTTTCACCACCGCAGTCAGCAGAAGCAGAAAGGTGGCCACATTGTGTACAGGTCTTGTCTGGCTTTAACGCCAAGCCGGACAGCTTCGCATGCATGCGCACACACAGCACTACTGTAGATAACTGGCATTGCACACATGGAGCAGAGAGACGATGAACTGCACAATTGAGGCTTCAGACTGATCAGGCCAATCACCCCTACACAAGCCATGCCATGCGTACTGTGACTGCTCAGTGACCTCACATGGGAGGGATGCAAACTGTTGCAAACTGTTGCACAGAACAATAGGAGTGAAATGCAGCAGTAATGGAGTTTTTCACTGGGATGGAAACTGATGAACAGATTTGTGACTGTGCCTGAACCCTGAAAGAATACCTTATTCTGGTGGTGCAATTTATTTGTCTATTAGTTTTCTCCTTCAGATATTGTGTTTTGTGGATTGGTACCAGTACCACTACTGTTTCTCTGTTCAAGTACAAGAGACCAACAAAGGCACTATCTAGTGTAGAAGTATGTAGTACACTAGTACTACTCCATTACTCTCTCGTGAATGTGTGAAAGGATCCACATGATGTCTCAATTGTTGTGATTGTTCTGAAAGCTGACAAGTTCACTAGTCAGCATGTCTTTTAAAACACTTCAATTGTGAACAGAAACCTCTTATTCTAGATTAAATCGCAATAGTGAAGGTGAGTACATCATTTGCATGCAAAGCATAAAGAAATGTTTGTACTTTTTGTGGTATCCAATGCAACTGGGATGACAGGATATGGGTGGTTAGTCGTAGACAGTTTGGTCCATATCTTAATCAGTTCTAATCTTGCCCTTATTTGGCACACCGTCCTGTTTCATATGGTTGGCATCCACTGACTTGCAAAACACGACCCTTTTTTATTCAGGAGATGCAGACTAATCTTGTTACTTTAGGTGATCAGGACAATATAGCGTGAATAAGAGAGCTACACATTTGGATCTTCCTCAAATCGAATATGCTATATATAACCGTTGCAAATAAAAAAATTGCTATCAAGCAATAAATCATGCTTGGTATGAATGGACTGGCTACCAGATGAAAGGATTTATATCCAAGGTTTTCAATCTAACTTTTATCAGCATCCAAGTGTTCATGATAAAAGACCTGTGATTGCAGGGGAAGCTGAGTTTTTGGTGGTCACCTTATCCTTGGACTTTCAAACATTTGCTCTCCTTTTTTGTCTTTTTCAGATAGAGACATTTCACATTTTTACAGTCTTCTGATATTTTCTTGAAAAAGGAGAAGTTTGAGGACGAAGATTCTCTTCTCTTGACTTCCGTGCCATCACCTTTGTCATGCAAAATGCGTTTCTGTATGCGTATGATGCACTGCATTCATTGTTAGTTATTAAGTGACATAGGATGCTGTTGTTGTCGGGTTCCTAAGTTGGGTGCTAGAGTAATTTGGATGGATCTAACAGTAATATATTTGAGCTTGTTCGTTGATTTATTTAATATGCATTGCATGCATAGCTCAATTGGAATAATGGAAGATTTTCAAGAGAACTTTAGATGCTTTTGTAACCGTGCATGTGAGATTCTTTTAAAATGCATGCATAATGTTCCAAATGAAACATCTGTGGTCCAGTTCTGTCAGAGGTCCAACGTTGCATTTCTGGGAGAGGTAGAAGTATTCGGTTGAGCTGGTGCAACATGCAATGAGATTTTACAAAGATAGTATGTGAGTTAAAAGAAAAAAAGCTTCTTTTTACTGCATACTAATAAGATATGATCTACTTACCTAGTTCTTCTAAAGTTAACTGAAGTCCGGATCTCTTTGTAGGTTTGCAGTTCCGGAGTCAAATTCATGGACCATCTACTCCTATCACTCATTCATCACTGGAGTAGACAAAGGTAGATACTTTATTTATCATGAAAGCTTGTCTGGATTTTCTGTGTCAACTTCACTGTGCTACTGTATGTGGAGCAATATGTTCAGTTCAGTTCATAACCGTTAGTTTCAACAGATTAAATGCTTTGGACCCAGCTAAAACTATCAGACCAACAAAGTCAAAGAAAAAAAAAAAAAGAAACTGAGCACAAGCAGAGATTTTCACACCTTAATCAACCAAACTTATCTTATTATGAATAAACCAAAATACGGTATAAAAGTTATACTTTTTTTTAAAAAAACTAAAATTTAAATCTTGAAACTTGTCAAGAAAAAATAGTAACGCGCCTCAGTTTCAGAATTAAATACTACTAAAATTAACTATATTATGTGGAGACGATAATTACTTTGGAAAAAATAAAATTCTGTGTACCTCGCTAAACTATATGTCAGACAAAATTCAAGGATGTTTACACTGAAACTGAAAAGAAGCAGAAGATTCATATCGTACTCTAAAGAACCAACATTTATGAACTGATAGTAGGACATAAGATTCATACCTTGAAATACCAAGAATTCCAAGATACTAAGCCACACCGCCTCAATTTATAGAAGTACAGTACAGCCAATAAAGTGTGTAAGGGAGCGAGCTTCTTTCGTTCAGAGAAAATTCGAGATGGCTTTGACAGCGCACAAAATCTGAATACCCAGTGATGACTGGTCTCAATCTCAATTCTGTATTATATATACTCTTTGGCCAATATTCCAATATCAATCCGTTACACAGATGCTGCTGACAACAAGCAAAGCACAAATCAAGCAGACAGCACAGCAAATGCAGCTCAAGAGAATTTGACAAAAGCTGCAGGGAGACACTGTCCACCACAGATGATCCGGCCCCCCTCCTCCCCACCATCTGCGCTGCGCTGCACTCCCCTTTGGTTTTCTACGAGTGGTGGGGACTGCCGGCCCACGCTCCCCGCGCTGGATCTTCTAAATCCAGGCAACCTCCACCTCCACGCCACCTAACTGTTTTGCTAATCCAGTTCTTGCCTGCAGTGGGAGTGGGACAGCCATGGCCATGCACCCGACACCTATTCTGACGCCATAGGTAGGGGTCGGTCACATGCTGTGATCCCTCAGCTCAGCTCCTTCCTCCCCTTTGCTGGTTTCCTTGTGCGATACTACGAAGATCCCTTTCGAGGCTTTCCAGTGTGGTGTGCATCGCCTTTCTGCTATATAGCTCTGCTTTGCGCATTGCTGCTTGAGAGAGAGGATTCTCATCTTCTTCGTTTACAACTGTTCGCTCCAAGCTTTGGACTTCTTGTGATCACTGCCACTCCCACGGCCCCAGCTTTCGGCACCGAGATCCAATAAGATCAGGAGCAAAAAAGAAGTCTTGGGACGCAATCATTACGAGCTGTCTGCACTGCAGAGATTTCCTGCTTGGCCGTTGGCTCACTCCTCCAATTCTCCTCTTGCGTGTTGTCTCACTCCTTCAGGCTTCAGCCCTCCTCCTGGACCTCCTCCTCCATAGCTGTTCCTGCTCTGGCATCTGTTCAAGCTCAAGAGCAAATTCAGGAAGTAGGGGATTGTTTCCACGAGGTACAATTGCAAATTCTCTTGCCCGTGCTTCTTTTTCTTTCTGATGGAAAACATTTTCTGAAATCCTTGTTTTTTTTTTTTTTTTTTGGCGGTCTGCAGAGGTTGTATTGGAAAAGGAGATTAAGCGATCCGAAGGCTTCGAGACGCAATAATCACAAGGTATTGGAGAAGTTCGTTACTGTTCTTTCCAGCCATGCAGAAGCGAAGGCTAATCATGGAAAGTGCAGGAATAGATTCCTTCTGCTCTGTCCATTCTTTTCTTGGCCTCATGAGTTGTTTCAGATTCCATCACACGGTCACGCTGATAGCAGTTGCCTTTTTTTCAGGTCCCAACAGATGAAACTGTGCAGCAGATAAGCTGAGAGGCTTCTTCTCTGACCAGCGATCAGCTTGTCTGGAGAAGAAG
Organism: Chrysopogon serrulatus; assembly: GCA_015844335.1. NCBI lineage: Eukaryota > Viridiplantae > Streptophyta > Magnoliopsida > Poales > Poaceae > Chrysopogon > Chrysopogon serrulatus. The sequence continues at coordinate 284,554 of JADLZL010004275.1, forward strand.
AGTTCTTGGTTCCACCGCATGGAGAAGGAAGCCATGGAGGGGCATGTGGTGGTGCCATTGCAGAGCTTGAACCTGGAGCTGCCGGATGGGGAAGTTGTAGTGGGCTACAACAAGGACACCTCTGCTCTGCAAGGTTCAAAAGGCAGATTTCACCTGTTGTTATTTGCCTGTTCAAGTGATGGTGACTTTGCATCGGCACCTCATGGAACTATCTCAATCCCATGTTTGTTTCAGAGGAGATTTCAAGTCTGCGATCAAGGCAGCGACATCTTGACAGGAGAAGACGGGAGGCGCTCGACAAGCTCATTGACCTGAAAGGTACAGTCTTCAATTCTACATAGCAGTTGTTAGCGCTTGATTTCCCAACGATCTGAGCTTCAGAGCTTGGGCAACATTCAGGAAGTATTAGGGTCTTCTGCCGGGTACGGCCGCTGGTCCAAACGAACAACTTGAATGCCAAATCACCAGTTACCGTTGAACAAGAGAAGATTGCAGTCAAGTCAGTTGGGATCAAGAAAGAGTTCAGTGTTGATAGAGTATTTTGTCAGGAATCCACACAAGGTAATTTTTGCTTACTCAATTGTAGATTTGCCTTTTTGGCAGTATGATTCATTTCAGTGTGGTCCATGCAGAGGATGTTTTTCAAGAAGTAAAACCGATCCTCAGATCTGCACTTGACGGGCACAATGTCTGCATTCTTGCTTATGGCCAGACTGGGACAGGAAAAACCTACACAATGGTTGGTTGGTGTTTGTTCTGAACAGATTTGAGCTAGATTTATGGCAAGTCTCTATTCCGGTCAGCTTGCTGCGATTGTTCTGATAAATGAAGAAATAACTGATTGCAGGAAGGAACTGATGGTAAGCTCGGTATTGTGCCTCGAGCTATCCAAGAACTGTTTTCTCACGCTTCAGAAGACAGTTCATCCACATACTCTTTCTCCATAAGCATGCTTGAGGTCTACTTGGGTAGTCTGAAGGACTTGTTGGCACCAAGGCAGCCTCTCTTCAGGTCAACAGAATCTAACACAGCATGGTAAAACTATCAGCTCACCTGTAATTGTTTTTTTAATGGAAAGTTCATCAGTTAATCATGAAGAAAGATCACCAATAATCAATACACGATTTTTTATGTCCATTTTTCATTGTATACTTCAGTAATCTCAGCATACTAGCAACAAAAAGTGGTGCTGTAGAAGTTGAGGGCCTGACAGATGTCTCAATACCGGACTTGAAGAAAGCCAACCAGTGGTACTGCAGAGGGCGGCGAGCCCGATCAACATCTTGGACAAACGTCAACGACGTCTCAAGCCGGTCACACTGGTGGGTTGATAATCTGTTCCAATTACCAACTTTCAGTTGCCGCTGTTTTGGTAATTTGAACAGGGCCCAATTTTATGTGCCTTAGCTCTGTCTATGTGTAGCTTGACAAGGATTACCATAAGGAGGCATGGAGCCACTGAAGAAGTCAGCAAGCTCTGGCTCATCGATCTTGGTGGCAGTGAGCGGTTGCTGAAGACTGGTGCATCTGGGTTGACCATGGATGAGGGCAAGGCTATAAACCTCTCCCTGTCTGCATTTGGAGATGTCATTGCTGCACTTAGGAGAAAGAGGAGTCATGTTCCTTACAGGTAATAGCTGATTACCAAATAATTTTCTAACGATTTGCTAGGGGCAAAAACCTCCAACATTTCAATCACATTGGACTTATTCATCAGTGCTTTCGTCTATATTCATATCCTTTTTTAACATGTCCAGAAACAGCAAGCTTACCCAGATTCTCAGTGACTCGCTTGGTATGCAACATCTTTTACATTGATGATTTGAATAATTTTCTTTTGCAAAAATAAAAACAATAATCCCTGGCAACAAGATATCTGACATTATTCTGTTGAATATCTAAATAATAACAGGTGACGGTTCGAAAGTTCTAATGGTGGTGCACATTAGTCCTTCTGAGGACGATGTTGGTGAGACAGTATGTTCCCTGAACTTTGCGAAACGAGCCAGATCAATCGAATCAAATAGAGAAATTCCAGAAGTAAGTATGCAAATGGAACGAGCTACCACCATGGCAAAGGTTGCAATATATTTAAAGATGCTCCTTTCTGATGTGTAGGATCTGAAAATGTTGAGGCATAAGAGGCTCACAGAGCTTGACAAGGAAATCTGCAATGCTGAGGAAGAGCTGAAGTACCTCAACGAACAAATAAGGAGAGCAGAGATCTCACTTGAAGAGAAGAAGAAGCTCACTTCATCTGTTTGTCAGGATCACAGTGATGAGAAGGGATCGCCGAGAAGCATTCTAGTGGTAGGCCACATTGATGCCACAGAGAGCCCACACGCAACAGAGAAGACAAAGAGCAGGCTATCTCATGGTTCAGCTCCCCACTTCATGTCTTCGACGGTGTGCAGCAGGCAAAGACATAGTGTGGGGAAGCCATTTTGTTAGTAAGCCAAGGCTGACAAAGTCAGTAAACAGATATCCAGCTGAGCTGAGCGGGAGCCAGTTATTCAGCTATTCAAGCTGCAAGAATGCAGCCAATGCTAGGTCAGTGGCATTCTCATCCAGCATGCCCAAGATGAAGTGCTTGCCAGTCAAGTCTGATCAGATCAACATAAGTAACAACAGCATCGACTCGACAGCTGCATCTGCACCACGGCGGAGGGAAAGCTTTGGCTCCAGACCAGTAGTTCAAAGAGCACCCCTACATCAGCACAGGAGAAGGATGTCTAGCCTAACATAGCCTTACATAAATACCGATTGGACAGTTCTGATTTTAACTTGTTTTAGTGGTGAAAGGATTCTGAAAGATGTTTGTGGTTTTTTTGTGGGTGCTTGTTGGTATGTTTGTTGACTTCATAGTTCTTGACTGCTGTAAGTATTGGAGGCCCTTCGTCTTTTTGTTTTTGGTTTGACATGGAAGGGCAAAATGATGTGAGGAATATGGTAAATGGAAATGGAATTGTAATTGTAATTGGACTTGCTTATGATTCTGGTTGCGATGAATTTGGATTTTTTTAAGAAGGAAATCCTAACGTATCATAAATATAGCATTCTGAAAATGACTTCTGTGATTCTTCGTCTACTGGAAGTACATGACATTTTGGACACCTCAGTTCAGAGATTCTAGCGGACAAAATAAAAGTAAAAAAGGACAGTTTTGTAGTGTGGTTTGAAAAAAAAAAACACATGTCTCATTACTGTAAAATAGGTAATGCAACTACATTCTAGGTGGATGTTGCTCCATCATGCATCCCCGCACATGCATCTGCATATAGCACATATGAACATGCACATGCATCTGCATATCAGATTTTAAGTGAAAAAAAAAGAAACCTTTAAGATACTTTCATCAAACGATGACACATTACCTACTGAGAAGATAACTTTCAACTGATTTAATTTCCTGGACGTGGGTGTAGACATCTGTCAAATTTTGATGTTGTTGGTGTTGCGTGACCGAGTGTCAAATGTCAATTTACCTCTGATGATGCCTAGGCGCTATGCCAGTGGCTCAGGCTGAGAATCTGCAATGCACGGAGTCACTCATACTGTGGCTATCTGGGATCATATACAGAGGTAGCTGACTACCACTTGTCAACAGCAATGTTCAGAAGCACATCCATCACCTTGACTTGGAGCTGCAGGAACTTCACCTAGCTGATGATCAACTACACCAAGCAGCACTTTAAAAATATTTGACACTCAGCCTGAAGAACATTCAGCAATAACAACTTCACCTACAGTACAGATTTGCAATGCCTTTCGTCAGGTTAGCTATCGTCCTTTGCGCCTGCAAAATTGAAACCAGAGCGTAGAGACTAATGAAGAACCTTGGATTGCACAGAGCCGTTGCTCGATGGAGATGACAGAGTCCAGCGAGAGGCGCCCTAAGCCACTCGCTGTTGCACGGTGGCCTCTGCTACTGGAATGAGCTCATCATGCTCCTCCACCACCGACTCCCTTCAGCTGTCTTGCATCCGTGGACACGGACAAGACATGGCCAAGGATGTTGTTGGTGCTAGTGCTACCAAACCACCTTGCGTGTGGGGTCGCCGCTCGTCGCTGTCCACAGAACAGCTTGCCTTGGAGGCATTTCATCAAGCAGGTGGTGGGCATCGTCCATGTCAGGCGGCTGCTCTGGCAGCTGGAGAGCTGGCCCCTGTTCTCTACGGCATGGGACGTCGGGTAAGGGTCTAAGGGAGCGGGGAGCTGCAGAGCACTAGTGCTGGACTGCTTGTTGCCTGCTTCGTCACGTGCACCTTGCTTGGTGGTGGCGCGACGGGGACAACGCTGCTTCTCCGCGAGCGACGGGTAGCACGCGTCGGGAACGGGTGGAGGGGAAACGGTAACCGTCGGCAAAAGACGTGTGCCGAGAGCTGGCTTGAGGCTTCCATCCCCGACACAGGTGGCACGGACAGGACAACGGCAAAGGCTGCGTGCGCGGCCGGACTGCAAGGAGTAATTCCTTTGGCCATGGGCGCATTCGGCTCGCCCGCCGAGGGTCCGCGGGCGCAGCGGTACACACGACACGACTGCCGCCACGCGCAGCTCGCCGGAGCTTGTGCCCGCGCAGACGCTCTGTACGAGGGAGGGAAGGGCCAACGCGCCGGTAAAGGTTCGGGAGGCTTCGGGTCAGTAACAGAAACCGATCCAAATCCGACGTCTGGTATCATAACTTGAGAGATTCAACGGTTATTAGATTAATTAACCGGCAACGTGACCCGATCCATTAGCTAAATTATAGAGAAAATATAAGCTATCTTTTGTTCAAAGTATCTTAAGTTACTTTTTTATTTAAAGTATCTTAAGCTTAGCCAAATTATAAAGAAAATCACGAAGATGTATGGCATCAAATATGTGCACTATGAAAATGTAATTAATGTTGTTAAGAAAAATGAAAGTATAATTAATGAATAATCTAATGATACTTGCTATTATTTTATTATATAAATTTAGTGAAACCTAAGATATTTTTACTCTCTAAAAAAACTTAAAATGGCTTGACTCTAGGATGGAGGGAGTAGAGCATATGCTTTTTTTTGACATGTTTGTTGCTCCAAAGATCTGAAACTAAACTTCTCTCGACATACTTTGCCAGATGGAGAAAAAAAAAACTAATAGCCATTCAGCACAAATGAATAACCATGATGCATGATCCAAACCTAGGTGCTTATTTCACCAATAATTGCCATCCACACAAACGATCAACCACTGTGCTTGGTCAGAAAAAAAATAGGCATTCAATGCAGCTACAACTTGGCTCCGGCTAACGATGGCAAGAATGGAGCCGTTGGAGCCTCCCTGGGGGCTCTCTGCTCCCGAGCCCTCCCCAACTCATCCCACCCTTAATCCACTCAAATCCACCCAAAATCACCAGCCAACAACCAAATCCACTGCAGATCCTTCTTCCCCTTGACATGATCTATCATCCGAGCTCCTCCTTGCCTGCTCGGCTGATCAGCGTGGCGTTGCCCCGGCGTTGGCAGCGAAGGGGGAAACCTGTCCGGAGGTGCTGCCCGCTACCGCTCTCCCGTCCGTCGCCGCTCCCGTGTCGGGTGCGTATGACAGAACCGTCCAATTTATATACGATCAAGCATGACGGTCTGCGTTAATCACGTTGACGCGCACATGCCATCACGCATATAAACCTGGTAGTCTGCCGAGAGTCACGAATGACCTCGGTAAATCAACTTTACAACCAGGATCGTACTCGATTAAGCAAATACATATCATATACTCGAGTTCGCAGCGAGAAAAGTTATTACAATCGGATAAAGAATAACAAATAAAAATTTAGTTCCAAATCGATTTACAATAAAACATAGTTTAGGGAGGATTACCAATTCAAAAGTTTGGATTGTATTGCTAGCTTAAATGACATCCTCCGGTGAAATAAAGATGAGAAGCTTTATACGAAGTAGCCGTGCCCATCGGCTTTTAGTTAACACCATCTGCAAACAAAGCAATTCACCTGCAACAGAGTGGGATAAAATCCTGAGTACTCAATTGTACTCCGCAAGACTTACCCGTCAGGGAGAAGAAATAAAGAGACTCCAAGGATAATGATAAGCCATATGTGTGGAGTTTGATGGCTAGCATCATTTGCGGAAAAGCTTACTAAAGTAATCCTTACTTTAAGTTTTAGTATCAGAATTAATCTTGATCCATTTAGAACTACATTAGCACCTTTCTATGTCATATTATTTAAATCATAGAGACAATCAATTATAGATGGGATATCAAAATAATCCTTCCATCTTTATTCAACGGTCCATTTCTTACTACGTCTCTGCAGTCAAGCATGAGTTTCTCACTATCCGGGAGAGACGGCGATTCGAATCGATTACACCAGCTGGGTAGATGTAACACCCCCGGTGTTACGTTAACCTAAACCTGCCATGTCATCATCATCATTGCATGAGCATTCATGATTAGAGAACCCTAATGTGAACGATTAAAATGAGTTTATTAAATTCTAGGGTTTGTTTGCGCTCTTTTATATCGCATGTGTATGTGTATGCCATTTAAGGCAAACCTAGGTGCTTAATTAAGATTTTAAAAGTGATCAACTAAAAGCAACCTTGGTGTGTACAAGTGTTTGGCTAACCCCGACTCACACTCTAATCATGTTTTACAAGTCAAATGATGCAAAAGAAAGAATCAAAATTGAATTCGGAATCCAAATCCCAAAACCCTAACCCTAGTGGTTAAGTGGTGGGTTTGAATTTCAAATTCACTTTTGAGGAGCTAACCATAATTAATTTTGTAAATAAAAATTACCAAACTTTGGTACCATTTCGAAGTATGAAGTTTGTACTTTGAAAGTGTGCCATTGGTTGGGTTTGAAAGGTGCCACAACACCATTAATTAATTGCCCAAAAATCAATTTGAAAATCCTTTTCAAAATCACGAAATTCAAAGTGTTTTTACCCCCTTCTAAATTTCATCTCAAAATATTCAAAATTTGGGAAAACTCCAAAAATACAGTTTGTGCATCTCTTTGAGCTCTACAACTTTGGTATATAAAGTTTTTCAAGTTTTTGAATAAAATTTAAACTAATTTCAAAAGTTCTCCAAATTGGGAATAGTCCCCTTTTGCATTTTAAACTCAATTTCAAAAATTATTCAGTTTCATGAAAAACTTTCTACATGAAAGTTGTAAATCTTGAAAAAATAGAACAACTTTTATTTTTGGAGATTTTCATCTTTTATTCAAAATTTAAAAGTGATTTTGAAATCCCAAAAACTGGAGTTTGAGCTCATTTTCAAATCCGAAATATAATTTCAAAAAAAATATTTGATTTCTGACAAAACTCCTTTAATGAAAGTTGTAGAGCAATAAATTTTTGTACAATCTGTATTTTGGAAGAATTGTGAGTGTAGTTCAAAATTTCGGAGTAATTTTGAAAATGGAAAAAAGGGTGAGGTGGCTAGTTGCTACAGTACCCCGAGCGGTGCTCGGCATGGGCGACGTCCTCGCCGTCCGCCGTGGCTGCTCGGCGTTTCTCGCGTTCGGGCACGTTGTTGGCGCGTGGCGCGCTTCGCGAAGAACCCGGCAAGCTCGAGCTCGCCTCCTCCTCTTTATAAGCCGGGCTGGCCGTCGTCGATGCCCTTTTTTTTTTTTACGCGCCCGCCGTCGATCTTCAATCCGCCGACACGCATCCTCGTCATCGTGCTACCTCCGTCAATTGCCCGCGCACCTAGGTCCGCCACCTTCTCTGCATCGGCTGGGAGCCGTGGAAAACAAGCTGCAACCGCCGGAGTCACCCACACGGCGTAATTTTCTCCAACTCGACCACCCCACCGCCGCCACCGTCGATCATCATCCTCTGGCCCGCTCTAGAGTTGCTGCCACCGTTTTTGAAGTCTTGGTGAGCTACTGGATCTTTTCCACCCATTTTTGAGGTCTCTATCGCATCCCATCAACGGGAGCATCGCTCGCCGGCGAGCTCCGTCGCTGCCGAGCCGCCGTGACCGAGGCTATGCGTGCTCCGGCGGTGTATAGTGCCCGTGCTGTACCTTGTAGTGATCGGGAGAGTGAGGAGAGTTGTTGGAGCGGTCGGTTTCGCCCGGAGGAGTCGTCGTCGGCGGAAGCACCGTCGATCGCGCCGCCGCCGCCTCTGTCCGACCGGAAGAAGAGAGGGAGGGGGTGAGTCTCGATCGATGGGCCCCGCTTGTCGGTGAAAAGGAGAAGGAGAGGGAGCCCAGCAGGCCAGCGCAGGGGGAACGGGCCGTGCGCCGCGCCGAAGCTGGCCGATGGGCCGTTCGCCGCCTGATCATCATGAAGGAGAAAAATGCTTTTCCTTTTTTAAATTTGATTTTTAGGGCTGGTTTTCATCATTTTGTTACAATTTGTTTTGGGCAGGTAAAATGTACAAAAATATGTTATGTGATCCTTGAGTGATGATCTATCTAGGAAAAATGCTAACTTTGATTTTTTGAGAAACTTTTACTTATGCAATAAATTACTCTTTTAATTCATAAAGACAACTTCCATGATTTTTAATAATTAAAATATAAGTCCAAAAATTATGAAATTTGTTTTGTATGCTATTTAGATAATAATGATCTTAATTATAAAAATTTGATCCTGTTTCGATTAAGTTTGTGTATTATGTCTAATTAATGCCTTGTTTTAATTAATGTTTAATTAGTTATTTCTTGATTAATTAGGGTTTAATTAATATCCAATTAGCAAAGTTAATTAGTGGCTTTAAACAACTGTAAAAATGGTTAATAAATTAGTAATCACTCTTGATCACTGTTAGTGTTGCTTGATTTCGGGATTGCGTGATGACCCTAGGTCATTAACCCTAATGACCTTCGGCATTTCCTGTTGATTGCGAATCGTTAGTCCATCGTCGTCGACGCTAGTTATACCTTCTTTTTGCAACTATACCGTGAAGGAAAGTTGTACTCAAGATGGGTTAACAATCGTTGCATCATTATCGCATGTTCTTTAATTCTTGCATTGTAATCATGCATTCCACTCGTGTAGGCGTGCCGTCTGCGGAGGAAGTTAATCCAACTCCAGTTCTTGAAGAAAGTGATCATCGTGAGAAGGTTGGATCTGATCTCGGTGATTGGATAGCTGCTCCCCTAACTTCGTCGAGCCCCAAGGCAAGCCAGGATGCATTTAAACATTTCCTTGTATTTGAAAAGCTTTTTTTGTTTTATGTTCGGATATGATGCATTAGGTGTAGGAGTTGTGTGATATCCTACTTTGATGCATTTACCGTACCTTGATATATTACCACGGATACTGTTTTGATTTCAAAATGCTTAGTACTCGCTTAGCCCGGCTACTAGTGTAGGAGTTTGATGAAATGTTTTTAAAGGTGTGATAACAAAAGTTCCCCCTTGAGGGCAATTACGAAAACCTAATGTTACTTGTTGGTATCCCTTCACTTTGATCGGGTCAAGGGTACGCAACAAGAGCATGATGATGAGTAAATTGAGACCGGGTGGAGTGACTTGCATCGGGAAGGGCTAGTGCCCGGTGTAGTGTCGTCCCACTTGTGAGTCGGTTAAGGACCGTCCGTTGTTTGGCCCAGGATCATGAGGTTATTGGATAGTACTAGTCGCATGCTAATGGTGGTAATCTCCCTTGTACTATCTTCGGCGAGAGCGGATAACGGGGACGAGTGTAGCGTGTACCCATCCTACGGGGCCACCGTGGAAGGGGACCGCGGCGTAGGGAGATGGTGTACTGTACCTCGTGGCTAGGACCCGTTCTGGTCGGGAGAAATACTAGCGTGAGTTGATGTATGTAAGATGTTCGGTCCTGCATACATCGTGTGGCTAGGAAGCCCCAGCTGGGTATATTAAGCGATTCGAATCGTCGTTGCTCCACGATATGGGAGACTTGATCCGAGTCCCGGCATCGTAGTAATAATGGAAATTGATGATGGAAAGTTTTGAATCCGGTACATGGTTGACAAGTGATTAATGTAGTACAGTAAGGATTGGCTTAGTCTCTTTTTGCAAAGGTGTCATTTGATCTTGCTAAAGCCTTACCTTGATTCCTATTAGCCGGCATTCACGAGTCTTCTCCCCAATTTTTGGTTGGGTAAGTCTTATGAGTACTTTTTGTACTCAAGGTTTGTTTACCCCCATTGCGGTGTGCGACTAGTGTTTCTTTGATCTCGATCATACAAAGTGGGCTTGGCATGATCGAATGTCTTCCGTCTGCAAAGTTCTTTTCTCACTTCCGCAAACACAGTTAAGTTTTTGTTTAATCAAACTCGATCAAATGTTGTTATTTTCTTTGTAAATCTTCCGCTACTCTGTTTTATTTAAATAAAAACGGTTGTAATACTACAATATCTTGTAAGAATTTGATCCTGGAGGATCGTGGTGTCATCGGGGTTTCACCTGACAGAACATTCTGAGTTATGTGGTACACAAGTATGGCTGACAGAGGTCTTAAGGACAATGTCAGGTGCTTGTGGGCCATATAATTTAGAAGGTTCTACCACAGTAGAGCCCGTATCACACACCCGCACAGGTTTGTACAACGCCCACGCGAGTCACCGTTCACTCTATTCGAAAGATAAGATTGAACCGTTTCGTAAAACTCATGGTCCTCGAGCCTCACCAGTTAGTACCCCAACGACCGTGGCTTTGTAGTTCTTCTTTGGATCTTGGATCGATCCCCTCACACCATTTGCTCTCCTCCCGGTAATTCTAGCGGTTCAATACCTACCTCGAGCGAGTTAATCGGTTTCATAGTCGAAACGAGTTATTAAATTTGTTATGTGAAGGTACGTTCAATCTCACACCTAGATCCAGAATACGGTACGGTCCTTAATTGACACAGACGGGAAAAACATAAGCATACAAGACCTCCATGTCCTGTAGCATCACCAACACCGAATCCCGTCCGGTCTCCAATTATTAACCACCTCATGATTTAAGGATAGCACATATATATCCCGTAGTAACAAGTAACCATCCTATATCTCGCGGGGGACAGGAAATCATCCGACTTCTACCGGTCAAAGCATGGCTAAGCATTTAAGGAAAACGTCCTACACATACTAGTGGGATAGTATCTGGAAATAACTGTAGATCAAGGTGATCATGCAACAACGGTTTCAACCAACTCCTATTTACTTAATGCACATTACACTAGACTTAAGGTGTAGTAAAGCATTTGTAAAACAAAGAGAATGGGTCATGCTCCGGGGCTTGCCTGTGTTGCAGGGAAGGTTAGCGGTTAATCTTGTCATCGGCATCTTTCGTGGAACCACCTTGTTGGAATTGGATCATCACGAACCTTCTTCGAAACTTGACCATCGTGATCCTTCTCACTCACGTGCACTACACGTAATGAAATGATGCATGTTTAATGCTATGTGTGACATGATGCATGATGAGATGATGTACTTGGATAACAATAAAGGAAAGCTACATAAGGTTCTATGGTTGCAATTCTCTTTCTATGATGACAACACTGTATTATCAACTTTGATTAAAGAAAGATAAATGTCATTTATTTTTAATCTATACAGAGTAGGTGCATATCTCCTCTCTAGAAGAGAGCTACTACAATTACTTAAGAACAACCATGATTTTGTCATCACAAACCCATCATGATCATTATCATTAATAATCACGTTGCCGAGGATCAGTTGGGTTTCATGATCCAAGATCTACAATCAATCCAAAAGTCACACTAATCATCACATGCTTAACCCTTTTCAAAAGTTGTAGCAAGGAAGCATCAAGATCATTTATATAATAACTAGTGAGATATTATTAGTATAAGTAGCATGTCATTTAACCAAATTCAAGGTACCTCAATCATATTAGGATTACATCACGGAAGTCATTAACTAAACTTATGCACATAAGGGTTACAGGGATTGAAGCAATGAACTTGATTAGGAAACAAAAACAAGGCAGTAGCACTGCATCAACTTCCTTTAACCACAACTGAAGATCTAGACATCCAATAAGGGTGTTCCTTGACTTTTTGAAAAGCTTATAAAATTGCCTACAACTTTATTTTTATCATCTCAGATTGATTTAATTGTTAACCAAGTCAAACAACCTAGGGAATCAATTCTGCCCAGAATTAGGACAGAACCTGTCCCTGATTTTAGCCCCTTCATAACTATAGTTATAGACCATCAAAAGCAGTGATCTAATATATTTTGGAAAGCTTATGAAAAACACTACAACTCTCTAGTTATCACTAAAAGGTGATTCACATGTTAATCTAGTCAAACAGTCCATTCTTTAAGGTCTGCACAGATAATAGACAGAAACTGATTGGCAGAAAGAAAATTTTATAACTCTCAAAACTGTTGTCCTAAAATCATAAAATTTTAGGATAAGCTAGATAACGAAGTTATCTACAACTTTGATATTCAACATTATCTCAGAAAATATTATTATCAATATGTAGTGATCACCACAACAGAAACTGCACGTGCAGTTATTTTCAGAATTCTAGCAAAACAAGTTTCCCTTTTTGATCTCTATCCAAGAGCACACATCCAATTTATCTCAAAGCTCAACCATTATCAAAAGAACTTAATAGCATTCCACTTGGTTAAGAAATAGTAGAAGCATCACAAGAAACATGTATTTACTAATTATCTACTTAAGCAAGTCATTAACTTATATATAAAGGCTATAATTATTATTTTTAGGTGATATTTCAAACATCTAGTTTAGACTTGAATATTTTTATAGGTGAAAGCTAATATTGAATAATGAATAATATAGAAGTATCACATGTTAAAGTTTTATAAATTAATTATTACAAAAATAACAAATATTAATTACCAATAAGCATGTGAGAACAAGTTAAATGCAAAACTCAACATTTTCTACAACATATGACCATGTTAAGTGTCCTTGGGTTATTAAAACATCATACCAAGGTAAGGGAACAATATTTTCTATTTTTGCACTTTTATTTCAATTATAAATTAATTAAAACTACTCTCTAGGCTTTAAGCAACATATCTAAATAACTCCGTCATATATGCTCCATAATTTGTGAAATTTTAACTATAGCACAAACATCATAGGAATAGACTAGAATAAAATTCTCACATCATTTTGAGCACTATAGCAGCAGTTATGATTTTCTTAAATTTAAACCCTGATTAACAAAGATCTAATTATGTCGTAAAAACTTTTAACTAAAACATGTAATATTATGATACCACTGTATAGATCTACTCACAAGGATTCCAAAAAGTCCTCATTTGCTATTTTACGATTTTTATACGAATTGTTATGAATTTCCAAAGTTTCAGCTGAAATCACATAAAAGAAAAAGGGAAAAAGAAAAAACTGCACTGTCCGTTACTATTGACCTGAGTCACGGTCTTTGCACTTGACCCCCTGTCTTTTATTGAATTCTTGCGTGAGATCCTTCTCTTGCTTCTTCTCGTACAGAACAGAGGAGTTGAGGGAGGAAGCCGATTCCCGGCGACTGGAGGCCGGCGAAGGACAGAGAGGAGGCGCAGGGGCATATCCATCCCTAACCGCGCCTGCATAAGGAGCCGGCTTCGACGGAGGCCACCCACGGTGACCTGGCCGCGAGCGTCGGCACCACAAATGGCGGCAGCTCCGGCGGCGATGGTGTGCGGACTGCTCAGGCGGTGAGGGAAGGCGAGAGCTGGTTTGACGGCTTCGCAGTGGAATTGCGGCACGGTGTTCGAGAGCAATTGGACAATGAGGGATCAACGACGGCGAATTTTGGTGGCGGTTGAATTCAGTCAACGGCGGGCAGGAAGAAGAAAATGATTGCCGGCGACCCGAGCAAGCTATTTAAAGGCAATTGACGAGCTCAGAGGAGTGGCCACGGCATTGCGAACTTGAACACGCGGCTCGCAGAGCATTTCACGCGCGAGTGAAACCCGGAGGGACCGTTGCCGTGGCGTCGTTGGACAGCGGGAAGAAGAGAGGAGAAAGACGGCGAGCTGTCCGGCGGCTAGCAACGGCATGGGCAAGGCGAGGCTTCTCCACTCTCCATTAGCCAGCGCGAAGCAAGGAACAGAGCCGGAGCGGCGTGGCAGCGACGACGAATCGCCGGCGGGCACGGCAAAGACAACTAGAAGCTGCTGCTGCGCAGTTACTGTAGCCGACTGAAACCCATTACTTCGACGTGCTCTAACTTGCAACTCAGGGTGTCAAACGGGAAACCAATTTCACTACTATAAACTCCTATAGGTGCACTATGACTTTGTTAAAAGGATCAACAGCTAAATCTCAAAGGGATACAAGCTACAGGTTGATGAACCTAGGTAAAAACAAACTGTAACTCTGAATTTCAGTCAAACCGAAAAGTAATTATAGTGAGTAGCTGATTTTAGCATTCAATTAAGGACTAACCATAGATCAACATGCTCAACCAATTCCATATTATCAAAGCACAAACTTTGTACTACCAAAGATGCAACTGGTTTCAAAACTTTATTTATGAAAAACTAAATTTCATAGCCCTAGAAATTGAATACAGTAGCTGAAATTTCCAGACTTAGAAATTTTCCAAGTCCTTTACCATTTCAGTGCTGAGTTCAGTTTTAGGGCTAGTTTTTGAACAAGTTAAAGAAGGATTTAGCTCTGGACCCTTAAATAACTTTTGTAGCACATAACTTATACTAAAACTTTTATTTAGGGTTCAACTCTAAAAACTGAATAAAACATGCACTTGTACTTTAAGCCATTTACTAAACTGATAAAAGCATATAGGACATATATACCTCCATGAAAGCATATTTTTGGTAAAAGTTTGAGTATAAACACTACATCGAATTTAATACGAAGACAACATTTTAAATCATTTTTTGGATTATCTACACATATGCATGTTACACTCTTAAGCAATTTCATCCAATCATACATTGCAAGGTATATATTCATGGGATTCATATAAGTAAACATGTATTATCATATGATAATGAATGTAAATATAATGATGCTCATGCCAATGACATGCAATGCAAAGCATGATTAACACCTAGGGTGTTACAGTGCGCCCCCGCCGGTAGCAGATGCCGTCGTCCTCAACTCCCAGGTGAGCGAATCCGCGGCCTTCGCGGTCCCTGATGTAGGATGTGCGGCCCCCCGGGGGGGGGCCGCTGCGTCTGATGGACTCGTGGCCCCGCTCCGTTGCCGCCGCCGCTCATGTCGCCTTCCGTTCCGGCCAGCATGACTTTGGGAGATGCGGCGCGACATCGCCGTTGGTGCGGTCTGCGGCTAGCTGCGGTTGTCGTTGGAGCTGCCACCTCGTCGTAGGCGCCGCTGCTCGGGACAAGGGGCGAGGTCATCGTTGAGTCGTCTTTGATGACGACGGCGATGACGAGGACGGCAGACGGTTCCTGCGGCGTCCACCGTCGACCACCGCGTCGTCTTGGCGTGCGCGCAGTACCGCTGCTTGCGCCCGTCGACTTTGCGGCAAGGTGGCGTACCTTCTCCGAGGGCGTCATCCCTCTCCCCCCCCACGCTGCCCCCTTCCATCCGGAGGTACCTCGGTGGGGCGCTCGAAAGCGAGGCGGTGGGCGGATACAGACTCCGGCGCGGGCGGCTCCGACGTCGAGCTTTCTCCACGTGCTGCGCGTCCATCGTACCTCGAGGTTGCTTGCAAGCCTCTGCAGGCCACGTCCCCAGTCCCCACCACTGGCCAGAGAATGTATTTGGACGCCGCGCGCCGCGCGTGTGGGATCGGCAGCGTCGGCAGCGGCGGCGGCGCAGGCACGCGTTTCTGGGCGTGAGCTCCCCCTCCCACCTCCGCTGCTTGGCGGGTGCCCGTCTGGCGTCACCTCGGTGTCTGCAGCAGGCTGCGAGGCGCCATGTACCGGCGCCTTGGCCCTCAGCGCCATCATAGGCCCATCGTCGGCGCCGATGGGTTCGAAGGTCGTGAGTCGTCGCCGCCGGCGTCGGTCGGGACATAGCGGCACCAGCGTCGCCGATCAGTCCCGCCAGAGTTGGTGGGTCGCTGCTTCAACTGCCTTCTTGGCGTGACCACGTCGCCGCTCGGTGTCGCTCCTTGTCGCGCTGCCTCCGTTGCGAAGGTGTTGGTCATCGGGCGGGGGCGTGCTCGAGTGGCCATGAGCCGCCCCACAACCGTGTGGCATCAGCGGAGCGCGACCCCAGCCGGGGGGGGCCTGTCCGGATGCCGACGAGGTCCCCGCCTCGTCATATGCAGCGGTCGACTGTGCCGTCTTCTTCGTCGCAGCAGCCGCCGGTCTCCCGATCTCTGGGTTGCGTTGACAACCGTCCCAGGATCCAAACCTTCGTTGTCCGGAGCAACGTCGACACGACTGGTGAGGCCCCCGCCTTTGTCTTCGTCGCACTTCTTGGTGCTGCCACACTGGATGGGCTCCTGGCGCACCTTTCTTTGAAGTTCGATGTGTCTTTGGCTATGGACGGAGGTTATGTGGGTCAGCAGGAAGGCCCCTCTTGCACCACTCTGCTGGATGGTGCTCCGCGCAGGGAGTTCGATCTGATGTCGGTCGAGGTGGACGCTTGCCAGGCATTGTTGGAAGTGGCTCCGACGGCGTCGGAGATGGGGGCATGCCTCGCGGTGGAGGACCTGTGTCTCTCTGGCCCAGACCTGGGCGGCTCTGGTCTTGTCCAGGTCGATCTCCCAGGTGGCCTCCCTGTCGCGGGCCGCCCCACGGGGGGTGTTGCTACTTCCTGTGTGCACTCCAACGCTGGGGAACCGGTGAGCCAGGGATCAAGCAACGGCCTCTCATCCACTATCGTTAGCTCTGATGTGGAGGTGCCTGTTGCGGCTGATGCTGCTGCATCCGCTACTGTGGTGGCGGCCGCGGATGGACCGGCTTCCCCCTCGAGCGACGAGGAAGCTCGGCATGGCGGCCAGATGACGCCGCAGAAAATGCTGCAGCATTTGGAGGAGAGGCTTTGCATCCCACTGGAGACGCCGCTCATCAAAGGGCCGCCCAGGCTACGCAGGCCTAGAACCCCTGCTCCTGCTAAATCTCTTCGTCGAAGTGTGCGGATCGCGACTGCACCGCGGGAGGCAGACTCAACTAAGCAGGCACAGGTGGTGCTGTTGAAGAAGCTTGGGGTCGCCCCTCCATCCCCGTCCGTGGGGGCCGACACGGTGCAGCTGTGCAAGAATGCGTTCCGCCAGCCGCTCTCGGACGCCACCCACGCCAACCTTCAGACGCTTCTGGGTGCTGAATTCGACCCGGTCACGCTCAACCTCAATATGCTTGGCTTGGAGGAAGAGTCGTCCTTGGGATAGCGTTCTTGGGAGCTATCTTGTCGCATCATTTGTTAGTTTGTAATTACAGCCTCGCGCGAGTTGGTTGGGTGTGTGTGTTGGGTTGGTAAGCTTCGGCTTTCCGTGTAACGGCTATACTTCTGCTTAATGAAATACATGCGGTTGCATGATCTCGAAAAAAATGCAGCTACAACTTTTCCGTGTGAACTGGAGCATAAGGGCCGCTAATTGTCCCTACATGCTTAGAGATACATTAAACTATCCACATGTTGGCAGGTTAATTACTGTTCAGGGCCATAGAAACAATAGAAGGTGATCTATCATCCATGTCCTAGGATTCAGACTCTTCTCAAATTACCCACTAGTAAAAGACCCATTAGTTTAATCATGATCCACCGTCCCACAATGTTGCATTCGCAGTCCTCCTGACTTGGAAGCCAAAAGAAAGCTGACCCACATACCTTGGTCATGGTCCAACTTCCCAGCTTATGTAAAAAAATTGCAACTCCATCCATGGAACTGCAGCTAGGAAACCAATCAAATCAGTAAAAGAGTACTCCCTCCGTCTCAGAATAGAAGACGTTCTAGCATTTGAAATAAGTACCAGAAAGGAAGACGTTTTAGGCTGCTCCGTCTGTCAATGCATGCGCGACAGGCTAGCCGGTCAGAGCTTGCGGCTTTGCCTCCTCCACCCTGCACTCTATAAGTCCCATCGTAGCAGGCTTTGGCCATGTACCGCATACACAAGGACAGCTACTAGCAGTAGGGGTAACCAGGGTCTTTTGTTTACTTCCTTGGTAATCTCACCAGCTCCTACAACGACTACTATTAAGGGATGGAGGGAGTACTCTTACTATACTGAATGTTGCATTGTTTTCTACGAAACAGGCTGCAGTGGCAAGGCAAAAGAAAAGAAACGAGGGTGAGCTCAAGTTCCAATGTGGTATCTCGCTAAAAAAACATTCTAATGATCAGGGATGGACTATAGTGGAAGTCACACAGGAATCTTTGGGTTTGTCGCATGTATAACCCGAGTAGTAGCAGACAAATGTCTCATTTCTCTTTGCACCAGTTGGCCTCACTGACAAGCGATCCTTGGCCCACCGCCCACGCCCATTCTGATGACTTTTGAGAAAGAACATGAATCTATTCTATTCTATAGGAGTGAAAGTTGAGGCACAAATTTCAAGTTCCATGTTGTGCTATACTCCCTCTATATATGAAATACAAGTCGTTTAGGACATGATTGTGTTTACCAAGAAGTGATTAATTAGGGGTATTTTTCCTGTTTTGCCCCTATTAAATAGAGCTGCGGGTGTTCCCTTTCCAACTGTCTTGCGTAGTTCCAATGGTTAGACCTCTGCAGCGTGAGGCTAAGCGTCGCCATTTCGAATCCCCCCATGGGCACAATTTTTTATGGCTTACGGCCATTTTGCATGGCGCTCGTTTTAGCCCTGCGTGCTGTCGTTTTGCCCGACGGCAAGGATCGGCAGCATCTCCGAGTTCGGCGTGCTTGCATGGCGCTCGTTTTTGCCCTGCGCACTCTCGTTTTGTCAGGCGGCAAGGACCGGCAGCATCTAAGTCCAGTGCGAGCTCCTGTAACTCCGGGGTGGAGTCCGGCACCACCTCCAACTTCGAGTCCAGTAGCGACGACCTCGACTGGCACATGCGAATCAGGCGCGACGACCTCCTGCGAATGAGACGTAACGAACTCCGGCAACTTCGGCGAGAGGCCATCTTCCATCGTCATCTCCATGGAGTCCGGCGCCAACTCCGTCGTCGAGAGTCCGCCAAGCCTCGAGCAAGAACGGCGAGCAACGTGCGGCGAGCGTGAGCGGCCTCCATGGAAGGTGAGCGTGTGCTGCAGTGGCGAAGGTGTGCTGTGGGATGAAAAGCGGAGGGATTGCTAAACGCTGCGGGAGACAAGCTGGCAGCGAGCGCGTGCTGCGAGGCGAGCATTCTGCGGAAGACGCGGACACGTTCTGAGCGACGAGCGGCGCATTCATTAGAGGCGTGATTAATGCAACTTTGATGCATGCGGGTGGCGGGCGTGCGGAACGAATTGTCAGGGGCAAACGCGTCCATTTGGTGCCAAAACGAGCCTCGGCGACTTCTTTTGCCAAAACGAGCGGCTCGCCCAGAACGACCTGTATTTCATATATGGAGGGAGTATACTATAACATTATGAGAATATTCAGAAACTAAGCAGAACAGAACCGAACGACAAAGTCAGTACTCAGCTGGCTTTGCACCAAGAAGGAACTTGGGACAGTAGCAAGGAACTGAGTGTGTAGTGAGTGGCCAATCATATGGGCTAGACACACAGAGATGTACTTATGAACGTTTAAGTGGAAGCTATCAAAATCAACACCTAAATAAGCCAATCACAGATCCTAGGCCCTGGGCAAGTTCCATGATTCTCCGGGCAGTGGCAGTGCAAGCAAACCTTTCGCTGTACCGTTTGCCCTCTCCCAAATCCAGATCGAACTGCACCACATCCACAAGCCCTCCCATAAAAACGAATCTCATCTCAATAATCGATGATGGTGACGCCATGTCTCTCGGGATCTGACACCAGGGTGTCAAATTTTCCCCAGGCACCCGCGAGGGAACTTTCCGGGGCTTCGGAGTCGGACGCACGAACGGCCCACCGCCGGTGCCCGGACCAGCCACTGACGCGTGGGGCCGCGCTTACTCCGGTGGACCGCGTGGGTCCCAGGGTAACCGAGCGTACGAGAGCGACCTAGCACAGTGGGCCTAGCCTGTTGGGCCCCACGTGCTCCTCCAATTGGCCACTCCCGCGCGGCAGCAACGAGCCAACAACAGCCCCCCGTGCCACCGACACGTGGGCCATCCCCACCCACCCGTCCGGTTGTTCCCTCCTCCTCCTCCTCGTCCCTTCGCGTCACTTCAGGAAACATTCCAACCAGAAAAAGGAAAACAATAATCCTTTTTTTGTTTGTTTCATTTCATTTCATTAATTATTTTACTCCTATCATATATAAATTTCTGCACGAATCCCGTTCGAATCGTATCTTTCCTCGTATCGTATCTCCTCCTCCTACGACTCCGAGAGGGGGTTCGCTCGTTCGCCGTGGCGCGCCACCCGCCACCAGTCCCGCCGCTGAACCCTCCTCCCCTCGCCGCCCGAATCGGAGACGCGCCTCGCGGAGATAGATAGATTCCCTCCGATACCCGCCGGGATCTCCGCATCCGGATCCGCTTCCGTCATTGCCCCTATAATTTCTCCTCGTCCATCCACAGTCCACCGGCTTCGAGAGTCCAGACCACGAACACGCGCGCGCGCGTATTTTCTTTCTTTTGTATAGGCGCCGGATTTCGTCAATTCCGGCGGCAAGCAGATCCATTGCCGCTCCTCGTACACAATCCGGGCTGGGTGCGGACTATTTCCCCTGTCTAGAGGGTTGGTTGCGTGCGGGCGGCTGCCTTGCTTGGAAGGCAAGCCGAAGGAAGAGGAATCGAGTGTTTAGGGCCCCCCCGGGTGTAGTAGGGTTGGGGGGTGATTCGCGGAGCTGTGAGGCGGGCGACGATGGGGCTCGGGGCGATGGCGCTCGGCGACCCGCCGGCGGACTACGGCTCCATCGCGGCGGTGGGGCTGTTCGTGGCGCTCATGTGCGTCTGCATCATCGTCGGACACCTCCTCGAGGAGAACCGCTGGATGAACGAGTCCATCACCGCGCTCTTCATCGTGAGTCCTGGGATCAATTCAACCTGGTATTGTCGCAATGTTCTGTTGGGAATTTGGGGGTAATCGTGGTTGGCTCTGGCTTTGCAGGGGCTGGGAACTGGAGCCGTCATCCTGTTCGCGTCCAGCGGGCAGCACTCGCGCGTGCTGGTGTTCAGCGAGGACCTCTTCTTTATTTATCTGCTGCCGCCCATCATATTTAATGCAGGGTATGGAATTCATGCAACTGATTGATGGAATTCATGCAATTGATTGATTGATGCTGTTATGGTGGCCATTATTTTTTTATTGATTTCTGTGGCTAAAATTTATCCTTTTCTTCGTGCACATCAGCACATAATGTTAAACTCAAAGAACAAAGAAAGAAGAGCCTGACAGTTAGAAGTTGAGTTGGGTGACGCATTGGTGATTGAGAAATTTGCTATGATTTTAATGAGAATTGTAGTTCAAAGAGAGTTGTTGCTACCATCCCTGTGCTTCGAATGTCCCCTTTTTTCCTTTTAATTCAGTATCCTTATAATTGAAAGGCAGAGCTCCTGTCGTTTATGTTAAAAAAAAAAATAACACAGGAGCGTTACATGTATTTGGTAACTGTTTTAGGACCTCTTTTGATAAGTTTTTTCTTTGGAGCTTTCTGATTTAATCTAAAATCTAAAAAAGATTCCCTCTTCTAAACACTTAAGTAGCAATGAAACTATGGTGTGCTATTAAATATGAATCAGCAATTTTCCACTGACTATTTGGTGTTTAAGAGTGTAGGTGATATGCCATGTATAATTTACTGAGTATCTGGCACTATATAAGAACCTATATGTATAACTGATTCACAGTTTTCTTTCCCCCCTTTATTTATTACCTTTAAGCCAGGTTCCAAGTGAAGAAGAAACAGTTCTTTCGAAACTTCATTACTATTACACTGTTTGGTGCAGTTGGCACCTTGATCTCCTTTACTGTAATATCCCTTGGTACGTTTGCTCAATTGCTCCCAAATTTCATTTTTATCATGATTGTGATTTTCTGGGTTTCTGGCTGCCTAACTCACATTTGATCTCACAGGCGCTCTAGGACTAATATCAAGGCTTAACATTGGAGCACTTGAGCTTGGAGACTATCTTGGTAAATCCATTACCCAAAGTATAAGCACCTCCATTGCCCATTTATAAGTTCTACCTTCCTGACTCTTGTATATCTTAAATTTCAGCACTTGGGGCAATATTCTCGGCCACAGACTCGGTTTGCACCTTGCAGGTGTTAAGCCAAGATGAGACACCCTTCTTGTACAGCCTCGTGTTTGGTGAAGGAGTTGTGAATGACGCAACTTCTGTTGTGTTGTTCAATGCAATCCAGAACTTTGATCTTGGAAATATCAGTGGTGCCAAATTACTGAACTTTATCGGCAGTTTCCTTTATCTGTTCGGCTCCAGCACCATTCTTGGAGTAGCTGTAAGTTTATATGCTGCTTCCGCCTCTAGCTTCGCCTAAGTTTATTCTTTTACTAACATGTGTTTTGGCTGCAGTCTGGACTTCTCAGTGCTTACATCATTAAGAAGTTGTACTTTGGCAGGTTTGTACTTCACACAACACGATTTGTTTAATTGAAATTGATGACATTTCCACAACTTATGTTCCTCTTATTTGACATGCACCCCAGGCACTCAACCGATCGTGAAGTTTCCATTATGATGCTAATGGCTTATTTGTCTTATATGCTAGCCGAAGTAAGCACCCTGTACTCTTAACCTCTGTATATATTGTGTAGTTCAGAAAAACAATTATACAGCTGTAAATTGTTACTGACTGGCTGCCTTTTTATGGTAGTTGCTTGATTTGAGTGGCATTCTCACAGTGTTCTTCTGCGGTATTGTAATGTCACACTATACCTGGCACAATGTAACAGAAAGTTCCAGGGTCACAACCAAGTAAGTAGCTTCATAGCTTCTGTTTGGACATTTGTCTTTGATCATGCATTCACTATGGTAAAGCTTATACTAATATACCATTGGATGGTCCACAGGCATGCCTTTGCAACATTGTCATTTATCGCCGAGACTTTTCTGTTTCTCTATGTTGGTATGGATGCTCTGGATATAGAGAAGTGGAAGATTGTCAGTCAAACTTATAGGCATGCTCTCTCCCTCTTTCTCTATTCATTGCTCAAGTAGAAGATTTTTTTTTTCCTGAATCTCTATTTTCTATCATGTGCAGCCCAGTAAAGTCTATTGCTTTGAGCTCCACCATTTTAGCCTTGGTGCTGGTTTCAAGAGCTGCTTTCGTTTTCCCACTATCCTTTCTATCAAATTTGACCAAGAAAACTCCAAATGGAAAGATATCTTTTAGGCAGCAGGTGAGTCTTTAACTTAGCAACATCTTAACTTCTTATGTCCTCTTGAAACAGTTATGTTTCTGACATGATATTGGTCATTCAGGTTATTGTTTGGTGGGCGGGTCTCATGAGAGGTGCTGTGTCCATTGCATTGGCTTACAATAAGGTAAATCACACACACAACTTGGTTACTTACAAGAACGGACAACTTTATCTAATTAGCCAGACAGTCAAGCTAGTCTCTTGTAAAACTGACATTGACAGCTTATGTTATATGTTACAACTATGAGATCTGAGAACAAAATATAGCTGCTATTTAGCAAATAGTATTTTGATCTACATCAGCAAAACAATTCTGTTTGCATAACATTTTTCTGAGAACCCAAAACATATTATACTAGCATATCCTTGAACTCTTGTGTCCATAAAATTGACACATGTGATTAAGGAAGTATGGCATGTTATAGATCTCTTTGTTCTATCGATGAAGGATAATTCCTTAAAAAAATATTCACACTTTGTCCATTAACTGTGATAATGAAGCCCAATTTATTCGTATGCCATCTGCACATTTATGATAAGACACCAGCCGCTGTCTGGGTGTTCTGTTTGTAAATTAAATTGTTCAATAGTGGTTTGGTTTTCTTTCCATTTCTTGCCTATATATGCCTGAATACAATGGCCTCAAAAGGTGTCGAGTGTTAAGTGTTCAACTGACTGTTCTTAATGCTTTTGATCTAACTGTTGGTTTTCTATTCTGCAGTTCACAAGATCAGGCCATACTCAGCAACCTAGCAATGCTATCATGATCACAAGCACAATCAGTGTTGTTCTTTTCAGCACAATTGTAAGTTCTTTCTCAAACTCCAACGCCTAGAATGATTTTCAAACTTATATTCCAGAGAAATACCAAACATAAGAACATGACGTGATAGAGGCATTCCTTTTCCTGCTACAACATGGGTCTGACTTGAACATTTATTATCTGTTCATGCAGGTCTTTGGGCTACTGACCAAGCCGCTGATCAGGCTCTTGATCCCGCCAAGGCACCTATCCAGGGAACCAAGCGCCCTTTCCGAACCATCCAGCCCAAAGTCTTTCTTTGAGCAGCTGGCCGGGAACAGCCCTGATCACCCAGATATTGAGAATGGCATAAGCCTACACCGCCCAACAAGCCTCCGTTTGCTCCTAGCGAGTCCATCACGGTCGGTCCACCATTACTGGCGCAAGTTTGACGACGGTTTCATGCGGCCAGTGTTCGGCGGCCGCGGCTTTGTTCCGTTCGTCCCTGGTTCACCAACTGAGAGCAGCGTGCCGTTGCTTGCCGGCAATGAGAACTGAAACCAGCGTAACGGAGGGGATTGAATTCAGCAGAAGTTTTGTAAATTACTAAATTAGCTTCGCTTATGTATAATTAGTTGGTGTAAAAAAATCTAGGTGGTAGATTCACTTGGTAGCTTGTACATGCTGATGTAGGCTAGTTGCCTGACCAGTGACCACGGCTGTGGATATCAATATCTCACTGTCCAGTGCATGCCCTTTAGTTAATTTGTATTTACAAACTACTTTATGTATTGGATCATGAAATATGTATAATCTCCATATATATCTTATCGCAATCCATTTTTCAGTGAATGATATGCTTGAAATTGTTCACAGGAGGATCTTCTGCAGTGGAAATTGCTGCTGAGAAGTTTACTGGACTGATGCAGTTGTTTTAAATCAATGGGCCTCCTCAAACCGATAATAAACCCAGCTAAATGGAGCTATAATAGCCTCTGAAATACACGAGAGCAAATAGCTGACCTTTCTGCATTGATTGTGTTTTTTTTTGTAGTTTTCTAGGGACGATTGTGCCTCTCTTGATTTTCATTCATCCCAAATAATACATCAAGTCTCCCTTTATTAATTCCATGTGCCACATCAGTCTATTTAATGTCCATAAAATTACAGTACAGATAAAAGTCTCATCCCCATATAACTTTTAACTTATTTCTATTTAGTACTAATTCCATGTGTGGCATCGGCTTATTCAATGTCAAACAAAATTACCGACAAACTCGCTAAGCAGGCGAGACAAGCTAACATCTCTAGCTCGTCTCTGTTCCTATTCCTATCAAGCACATGTACACCTCCCAATTGTAATGTGCAAAGAGCAGTTCAAAGATATCAATGGGGACAACTCCCCATATCTTTTTTTAAGGTGGCTTTATAAAGTAATGAAATCCTTTACCGTTTAAAAAAAATCTATTTAATTAAACTGGCCTTAGGACAAGACAGTTTTAACATCCCCAAGATTGCCAAGAAAGAGCCCAGTAGGCAAAAATTTCTCACTCCTTGACTTCCCCAAGAAGGAGCCCACCAGACGTCTTCTCATGCCCGCCCCTCTTCGTGGCTCCCCCGACCCTCTTCTTTTTTCCTTTTCCCTCCCAAAACGGCACCCGCGCCCCGCCCGGCGTCCCCCCAAAATCCCGTCCTCGCTAGGGTTCGCGCCCGCTCTCTCTCCCTTGCCGCCAGATCCAAACCCCCAGTTCAATGGAGGAGACGCTCGCCTCGCTCCGCCGCCCGGTAAGTCTCCGCCCGCCAGCGCTGGCAGGTCCCCGTACCAGCTCCGGTTCCTTCTTCTAGTGTTTGGCTGAGCTTTAATTCTGTGATTCGTGCTGCAGAAGCGCGGCCGCCCGCCGCGGCCGCGGGAGGAGTACCACGCGGACTTCGAGGACGCCGCCGACGTGGACGGGCTCGCGCCGCCCCAGTCCAAGCGCAAGCGCGCCGCCTCCGCCGCCGCCGCCGCCGCGGCGCTGGAGGACCAGCCGCTCATCGGTCAGTCACCCGTCCACCCCTCTCTTGCTCGCTCTCCCCCGTTCTGCCGGGGTTTAGTTTAGCTGCTTGCTACAGGCAAGCTGCGGGGCCTGCTGTTGTCCTCCAGTTTGGCATCGTGTTTGAGCCAGCGCAGTTGTTTCTGATGTGCACGGGGAACTGTAGCCTTGTTATCTCCGTGGTGAATGGGTGGTTCAGCTGGTTGGCCTGGCTCTTCGATTAGTTTAATTTCGTATAAACTCTGTGACTAACCTAGTTGCTTTTGGGAAATTTTGTTGGGACTTGGTGCCTAGTTGCTAGGCAATGCTATGGTTGCTGGATGGTGAAAAGGGGGTAAATTTGTACCATCTCGATTCCAATATAGATTTCTATACACTAGCAATCTTGTCAAGTACCCACCTTCATTAGTAAAATTAGAAGTTGAGGAAAGCTGTTCGAATGTGTAATCACCTTCCAAAAAAAAAATCGTTACTGTATGAAGCATATGGGTTCATGGTAGAGAATGGTAGCAAGGCTCCCTTGGAAAGCATTAGAGTTATGACCCTTGCAAAGCATTAGAATTGATTTATGATGATGTTGGCAAACCCAACCAATATGGCAGCCATTGTCCTAGTTCTGCCATGTTCCACTTACACATGATAACCAGGGTGTTGTAGGCAGAAGGCTGCAGCTGACCAGTGTACTGGTTACCATTTGGGCTTTTAAGGGATATAATAACTAATTGAACATGCCTGAAGTAAATCTCTTTTGGTAACTATATAATCTTCCACCTGTATGAACTTTTTTAATTCGTACTATGTTGCAACTTGCAGATATTATCAAACATAATGGCAGGCTGATCAGCCATGCTGTCAAAAGGTTGGTTGAGGATTACGAATCAAAGAAAGACTCGGTGACTTTTCAGATTTTAACAATGCTATTTGAGGTACTAGCGCAGATCTTTTGTGTTTTGGGTCTCGCTTCTCCTGCTGCATTTGTTGATAAACTTATGAATCTTATTATGGCAGGCTTGTGGCGCCAAGCATCAGATTTATCCTGACTACCTTCGCGACGCTGATGTGGATGACATTGTGCTGTCCCTTGTTGACCTAGCTAGGAAAGTATCCTTTAGTGACTCGTTCAGAAGAGTGAACAGATAATCATTGTCTGTAATCTTATAGGCTGTCCAATATTCATATTCACTATATCATGTGTGTTGCCCTCTGCTGAAACTAATATGTATGTTGAGTGAATTTGTGATACCTTAATTTCAAAATTAGGGTCTGGTGGAAGATAATTATAACTCAAAGCATAAGGATCTCAAGAACTTCAAAGAGAACCTGGTTTCTTTTTGGGATACCTTAGTTCTTGAATGTCAGAACGGCCCGTTGTTTGATGACCTCTTGTTCCAAAAAATCAAAGACTACGTGGTTGCTCTATCATGGTAATTTTTGCTTACTCCCCCTGCCCGGTTGCAGTGTATGCATGTATTTAACAGGCTTATTACTTTGTGTATCTTAGTGCTCCTCCAAGGGTATATCGTCAAGTAGCTTCATTGATTGGGCTCCAGCTTGTAACGTCATTCATATCTGTTGCTAAGACTCTCAGTGGACAACGTGAGACCACTCAAAGGCAGCTGAATGCGGAGAAGAAGAAGCAAAGTGATGGACCTCTTATTGAATCTCTCAACAATAGATTAGCCCTTACTCATGCAAACATTACATACTTGGAGGAATTGATGCGGAAGATATTCAGCGGGTGAGACCTTGTACAAAACATGCGTAATGGTAGTCTACTGTACATATTTGGTTTTATTCTTGGTCTATTTGAAATTATCTCACACGCACCCAAATAAACTTGCAAGCATTTGATGTTTCAGTCCTGTTGTATGCTTTAGGAAATTTGTTGTTAGTTGGTGTTGTTTTGTTTTCTCTTTGGACCTTCAGTATGCTTGTTGGTGATGTATGTGGGCTTGAAACCTGATTTTTATATAAAATATGCAGATCTCCTGCTTCTTAATTTCAAAGAATTATATGCATTCATGTTGGTTTTGGTGGCTGCTGAATTTCTATTTCTGACATGTAGGTTATTCATGCACCGTTATCGTGATGTAGATCCTGAGATCCGGATGTCCTGTATCAGATCTCTAGGTATTTGGGTTGTTTCTTATCCATCACTCTTTTTGCAAGACATATATTTGAAGTATCTTGGGTGGACACTAAATGACAAGGTAACAGATATTAAGTTCATTTGTTTTTTAACACACTGAAACTTCTATGTTTCTGTGACAATGAAGTCTTATTTTGCGCATTCCATCAATGTAGAATGCTGGGGTTAGGAGGACTTCTATTCTTGCCTTGCAAAGTCTTTATGAAGTGGATGATAACATACCTTCTCTTGGTCTCTTTACTGAGAGGTTTTACACCAGGATGATCCAGCTTGCTGATGATATTGATGTTTCAGTAGCTGTGTCAGCTATAGGGTTGATCAAACAATTGCTGAGGTATGTTTTGCAAGATATGCTCTTTTGCCCCCTCTTATCTAGTTCACTGATTATTTTGCCTGCACATTCATAAACTAGGTCAAGGTTTTGGATCTACAACATAGTCTTTGATGGTCTGGCTTCCCATTGAATTCTTTGAACCAGTATAGCTCTTTTCATGTTTGAACAACAGTTACATGTTGCTTATTCAAACCTTTTGAAATCAGCACTAATGTTATCAGTTGAAAATTAAGTTTAAAACAATATTTAGGCTCTTTGAGAAATCTAATTTTGTTGGTAGAAAATTAAGTCCAAACAATACTTAAGCTCTTTGAATAATATATGCTGAGATAATATTTCTGCTATGTTCAGTGTGCGTTATCTCACCAAAGAAAGGCTAAAACATTAGTGGAGAAAATTTTGTTACCATTGACCAGCTTAGCAGTATAACTGAATTACAAAAAAAAGTTCAGCTAGGCGCTAGGCGGAATCTAGGCGCTAACCCTCAGCCTAGCGACTAGTCGGGATTAATCGCGCCTAGGCGTTTCTAGGCGTTTTTCTAGGCGATGACTAATACATGCATAAATACTTAAAAGAAAAGAAAAAATAGGAGATCAGTAGTAATAATGGAAGGGAGAAGGAGCAGAAGGCCCATTTAACAGCCCAATTTTGGCCCAACTCTCTCACCTTACAGTCTCTATCGCATATTCTCTCTCTTCTAACTACTCCCGCATCGCCTCCCGCATCTCTGGCTACCGCCGCCGCCACCGCCCTCTCCCGCTGCTCTCTCAGTGCGCACGCCGCCGCCCGCGCTGCTCCTCCCCACAGGCGACTCTGTCTCCTCTTCACGCCCGCCGCCGCCTGCACGCCGCCACAAGCGCACGCCGCCCTGCGCACGTCCGAAGCTCCGCCGGACGCTCCCTCCACCCCCACCGGCGCTGCCGTCGAGCCGCCGCCGCCGCTTAGGGGTCCGCCTTACCCCCATAGGCGAGGCGGGGGAGCCTCCAGGTCCGGCGCCTAGTCGCGCTTAGGCGAAGCCCTAGCGGAACATTGATTACAAATTACAGAACCTTTTTTTGTTTAGATTAGATACCAACAAAAACTGTACGGAAGATTATGATGACAGGGAGTGTAGACAAGGTATCTTTGTTTAGTAGATAGGATTATGGATTATATATGGAATGTTTGGTTAGTTGCCAAATGTTGCTACGTCAAATGTTGTGAACATGAACAAAACACACCCACCACAGTTTCTTAGGGGAGGTTTTGGTTCTTCCAAAACTGTTTCTAGCGACACTTTTTTCCCTTCATGTTATGGACTCTTATTTCGAAACCGTTCTGAGACTTTGTGAACAGACTGTTGACTACAGCTACGGATGGTTAGGCAGATAGATTGTTACCTGAACAGTTATCCTATATTTTGCCAAGTCAGACACCCTACATCTGTTTTGATCTGTCGGATGCCAAGTGGTATCTGGCATGTCCCCCAAAATGTTTGCTAAATCAGACAGCTGCTTTTGAGTCAGACATCTGTATCTGCACCTGTGTCAACGGAAGACTTGGTGAACCATAAATGCCCTAAGTCCTATATTTAAGATGAAATGGTTTATTAAATCCTGCACCTAAGTGGAGATGTTATCTTCAACAGTGGGTTTATAACTTAAGGTTGGAGAGTGAGCTAAATTATTACTCCATACATAGAAAGTCCCCTGTCATGCGAACTTGGTCTGTTGCCTAAGGTCTATCTGGTCTGGTATGACTAAGACACTATTTCTTAAGTCCTTTAATCATCTTACACTAGGTACCATGGGAACACAAATTGTTTTTGCTCTCAAAACAAATGAAATATATTGTTCTTTCGTTTCCAGGCATCAACTGTTGAGTGATGATGATTTGGGCCCACTATATGATCTGCTTATTGATGAACCTCCAATGATTAGGCGTGCGATTGGTGAGTTAGTTTATGATCACCTAATAGCACAAAACATCAAGACCTCTCATCCTGGAGCTAGAGGTACTTTCTTCTGCAAGCTTTCTGTACCAAACTAGGGTTCTAACAAACTATTTGGTCAGTTATTAATTATATTCTTATTCCAGATGGGGAAAATGAACCTTCTGAGGTCCATATTGGTCGAATGCTGCAAATCCTTAGGGAATTTTCAGATGACCCAGTCCTCAGTTCATACGTCATTGATGATATTTGGGATGATATGAAGGCGATGAA
Organism: Chrysopogon serrulatus; assembly: GCA_015844335.1. Taxonomy (NCBI): domain Eukaryota; kingdom Viridiplantae; phylum Streptophyta; class Magnoliopsida; order Poales; family Poaceae; genus Chrysopogon; species Chrysopogon serrulatus. Next base: position 315,307 of record JADLZL010004275.1, read on the forward strand.
AGTATGCTCTACAAATTTGATTAACTTTATCCTTGAAAGAATGATCATGTATTGTTGTCAGTGAGCCGTCCCTCATGCAACTGAAATATTTTGATTTTTAGGATTGGAGGTGTATGGTTTCCGTGCTTCTCGATGAAAATCCTGCAATTGAGCTTACTGACATGGATGGAACAAATCTGGTTCGCATGCTCCAAGCCTCTGCAAGGAAGGCTGTTGGGGAAAGAATAGTTCCTGCAGTGGACAACAGAAAGTTGTACTACAATAAAGGCCAAAAGGTGTCTAGTCCATTTGTGTGGTATCATATTTTCACATTAATAAATTTGTTAATGATTGGCAGTGTTATCAAGTTGTCCGATTATTCATGATTAGTTGTCCTAGTTGCTATACTGGACTGGACTAGGGGCTATAGCTTGATTAGGCCGATTAGTTTTCTGGTTGACTAGGGGGTGATGACCAGGAACAGAATGGAATTGCTGGGGAGATTAGGACATAGGCTGCATCTGTGATGGCTTAGGCCACTTCAGCTCATGTTTTTCAACCCAATTTGCAGTCTTACATATCTTTATGCTTGTTTGTACTCTAGAACATATAGTATATGAGTATATATATTTGGTATGTTAGTCCTGGTATATATATGGATGACTAGGGGATGGCTAGTTGCCCTGGCCAATGACTAATCGCGACTACTCACCTGGTCAGTCCCATGGAGATTAAGATGGGCTAGATGACTTTGCTAACATTGATAATACTGACAATGTCTTTCATTTGGTTCTGGAATAAATATTCTGTTGGAATAAGTAAATGATTATGTAGGTAATATTAGTTGTATAAGCTAATTTTCTGAACTTCGGGATATCTCTTAGTATTCCTTACCTCTACTTGGTTACTTTTTAAGTAGTTATGGGTAAGCCAGTTTGCTTGTGTACTGTCATCTGTGTTGGTTTTAGGGTTGAGTTGGTCTGCTTCTTGGTGCAGATGGGCTGACATGTATGCTGGTTGCAAGAGATCAGGGTCCCTGTAATTTTTGTTGAACATGCAACCCTTTGGTGTATATTGACAGCTCTGCTACTAACTAACCCCAACCCATAGTATATCCAGCATAAACAGTCTGGTCTGATTCAGTCTTTGTGGGCTGGGTTAGCTTAACCCTTGAATAGACCTTGTTACTTCTGTAACACACTAGCTTGATGAAATGTAATGTATCTGAATAGGCTTAGGCTTTCTCCGTATCAGTTATCTTTTAAACAGTAAACACATTAACTAATTTATTGAATACAGACTTCTATTCTTCTGATCTTGTGGAGAATAATTTTAGTTAAAAGTATTAGAGATCTGTACTAAATTACTTTCTGTAGTGTCCTTTCTCCTTGAAGGCTGTATTATCTGTGTTATTTTCAGATGCTTCCTGATCAATTCCTGGTTAAATACTTAATATTTTGCTCATGTCATCGATGGTTTCTTAAAATCAATTTATGCTTGACTTTGTTCAATGTTTTTTTAGTGCTATTAGCCTATTACTCAAGCATATAAGCATTTACAGGAAATATTGGAAAACAGCAGGCGTGAAATAACAACTGCCTTATTGACAAGGTATCCACATCTTTTAAGAAAATTCATATCTGACAAAGCTAAGATATCGCACCTAGTTGATATGATGACTCTTTTGAAACTTGAGATGTATTCATACAAGAGGCAAGAGAAGGTCAGTGTCAAAAGCTATATTTTTTTCCCTTCTGTTTGATTTCTGCTGAACTTCTTGCTATAATTTCTTGAATATGTTGGTTCAGCATTTCAAGGCAGCCATAGATCTCATCGCAGATGCCTTCTTCAAACATGGTGAGAAGAACCCACTGAGATCTTGCATCAAGGCAATTATTTTCTGTTGCACTGAGTGCCAGGCTGATCTTAAAGATTATGCTGAAACTAAACTTAAGAATCTTGAAGATGAGTTGGTCTTGAAAGTCAGAACTGCAATCAAGGAAGTAGAGGTACACCTTATTTGTGCTGTTTTTTTTTTTTTTTTTTTCTGAACTGAAGTAATGAGGATAATATGATACAATTGTCATTACAGGCAGGTGATGATGAATACTCCCTCTTGGTTAACTTGAAGCGGCTTTATGAACTTCAGCTGTCAAAACCTGTTAAGAATGATAGTTTATTTGAGGATATGTACAGAATCCTGGCTCATCTTAGAGATATGGATAATGAGGTATGAACACTTTGTTTTCGGTGATTAGCTCTCATCTCTGCAGTATTGATAGCATATTAGGCTGATGCTTTCATGAATTTTAGGTGAAGAGCTTTCTCCTCCTGAATATGTACCTTCAAGTAGCTTGGTGCCTTCATGCAATTGATGGTGAAAACCCATCTGAAACATGTATTGATGAACTTTTATCAAAGCAAAGCTCACTTTTTGATCAACTCTATTATTATTTAGTGGTATTGCCCACTTATCAGAAAGAGGGAGGAGCACCACTGTACTTTCATGCAGAGTAAGCCTTGAACCTAAAAGTTATCAGGAATATGTTGGTTTATCTCCAAGGTTACGTTGAACTAATTGACTTATTAGTTTGTTTTGTTTTAGGTCTGCATTATTACTGCAGATATGTGGTGCTTGTTTAAGAAGTCAAAATATTCTTCGACAAGACTAGAGAGTTTGGGTTATATGCCACAGTCAGATATGGTTCAGAAGTTCTGGAAACTATGTGAACAACAGCTCAGTATATCAGGTCTTGTTACATGACACCCTCCTGCCTTGTAGCATATTAATAAGTATCAAATTGCAAAATAGGGCGTTTGCATGATCTTAGCAGTTTTACTATGTGTCTTTTATGTTTCTGATAATTTAAATTGATTAAATATCTGTGCTCAGATGAAACAGAAGATGAAGATGCAAATGAGCGAATATATTGAAGACACAAACAAGGATGCCGTCATGATTGCAGCTGGAAAGCTAGTGCTTGCTGATACAGTATCAAAGGTTTGTGCTGCATTTTCATCCTGTGATAGGTTCTTCCAACTACATTTGTGCTGCAAAATTTTGGTTGCTTTTAATTGTTCCTTAACCACCCAAGTAAATTTTTATGGCCCTTTTGTTTGCAGGATTATCTTGGTCCAGAGATTGTTTCTCACTATGTATCTCATGGAGCAAGTACAACGGAGATAATCAAACATCTAATTACTTCTCTAAAGAAAAATGCAAACTTTGACATGGGAGCTCTATTTTTTTGAGGCGCTGAAAAGGGTAAATATATATTGATTATTAACTTTTTGTAGCTATACATATATAACTATGCATGAGTGATATTAATTATTTGTATTTTTTTGCATGAACAACGATATTTGGTCTCCTGCAGTTATGAACTAATCAGCTTGTTCCAAACCTCATATCTAAGAAGAGTTTTGTTATTTTATTATAAATATCAATCACCCAAAGAAATATGAAATAATACTGTAACTGCTTTTGGAGAGCTCAGTCCATCCAGCATCGTCATGGATGTACATCAGTGATCTATAGTGATTTATAAAACGAATGAAACTGAAGATGAAGAGCTGCAACCGCTAACCTCATTGAAAATATCTTGCTGATTTCCTATGACTATCAGATCCTTCATGGCAAAGAAGTGTCACCCCATAACATCTGCAACTAAACTCTAAATTTATACCAGAGATTTTTTTTTTCTAGAATCTGTAGTTTCAGTATACAAGTGATCTGAATTAAAAATTGACATACTGGCAAGAGTACTTATGCCTCCTCTAGCTTGTTTTTGTCAGTGTGGTTTTCACTTTTTTCTCTCTTGGTTCATTGTTTTAGATATTTCCTGACTGGAATTTAAGGATATTACTTCTATAAGTGCACCAGTTAATCTTGGTATTTGCATTTGAGTTTGTGTATTAGTAAATATTGCTATATTTTCCATCCTTGTAGGCATATGAACGTTACATGGCCCATGTTCATGACGGAGAAAAACCAAACCCTAACTGGCAAGTCTTATTCGAATGTCAAGATCTTGCTAGTCGCCTTGCAGGGTCCTATGTTGGGGCCGCTCGCATTAAAAATAAGTCAGATATCCTGAAGGTTATCCAAGATGGTGTTTCTTTTGCTTTTGGGGATCTCCCAAATCAACTGTCTTTCCTTGAAGCTGCTCTTCTGCCATTTGTTTCCAAACTTCAGTCATCAGATATTCCAGATATGTATGCGTTTTTGGATTGCAGTGCTTCTTAATGCTTTGCTTGCTTCTATTTTATTAATTTGTGTTATCACTTTTTCTTGTAGTCTGGCAGATGTAGAGAAGAGGACTCAAGATACCAATATGACTGGAGATCAAAGTGCTTGGCGTCCATATTTTACGTTCGTAGAGCACCTACGTGATAAACATGCGAAGAATGAGGTTTTGCATGGTGTGTTAAACTACTTTCGTTTGTTGACTGCTCTTTTTGTCTAGATATTGTGTCTGATGCTCTTTTTTTTGTCCATATCTAGAGGAAGAGGAAAAACCTGTGAGGCGACGGGGCCGTCCAAGAAAGGTTAGAGATGTACCAGATCAACATGGTGCTCGGGACGTACGTGGGAAGAAACTTTTTAGAGATGATGGGCACAATTCTAGTGGCGACGAGTCTATCAGTGCATCTGACCATCAGGGTCACGGTGAAGATGATGACAGCGACGGCGATGCAGATCAGCCCTTAATTAACACGATCAGGTCTTCTGCCGCCAAGCTACGATCCTTGAAGATCTCTCAGCAGGGAACAAGCAGCCACAAGGGGGTCCCTGGCCCATCAGGTACATTTCAGGAATTTTTCCTCACATTGGATGTCTTGATGAAGGCAGTAAATGTAGGATGTTCTCATTCTGCTTTTTCACATCCTAACCGGAGCATGTACTTTCAGGAAGCAATAGCTGAGATGATGCATGCAGTACCTGCACATCGCTGGTGACAGTTTCGAGAATTGAACGACCAATTCAAGCAGCACAAGGGACCGGCACTAACATCATTTTGACGACATCAGCCCACGCTGAGCTGCAGTCCTCATCAGCTGTTTAACTGCTTGTTCTAGTTGCTTAGGCACTGTACATGTTTTGCACTTAGGTGATGAGTCCCTTTGTACACATTAGGTGTCCCTGTAGGTCTTTTTTTTTAAGAAAAATCTGTTTCAGTGTATATTACCAATTTATCCTCGTGTAATATGGAGTAATATTTATAGAAACAGGCTAATGGACCTATGTTAATCTGGTTGAGGGCCTCTTCCAGAGTTATCGTTCTAGCCCTGGTTGTATCCTGATTCCTGTAGATCAAAAACCTTGTCAACTTTTGGCATCGATATAAAGCCACCTTGTTGGTATCACTGTAAATACAGATTGTGAAATGGGCTGGTGGTTGCATAATTTGTTGTCCAAAACCAGTATTGTGAAGGTGGTTGCATCAAACTGAATAGTTGACTGTAACATCGTTCTGAATTATATTTGGAAAACTTGCTTGACACCAAGTTTAACCACTCGTAAAATTTGCAAAATATTATTTCTTTTGTTGTGGCTTGTTTGTTTTGATTTTTTGGAATAGGATCATCCAATTCTGTGAGCAGTCCGCACCTTGTAACTGTAAAGTGGACAATCTGGGGCTATAATAGTTGACTGTGACATGGTTCTGAATTATATTTGGAAAACTTCCTTGACATAGTTGAGTTTTCTCCGTCTCTATCTCACACTGCTTGAGATTGCATTTTTTAGTGAGATGGAGAGCATCTTAGTGCATCGCATCAAGAGCTTGAGTTTTGTGGTACTTTCTCCATCCCAATTTATAAGACATTTGATTTTTTTGACATTAAGTTTGACCACTTGTAAATTTTGTAAAGTATCATTTCTTTTACTCTGGCTTGTTTTATTAATAAAAGTTATTTAAATAACTTAAATTTTTTTATTTTTGCATAAATTCTTTGAATAAGACTAGTGGTCAAACTTGGGAGAGAAAAAGTCAAACGTCTTATAATTTGGAATGTAGCAAATACTAAAGAATTTCAAGCAAGCATCATTAGCCTTGTTAGTCTTAGAGGTTGCCACTACTAAGTGGCTTTGAGCTTGTGGATCTTTGGAGAACTTCAAAGAAGATTGTAAAGGTGTCACGGAGTTGGTTGTGAGAGATTTTATGCTGTCGGAGTGATGAAGAGCAACTCTATTAGAATCGGGTATGGAGAAAATATTTGGTACTAACTGGTTCAAGATCAAGTTGTGCCTTAATGGACGAGCAGTTGAACATTGAATATCCATCTGAACATAGATTAACATTGAATATCCACCTGAACATAGAATGGGGGTGATCGCAAGTTATTAATACCACATGATAATTTTTTAGCTCGCGGTCAGTTTCATCTCCTGTGCTCAATTTCCACTTGTGCAATTCACTTTAAGCACTCATTCACAAACATTAAGTTGTTACATTGTCACCCAAGATTGCAAACCTTCAGCTAACTTATCAAAAATAGTATTGACGGCTATCTTTTGTTACTAAATAGATTTGTCTAGTTTTTTGTGAATTTAGTTAGAACATAATATTGTCTCTATAGTGTTTGTATCCTTAATCTTGCATAAAAATATGCATTACTGCACAAGTCAAATAGACAATTTCAATAGGCTTTTAATATCTTTTCTGAACACATGCTTTACTAGTACAGGGGCAACAATCCCAAATGCATGTTTTTTTGTTCCATTTGGCAACGACATGATTGAATTAGATTCGTAGGAATGTTATTAGAAAACGGATAGCTACAACACCCTAAACCACTTGGGCAACATGACATTTAAAGAACACTAGAAGATAACCCACGCGTTGTCTGTGGATTGCAAAGCATTTGGAATGAAAATTAATAGAGATGATATAGATAGCTTGCAATTAAAAGGTTAGAAGTTAATGGGAAGACATAGCTATCAGTGGGAAAGTAGCATGGATAGTTAGTGGAGGATGATGTGAATAGCTTGCATATTGAGTTAGACTTGTGGTGGAGATTAGCTTTATAAGAGATATATATAGATATAGATATAGATATGAGATATGATCTCATCCCATCAATGATCATATAGTATTTCTCTCCGTTTCAAATTATAAGTCGCTTTAACTTTTTTGGTATATCCATTTTGCTATGTATCTAGATATAATAATGTGTCTAGATACATAGCAAAAATAAATAAATCAAAAAAGTCAAAACAACTTATAATTTGAAACGAAGGGAGTAACAAAGATAAACACCAACCTATATTTAATTAATCAAATTATCTTTGATCAAAAAACTGGAAAATAGTTCAGTTTATACTTGAATGATTTTGTTTATCATTCGAGCACTCTGATACGAATGGATCTATCTAGATTTTAGTCCCTCCATCTCAAGTCATTTCAAGAATCTTGAAAAGTCAAACTTTACCAAAATTATAGAAAAAAATATAAAGATTTATGACATCAAATAGGTATATGATGAACATATAACTAATGAAAAATCTAATGATATTTACTCCCTCCGCCCACAAAAGAGCACAATTATAAGATTTTGAAACATCGTTTAACTATTCATCTTATTTAAAAATTTTATATAAATGTCATGTATCTTGTTATAACTTATTTTATCCCTGTGAGATACTTTAATAATGATTCATTTATTTTATAATATGTATAAATTTTTTAAATAAGACAAATGGTCAAACACAAATTTTAAGTTCTACGATTGCGAGTCTTTTTATGGACCGGAGGGAGTAGTTGATGTCAAAAATATTATTATTTTATATTATATAAATTTGATCAAACTTAAAAAAACTTTAACTCTCTAAGGTTCCTAGAATTACTTATAATTTGAGATGGAGGGAGAAAATAATAATCTAG
>JADLZL010004276.1:0-49640 GCA_015844335.1 Chrysopogon serrulatus
GGCCCAGGAAGGCCCAACAAACGCAAATCTTAGCCCAACAAGCCACCTTGTTCAAACTGGAGCTCACGGCCTTATGCACAGGACCAGCGTCTTGTCTCCCGCACTTGGAAACACTCCCGCCGAGGGACCGGATAGCGCCAATCTCGATCCGCGGAGCCCCACAGATCGAGGCCTCGGGCCCAGGCGGAAGCCTCTCACCCGTCCAGAGCCCGCAGGCGGAGCAGGCCTCGGAGCGAGGCGATTCTTCGCCCGCCCGAGGCACAGCGGATCGAGGCCTCGGGCCGAGCCGACTTCTCCGCCCGCTCAGAGGCCCCCAGCGGGCAGGCTGAACAGCAGCGCCGCTTAGAGCCCGCGGCAGACGGGCCTCGGGCAGGGAAACCGACTCTGCCCACCGTCAGGCCGTGGGAGCGCGGGCGCACTCCGCAGGTCAAACTAGAGCTCACGATGCTGACATATATCCACCGCCCGCCTTCCTACGTGGACCGCCGATGACGCTTAGCCCACAGCGGGCGGATGCGTCCCGTCACTGCTGCGCACGCACGCTCCGCGATCACGCCAATCCCTGTAGCGGCCCGTGCACCCTTTGTAGGGCGACATGATGACTAACCTTCGTAGCGATGTCCCATCACGGAAATCCAAATACTGAGCATGCCGCGATCCCGCGAGGCGCAGGCGCCACCCAAAGACGGCGCCGAGTCTTCCGAGGTGCCCGACCACTCGTGCACCCAAAGCTTCCAGAGCGAGGCTGACGGATGGCCCCGTGCGCGTCAGATCTCTACGTCGGCCACGCCCGTATACGACAACGATGCAGCGGCCCTCGGGAGCCGGACGGGGTGAGTCAAAAGCTACAGCGAGCCACGGTACTGGGCACGCTCATCATGACGCCCACGCGGACCCTGGCAGGCGACGTCCCCTCCTTCACCAAGAGCGAGAGCCGACTCCACGAGGCGGCGCCCGCCATTGAGATCGGGCGCCGTACAAGACGAAACCATCTGCCTCACCCGGGCCTCAAGCACAAGGAGAGGGGGAGCCCCTAGGCTCCTAAGTAGATGAGGCGGCGCCCACCGCCGTCTTTCCTATTCAAATATCAGACTTTAAAAGCCCGTCCCTCCCCTTCCGGCTATAAAAGGGATGGGACGGGGGCCCTTCCAAAGACAAGTGAATCCTAGGAAGCAAGTCAAGCAATCTCCTTTGACTAAAAACACACACACACACACTCACTCATCTCACTCGAGACCTGGGACCGGTTCCTCCTCTCCACTTGCTTGTACACCTACCAACAGCACCTTGGTGCGGGATAATACAAAAACCTTCTTGTGTCCTTGCACACCATCCGAGAGTTGGGAGCACGCACACAAATTCACTCGTTGGTACTAGAACCACTAGTTTTAGCACCGACCGGTTGGCGCGCCAGGAGGGGACTGTGCGTGCTTTTCGCTTTCCTTCCCGCCAAAACTCCGGAATGGCCAAAGAACGACATTTCGGGCGGATTCCCAGCCCTAACTCCCCTCCACTCCGGCCTGCTGGGCAGGGGATACGATCCGTTTGGTGAGCTCGAAGTTCGTGTCAACCGGAGTCGGTCACGACATGGAACTTCTCCCGGCGGAATCCGTGGACCTCCGACCAAACTTCCGGTGGGATCCTACCGCCACCAGGCATAGGAGGCGCTGTGGCGCGCTGTTCCCGCCCGAGCGACGGACGCACCACGACGCCCGGCGATGCAGAGGAGGACTTTTGCGGGCGTTATGGCTAGGCGGCACGCCCGCCGCCATCGCCACCACGCCCGGCCATTTGGCCTGGTCAACGCCGCTGCCACGGCGCAACGTGACGCCTCCACCGCCATGGGAGCCCGCGAGGCGTCCATGCCGTCGGCCGCTGGCCTCCACGGAGCGCCTCGACGTGGACATCCCCGATGGATCCATCCACGCCCTATGAGGAGTACCGGTTAGGCAAGAGGAGCAATAAGCGCCACACTGGGCGAGCCGCCACATCCACCCGATCGGCGCTTACCTCGAGGACACGGAGCCCGTGGGGTTCTTTCCCGGAGCATGCCTCGGCCGGCCACCTCGCCTCACCCCCGTGACGACATGTACGATCCCCACCGCTGTGAATGCTTTCACGTGAGATCGGTGAGCCTGCCGAAGGCAACGGCAACGACGGCGGGCGACTGTGGGTGGATCCCGTGCCCCGCCACAGAGCGACTCGGGCTGGCGCAACCTCGAGAGGACCCTAACACATCCCGGCCTCCGGCTGGGGAGCCACAAACTCCCAAGATACGCGGGCTCCGGGGACCGGGGAGCCACCGGCACTCCCTCGAGGCCATTTGGCCCGCTATCGAACGGATTCGGGAGCTTGGGGACAAGTTTCGAGCGCTAATTGCCGTCAGCTCGTTACTTATTGTGAAAAAGGCATTTAGCGGCTCCACTGCGGCGGCACGCAATCCTAGCCCGGCCGCTTCGCCAACACGCCAAGGTGACGTCAACACAAGAATCGCCAACGAGGGTGGAAGCGTCCCCATCTTCTCCCGCGCCAAGTCATAACGCGTCGGCGGCTGCCCTCCTCGTCCGGCCGATGCGGAACCATCGACCTGAGGGACGCCGGATTCGAGATGATCTACGATTATCTCGAGACGCTGGGCCGGGTCGGCAAGGCGAAAGCGGCTTCCGGCAAGCCGGACACCGTGAGGGATGAGGTGAGGACGAAGAACGCCCACGACGCGAGCGAGAAGCTTCGGGTCCATCATGACCCATCGCGGAGGCCGATCCAGCTGCCTCGGGCGACATGGCGGCATCGACGATATTGACGCCACGCAACGTCATCAACAACGCCAAAAGGAAGCGGGCCGGGCGGATGCGACCGCCACCGCAGTAGGCGTGAAGGCGCGATAGCGACGGAGGACCGCGACGATGCGATCCTCCGGGAGCGCGCCGGTAAAGGGAGATCCGCAGCCGCGATTCCCCTTCCGATTCCAGCTTAGGCCAATCTTGCCAAATACTCGGGAGAAACGAACCCCGAGGTTTTGGCCTAACGACTCACGCCTAGCATGCCCGGCTTGGCGGCGCGGGACGATGACAAGCGATCATCCGCAACCTTCCACCGCATTTAGGTGATTCGCACGCCGCTTGGTTTGGAGCATCTTCCCGCCCGCATCGATCCGCGCGACCGGTCCGAGCTAGTCGTGGTTTTGTGGGAAATTTCAGGGGCACATACGTGCGCCCGGGAATTCGTGGGATCTCCTTAGCCGGCCGCTGTGAGGCCCGACGACGATTGCGTGATTTCATCAGGCGCTTCTCGAAGAAGTGCAATGTAGCTGCCAACGTGGCCGGGTAATCGCTATCATGGGCAGATTTCCTTTGACGGCACGACCTGCAAGGAGCTGTCCACGAAGTTGGGCGGGAAGATGCCGACCACCGCCACCCAGCCATTCGAGGTGGCGACGAACCCCGCGCCCCGGCGAGGAGGCGGTGGGAGCGATTTTCCGTGGACGTCGGCAAAGGGAAGCGGAAGGAGGACAATGCCGAGGGGGGAGGCAGCCCGCGCCTTAAAAAAACAAGAAGAACAAGCACAAAGGGAAAAAGGGCAAGAAAGAGGTGGACTCGGGGCGATATCGTTCAGGTGGCCGATAAGAAGACCCCGAGGTCCCCGGGGCCGGGGGCCTTCGACGACATGCTCAAAAAAAAGCCCTTTCCACAAATTCCCCGTCAAGCACACTATGGAGGAGTGCGACTTGGCTTGTTGCTTCTATCGAAGCTTCCCCACCGAAGGCAAGAAGAAGAAGGAGGGGGGGAAAACAAAGGCGAGGAGTTCCCCGAGGTCCATGACGTTTTTCATGGTCATCGGGATCGCTGGCCGACTCACCAGCGCCCGGATCAAGCGCGGCGGCCGAGAGATATTCTCGGTGCATCCCGCCACTCCGCAGTACTGGGCCGTGGTCCGCCGAATTTAAGCGCCATCACCAAAGCATCGACGACCACCCGCTCACGTGCCAAAGCGGGCGGTACCGCTCGTGGTGCGACCCCATTGCCGACAGCGTGCGGCTTACCAAGGTCTTTGATGGATGGCGGAAGTGCCCTTAACATCTCTACTCGAAACCCTCAGCTGTTGGGGATAGCGCTCACGGCCGGTGATGGCTCTCCCTTTCGAGGGGCGTAGTGCGACGGCGGCGGCGCTGGCCCCTCGGGCTGATCGACCTCCCGTGCGCTTTTGGGGCGCCATCGAACTTTCGCAAGGGGAGGTCATCACCTTCGACGTGGTTGACTTTCGAGGAACCTATCACGGCATCCTCGGACGACCAGCGTATCTTGAAGTTCATGGCCGTCCCCAACTACCTTCTCCTCAAGATGCGGGGCCTAATGGCGTCATCACGTTGGCTCCTCCCTATGAGCACGCGTTCAAGCTGCGGCGTCGAGGCGGTCGAGCACGCTGAGGCCGTGGCGATCTCGAGCTCTCGACACCAAAAGCGTCACGCCGGCGCATTCGAGCCATCCGAAGCCCAGGTAAAGGAGGTCTCACTGGACCCCGCCTCTCCATCGGCAAGGCGGTGAAGATCTGCGACTCCTCGACCCCAAATAGGAGCCGTGCTGCTCGTCGACTTTCTCCGCAAACATCGACATTTTTTTGCGTGGAGTCCCTCGGACATGCCGTGCATTCCGAGGGATGTCGCCGAGCACTCCCTTGATATTCGGGCCGGGTCCGGACCGGTGAAGCGGCGTTTGCGCCCGATTCGACGAGGAAAAGCGCAGAGCCATCGGCGAGGAGGTGAACAAGCTTTTAGCGGCCGGATTCATCAAGGAGGTGTTCCACCCGCAGTGGTTATCTAATCCTCGTAATGGTTAAGAAAAAAGAACGGAAATGGAGGATGTGTGTAGACTATACCCGGTTTAAATAAAGCATGTCCAAAAGTTCCCTTTCCTTTACCACGCATTGATCGGATAATCGACTCCACCTCGGGGTGTGAGCTCTTATCCTTCCTTGATGCTTACTACGGCTACCACCAAATAAAGATGAAGGAGTCCGACCAGCTGCTAGCGCGCCCTTCATCACCCCTTTTGGCATGTATCGCCACGTGACGATGCCTTTGGACTCGAGAACGCGGGGGGCAACGTCGGTGCATGCGAGGCGTTCCGGTGACCACGTCGGAGAGACCGTGGAGGCCTACGTCGGCGACATCGTAGTCAAGGCGAAAAAATTTGGCGACCTCATCTCGACCTTACGATCACTTTTCGTGTGTCTTGCGGCCAAGAGCGTCAAGCTCAACCCCGAGAAGTGCGTCTTCGGGGTCCCCGAGGCATGCTCCTTGGGTTCATCGTCTCCAAACGCGGCATCGAGCCTAACCCGAGAAGGTGAACGCGGTGACGAGCATGGGCCCGATCAAGAACCCAAGGGCGTGCGGCGGGTCATGGGATGCCTTGCGGCCCTCGGCCGTTTCATCTCACGCCTCGGCGAGAAGGGCTTGCCCCTCATCGCCTCTTGAGAAAGACCGAGCGCTTCTCCCGGACCTCCGAGGCTCGGGAGGCCCTCGACAAGCTCAAAGCCGCCCTCACGGCGCCCGATCCTCGTCCCTCCCGGCGAAGGAGAACCCCCCTCCCTCCGTCGCCTGCGACCACCTCCAGTGGTCGGGTAGCGGCCATCGCCGTTGAAAACGGAGGAGGGCCACGACCGCCGATCCCGGCGGTCTACTTCATCGGCGAGGTGTTGTCCGAGACCAAGATCCGCTACCCGCAGATCCGTAAGCCGCTCTACGCGGTGGTCCCGGCGGGGCGCAAGCTCCCGGCACTACTCGACGCCCACCCCGTGCATGGGTCTCTTCCTTCCCGTTGGGAGAGATCCTCCAGAACCGGGAGGTCTCGGGGGTGGGTCGCCAAGTGGTCCGTTGAGCTCATGGGAGAGAGGCCCCTAAATGCACGCGCCAAGAAAGGCCATCAAGTCCCAAGTCTTGGCCGATTTCCTCGCGGGAGTGGGCGGACACCAGTACCGCCGCCCGGCTTCAAAGTGAATCTTTGGGCGATGTACCGGCGGGTCCTCGATGAAGACCGGAGCGGCGCCCGGCCTCTCTTCGTCTCCCCTCATGGGGTGCACATGCGATACGTAATCCGCCTTCACTTCCAGCGTCAAATAATATGGCGAGTACGAGGCCCTGCTCAACGGGTTGAAGATCGCCGCCGAACTTAGCGTCAAGCGCCTCGGCGTCGAGGGCGACTCACGGCTCGTCATCGACCAAGTCATGAAGGACTCGGCCGCTAATTTACGACCAAAGAGATGCCAGCATCTTTGCAAAGGCGGTGCGCGCCACGGAGGACAAGTTCGACGGCCTCGAGCTCAACCACGTCGTCCGGAGGTACAACGGCCGCCGACGAACTTCGCCAAGATCGCCGCCGGAAGAGCCCCTGTTCCCCCGACGTCTTCACTAAAGACCTCGCCCGCTCCCTCCGTCGAAGTTCGGAGGGGCGGGAAGAGGCCGAGGAGAACACCGCCCCCTCGGGGCCGGGAGAATCGTCCGACGCCCCCTGCGTCCGAGGTCCCTCGGTTTTAACGCACTCGGCACCGAAGGCCGAGATCATGGAGGTCGACGGAGGAAACCAGGGGGGCGAACCAGGGCCGGGACCGAGAGAGCCGCACCTCGGATCGATCGTCCCGAGGCGCCCTCCCGAGGACTTCAACCAAGCCAAAGACGCGAGGAGAGAGCAAAAGTCTTTCGTCGTCATCGAGGACGAGCTCTACCGATGAAGTTCCTCGGGGGTCTTGCAGCGGTGTATCACGCCGAGGAAGGGGTCTCACCCTCGTCCGCAAGATCCACGCCGGTGTGCGGCCACCACGCCGCCTCCCGCTCCCCCTCGCCGGGCCGGCGCTCCGACAAGGGTTCTCTTGGCCGATTAGCCATCCGACGCTATCGAGGTAGTGCGCATCGCGAGGGGTGCCCTACGCCACAAACGCACCGGCCGGCTCAAGCGCCGAGACCATCCGATCACATGGCCGCCGCCGTATGGGGCTGGACCAAAATAGTAGGACCCCCTAAAGAAAGCGCCCCGGGGCTTCACGCACCTACTTGTTGCCATTGACAAGTTCTCCAAATGGATTGAGGCGCGCCCCCGTCACCAACATCCGATCCGAGCAGGCGGTGCTCTTCTTCACCGACATCATCCACCGCCGGGATCCCGAACTCCATCATCACCGACCCGGCACCCGGTTCACGGGGCGAAGTTAAAACCTGCGGCGAACACCGATACGCATCGTCGGTCTTGATCGCGCACCCCGAACGAAGCGGGCAAGTGGAGCGAGCCAATAGAATGATATTGCGGGGACTCAAGCCCCGGATCTTCAACAAAGTCAACAAGTTTGGCAAAAGATGGCTCGAGGAACTCCCCTCGGTCCTCTGGAGCCTCAGGACGACGACGAGCCGGGCCACGGGGTTCACGCCTTTCTTCCTAGTGTACGGCGCCGAGGCAATGCTGCCACTTGACTTGGAGTTCGGATCTCCGAGGCTCAAAGCCTACGACGAGGCTCGGAATCAAAGGGCTCGGGAAGACTCGCTAGATATGCTCGAGGAAGCTAGGGGACGCAGCCCTTCTCGCACTCGGCAAAGGTACCAACCGATCTCTCCGACGCTACCACGACCGCCCGAGTCCGGATCCGAGACCTCAAGGAAGGCGACCTGGTGCTCCGTCTCCGCCAAGACAACAGAGGCCGCCATAAGCTCACGCCGCCTTGGGAGGGGCCCTTCATCGTCGCAGAGGTCCTCAAGCCAGGCACCTACAAGCTGGCCAACGAGAAGGGCGAAGTCCTCAACAACGCTTGGAACATCCAACAGCTACGTCGCTTCTACCCTTAAGCTCCCAAGCTTCTACATACGGTTGTACTTCATGTTCCTTAAATAAGAATGGGAAGCACTTCTCATTTTTACGATTCTCTCGCAAACGAGAAATACGTCCGAGACCCTCGGGGGTTAAGGACCGGAACTACCTTCACACCACCTCGGAGTCGAGAGGGAGACTCGGCTTTGATCCATCAAAACCGAGCCTCCCTCGGGGCTCGGGGGGGAACCCCTCCTGAAAAGCACTCTGCAAGCACCTTACCCTTTTGTTTATCGTTTTCCAATGCTTTTCGTGCTAAAGATCCCGAATGTTTAGAAAAAGGACGTCTTCGAAACCTAGGGTCGGAAGAGCCACGGGGTCACTTACGCCCCACGCTACGGTACTCCCGCTCACCGCCTAAGGACGAAGAAGCTTCATGCTGCGGGGGGGATCGCTCCAAACGTTAGAGCCGACAAAGCTACGAGGCCTCCCACGCCCCGGCGCTACTTTAAGCCCTTGTACTTACCACTCTTAACTAAGGACGAGCCTAAAAAACTCAATGTCCCCGCAGAACGGCCTTAATCTAAACACGAGGCAAGGTTCGGCGGCACGAAAGATAGGTAAAACGATCAAACAAATCATAAGGCCTCAACGGGCCAAGATCTCAAGTGACATAGGGAAAACAAAATTCCTAACCAAGTTTCTTTCACATGGGCACACTTGGCCCGAATTACAGAAACTCAGCCGGGGGCATCAGGCCCCCTCTTTCCTTGGCGTCGGCGGCGGCGTCGGCGGCGTCCGGCCTCGGCGGCTCCGGGGGAGGATGGCCGGAAAGTGCCCAACCAACACCGGCGTGGTCTCCTCGGCTTTGGCGAAGCAGCTCGGCGAACACCTCCCCCCCTCACGACCCTCCCTCGTCCTCGGCGGCGACAAGCCCCTCGGAGATCTTGGGGAGATCGAGGTCGTAGTGGGAGAGGGTCATCGCCGGGGGTGTGCGACACGCCAGTCAGGAGGCCGGGACTGAGGGGGCGGGCGGACACGCGTCTCCGCTGCCGGGAAACGCCTCCAGGCGGCCCAGTGGGCTGCTTGCCAGCCGAGCTCGCCCGGCTTCGATTGCCGTGCGAGCGGCAAGGACCTTCTCCTTCAAGGCGGCAGGCTCGCCTGCGCCCGAAGGGAGTAAGCCGCTGCTGCCGCGCGACAAAGGGCCTCCCGCTTGCTCCGCGACTTCTTCTTCAGCTCTGCGCATCCGTCGGGGAGTCGGCCTCGGGCTGGGATACAAGGATGCGACCGTTCAAAACGACAAGGACTTACCTTCCGTCCGCACCACCTCCTCCGCCCACTGCGCACCGGAGATGGATGGCCTCATTCGGCGCTTGCCCAAGCTCGGCCCGCACCATGGTGACATCGTTGACAAAAAGTCGGTGATCGGTGTCCATATTCACCGGGGGTTCTCTGTCAAGGTCCCGATGGTGCGGAGGAGGCCTCGGCAAGCGCCGTCCTCATCGCCTCCTTCTCGGCGGAGCTTGTCGAGCTCCTCGTTCGAGCAGCTAGCTCGATGCGCAGGTGGTTTGCCTCTGTCGTTGGAGATGGAGCGCCTCGTCGAGGCCGGACTGAACCAGGGCTTCGATTTCTCCCGGGGCGCCACCGCCCGAGGTCCTATAACGATCGGGGCCAACGGATTAGCCGCCTTTGGGCGCTCATGCCAAGGTAAGGCTTCGACCACAAATGTTTGAATTACCTTCATCAGTCGCCGGGAGGTCCCCTGGGAGAAGATCGGAGGAAGCGAGATCAAGCGAGGTTTTTGGCCGACTTCATGTACTTGTCCGCTTGCTCCCACGGGTCGACTCCAAGGCGTCGTCCAGCACATAGGCGGCCGGTCCTCCGGGTCCCGGCGGTCCGACCCAGGGCGATCTGCGGTGGCACGTTCTGGGGGCGGAGGACCCCTCGGCGGGCGCCGGCGATCGACGACCCCATACGGTTGCCGCCTTGAGGAGGTAGCATCCGCGGCGACCACCTCTTCCCCCAAGGGGGGTGGTCTCCCTCGAGGAGGGGATCTCCACCACCTCTGCGCCGAGGCGCGGCTTAGGGCGGAGGCGGGCGCTCGCTCCTCCATGACCATGTCGCCCGGTGGCCATCGGAGCGGGCGCCGCCACGGCTTCGCGGCGGGCGCCGTCCACGGCCTCCACGGCGGCGCCGCCAAGGCCTCCAGCGCCGGGCGCTTCGCACCCCCTCTCCGTCACGGCGGAAGGTGGCTCCATGGCCGAGGGCGCCTCGATCACCACTTCCTCGGCCGGCGCCGCTACCCGAGGCGTGTAGTGGCGCTCGCCGTCTTGGCTTTGTAGCCTCGCTGCTTGCGCTGAGCAAGCGGAGCCGGGCTGGGGCCGTCTTGCGCTTTTTTTGCGTAGCAAGAAGAGTGAGTCTTCAAAAAGGAAAAAGAAAAGAAGGAAGAGCGGCGGAAGACTAAAAGGGACAGACACCTACCTGGCGGCCGGCGGTTGAAACGACCGGCTCATCAAGCCGTGCCGGCCGGGGACTCGGACTGAGGTGTCCTCGGCCCAGCGACTCGGGGTCACGGGCACAGGGACCGACCCACCGGGCGTCGCCGCCTGCGGCCGAGGCCTGTGCCTCACCCAGGGCGGTCCTCCCCCGCCTCAGGCCGTTCAGAGGGCAAGGTCGAGTCGCCCCCAACGGGGCGACCGACGGCGTAGGATGACTCGAGGAGGGGCCTCGCTCCTCCCGACGGAGTCACGTCTCCGGCCACCTCGGTGAAGCCTCGGCGGGGTGAGGCGGGGCGATGTCCTTCAACGGCCACGGCGCCCCTCCCTTCCTTCACGGGGCGATGCGGCCAAGCCAAAGAAGCTGTAGTCCCTCCTCCTCCTCCTCGTCATCCTCATCATCGTCATCGGCGGAGGAGGACTCGGAGGGTCGGCTCTCGGGGAGCCCCTCATCCTCCCCGGCGCCGCGGCCTCTCCGGCTTCGCGCCGCTTCGTTCTCCCTTGCGGACATTCTGTCCGACTTCTTCTTCTTCTCCCCCCTACGCTTCTCCGCGAGGGCCACGTTCTTCTCCTTCTCCACGGCAATGGGGGCTTGGGCGCCCTCGGCTTCCCGGACAGCCCTGTGTGAAGAATAGAGCAAAGTAAGGACAAGGGGAGGAAGCGAATGACCGACCGACCGCGCGCGACGCGAAACTCACCACGGAGGCGGCATTACGGTGGGGTCGCATCGCGACCTTGTAGAAGGGTTGGAGGCGTCGGTCACCGGCGCCGCCTTCTTGGTCCGCTCGGCGATCTCGGCGTGATCAAGGTCGACGGACGACATCCTCGCCCGGCCAGGGGGCCGCCTTCCCTCATGTCAAGCGAGGCAAGGCTGCCTATGCATGAGGGGAGAGCTTCCTCGAATTTGGTGGAAGGCGGCGATGGCGGCCAAACGCATCTAACCCCTTACAGGCCCAACCTCCTCGGGCGCGGAACACCTTCTCGAGGAGGATGACCCTCTGCAGGATGATCTCCTCCTTCCACCTCGCGGGCTCGCGTCGAACAGCTTCCGGTGTAGCGGGCGGGGTGCGGGGAGTCGTTCGGAGGTAGAACCACTTCGGCGGCGCCCGACCACGGTTGGAGGAGGTCGACCGCCGGGATATACGAATCCGTGGCGAGCCCGGCTGCGGCATGCGGTACCCGGCGGACGGATATCCTCTTCCCCCTCTCGACGCTCTTGAAGAAGAGGGCGCCCTCGAAGAAGTGGAGCCAGAGGTCCTAGTGGACCTCGACCCCAAAGGAAACCCTCACATAGGGGCGGCGAACACCGCCAGTGCGTGATGGAGTTGGGGTTGAGATGTTGCAGCTCCGGGCCGTAGTACTCGAGGATGGCCCTCAAGAACCGACCCACCGGCATCCCGAACCCGTTCTCATGGAACGCCGTGAAGCTCACGGCGTATCCCCGAGGCGGGTGCGGGGACAGAATGGTCGGCCGGCGGGGACGATCCACTCCCGGGGAGGCCTTGTCGGCGCAGGGGCGGAGAAGCCCCTTCCCCACGGCGTCACCAGCTCGGCAACGTCACGGGGCTCGTCTCCCACTCCTCCACGCCCGACGATCTCGGGCCTCGGCGCCATGACGCCATGGCGGGGGGTGGATGCAAGCAAGTTTTCTCTCTCCTCGCCCTCTTTCTTCCTCGGCCGGCGCTCGAGCGGCGGCAATGGCGGAGGAGGAAGCAAAGGCGAGGAAGGCGAAAGGGAGGGGCGATGCGGCCGCCGCCGGTACTTATACCCGGCGCGTTTTCCGTCTTTGCATTAATTGCGTATCAACCTACGATGCACGCCGTGTCGATACACACAGCGGCGCCAAAGCAACGGCACACGGCGGCGCCACGCGAATCTAGCGAGCCCACCGCCGGCTGCGCGACCCGCACAAAGATCAGGGGCGCAAGGCCGGAGCCACCACGTGCGTGCGTGGCGCCCCGCGGAAGCCGCAGCGCCGCACATCACGTCCGCCGTGGGGCCCACGACCCTGCAGCGCACGGCAAGCTGCCACGGCGGGGAAAGTGGGGCCCGCCACCTCCCGCCTTGGCGCTCGCATCCAGCGTCGGCCGCTGAAGCAGCGCCCGCAGCGGGGTAAGCGGTGGTTTTCCTTCTTCATGAAGGAGCACCGGCGGCGGCCCATTTTACAGTCCCGGAAGGCGGAGGTTGGCCCATCTCGGGGGGTTCGGCGGCCGCCTCGGGGGAAGTCGAGGGGCAGCTCGGACGGCCTCATACACAGCCTAGCCCCCGCGCAAGCGGGGGCCATCCTCGGCAAAGATCCGAGGCCGCATGGCGCCCGAGTAGGGGGATCCCACGGGGAGTGCGTCGAGCCCTCGGGACCCGGCGGACGGGACCCGAGCCCCGCCTCAAAGCATACCGGGCGGTTTTATGAACCGCGCCTCCGGCCCAGCCAACCCCTAGCGAACGGGGCACAGGCGGTTCACTTGGATCCACCGTTAACAGCTCACCGGACCTAGTCGTGTTCGACACTCGCCGACGATGGCACGATGAAGTTCAACCCTCCTCCCTGCGGAAGGGACGCTGAGGTGCGTAGAAGACTAACGACCGAGTACCAACCGGCTCCCCCTCAACGCCACGAGGGGCCGGGGACTTACCCCAACGCGCTGAACCGGCTCGGGGAAAGCGTCCCGACACCGACCGAACCCCGGACGAGCCGACGGGCCCGGGGCTCGGCGGCGCAAATCGTTTTTGCCACCAAAACACGAGCGAGCCCCTCGGACGGGTGCACACACACACTCCTCCAGAGGCCTCGGGGGCTACACCCGCCCGAGATGCGCTTGCAGCGCACCTGCGAGTGAAACGCCTTCAACCAAGGCAACACCGCACCCAGCCTCGAGCGAGTGCATTCACTCCCCCGGATGCTCGGGGGGGCTCTTGTCGGGGACCAAAATAAAGGCCCCCTAAGGAAGGCCCGACAAGCGCAAATCTTAGCCCAACAAGCCACCCTTTGTTCAAACACGGGCTACGGCTTTGGCGCACCGGGACCAGCGTCTTGTCTCCGGCCCGCCCGAGAGCACACTCCGCAAGGGGCTCGGATGGCGCCAACTCTCCGTCCCGCCCGAGCCCCCCACGGATCAGGCCTCGGGACGGAAGCCGACTCTCCACCCCGTCCAGAGCCTGGCGGGCAGGCCTCGGGCGAGGGGCTGATTCTTCGCCCGCCCGAGCCCACGGCGGATCAGGCCCTCGGGAAGGGCGGCTCTCCACCCCGTCCGAGGCCGGCGGACAGGCCTCGGACGGGGGGCTGACTCGCCCCCCGCCCGAGCCCCGGCGGGCAGGCCTCGGGCAGAGCCGACTCTCCACCCCGTCCAGAGCCCCCCGTATCGGGTCTCTGACAGGTCAGCGCCGCACTCCCGGTGTCAAACTAGGGCTCGATGTGACATATATCCACCGCCCGCCTTCCCACGATGGCTGCCGGGATGGACGCTAGCCCCCGGCGGGGATGGGAGGCGTCCCCGTCACCACTTCTGCGCCCACGCTCACGATTACGCAATCCCTACGATGGCGGCCATGCACGCCCTTTGTAAGGGGCGACATGATGACTAACCTCTCGTAACAGGTCCCATCACGGAAATCAAATACGGAGCATGCCGCATCCCGGGCGAGCGCTTGGCGCCACCCAAAGACGGCGGCCGAAGTCTTCCGGTGCCCGACCACTTTGTGCACCGGGCTTCCCGAGCGAGGCAGGCATTTAAGATGGCCCCCCGCGGCGCCTGTATCTCTACGCCGGCCACGCCCGTATACGACAACGATGCCGCGGCCCTCGGGAGCCCGGACCGGGGTGAGTCAAAGCTACAGCAGGCCACGGCACTGGGCACGCTCATCATGACGCCCCACGCAGACCCCTGCAGAGGCAGACGCCCCTCCTTCACCAAGAACGAGGAGCCGACTCCACGAGACGGCGCCCGCCATTGACAGAGCGGCGCCGCACAAAGGCGAAACCACGCCCTCACCGGGGCCTCGGCACAAGGAGAGGGGGAGCCCCTAGGCCTCGGCGGGATGAGGCGGCGCCCACCGCCGTCTTTCCTATTCAAAATCAGATCTTGCAAAAAGCCCGTCCCCCCCCCTTCCGGCTATAAAAGGGATGGGACGGGGCCCTTCCAAAGACAAGTGAATCCTAGGAAGCAAGTCAAGCAATCTCCTTGACAAACACACACACACACTCACTCATCTCACTCGAGACTTGGGACAGTTCCCTCTCTCCACTTGCTTGTACACCCTACCAACAGGCACCTTGGTGCAGGATAATACAAAACCTTCTTGTGTCCTTGCACACCATCCAGAGTTGGGAGCACGCACACAAATTCACTCGTTGGTACTAGAACCACTAGTTTTAGCACCGACAATACTGTTGAACTGATTACTGATCACTACCAGTATTAAATTATACGCATCACATGGCTGAGTCTGGTCTCTGGTGTTAGGCACCCGAGCTTAAGCTACACAGAGGCAGCACTCACCCAAATCATGGTCGTCTGATTCCTCTTCATCCTACCATTGCTCAAGAAAATTGTCTTCTTCTTCGGTAAACAACACCTGCACTACCATTTTCATATTAAAATATTGTTGGAACTCGAACAGCCTTGTAACATATATTTACAGAGCAATCCCAAAAATCAACACACTCATGAACTAATTTCTTCGATCTATAGCATTTTATCAACATAATCAACACATGAACTGATTGCAAGGGAGCATGCTCACAGTAGAGGTACTGCCAAGGAGGGGAGGTACCCACTGTCGAACTAATTTGCACAAAGTAGCCGACTGCTATAATAATGGGGATACAAATCAGTGTGGACGTAGACCTTGACCCACCTCTGTGTTGGCAGCCTCCCGTGGTTGCCGGGTGACAAGGTGAGCGTCCACTCGCTGCAGCCTTCAGTGCAGTGACGTGCTTGCCATGATCCAAAATCGGAAGACTGCAGGAGAGTCAATGCTTAATTCGTGCCAAAACGAGTTTTTTTTTTTTTTTTTTTGATCATGTGACAAGACGAGTTAACCACAAGGAGACAGACAATCACGATTGCCCGGCCGCCGTGACTACCGTGAGTGGGGAACACGTACGTACGTCGGCGACGGCCTTGAGTGGTGGCCGCCAGCTGCGCGTTTCATTTTGGCACGAACGATTTGTTTCTTTGTGATAAAGCTGCAAAAGAAGACTTTACTCAGACGATGACGTCAACGATCAACGAAGGAGCGAACGTGTTCGTGCTTTCGTCACGTACGGGCCTTTTATTAAAGCCTCTAGTATATGCTCAAGTGTGCCACTTTCATCACGTACGGGCCTTTTATTAATTTCTCTGCTTGTGCTTAGCGAGAGGCCACGTGACGTGACGATCGACATTTTGCCGGGCCGCTTTCACGTCGCACGAACGCGGTGATGACTCGGACACGCATCAAGTGATCATACAACGATTGAATCGAGTTTCTTACCTTAGTAGTTTGTTTTCAATAATAATTTTGTAAATCACACCTTTTTATAGAGCATTTAACCGCCAATATACACAAAAATTACTAATCATAATGATGCCTAGTACTAGGTATTTATATTGTTTTTGCAATGAAGGGGCAGCATCAGCCAGCGGCTGTTATATATTAGCCAAAAGTTACAATGTCATAGCACTTTACCGGCCCCTCCACTCACAAATTAAATTTAATGTGTGGCTTTAGACTCTTTTTTTTTTTACTTTATCTCTAATTGAACCTTAAAAGATTGTCGGAGGGTCCCATTCCATGCACCAAAACTTTTAAGTCCATCCTACGCTACAAGATATCATTCTAGCATCTCTAAGATTAGCCAAATCGTTTTCTACTTATTGGAGAAAAAAACGTCTCCTACATAATTTGTAAATGACTCTCTAAATTTAGTAGTTCTCATTCCACCTGTTTGCTTTCTACTCCCTCCATTCTAATTTATAAGATGTTTGACTTTTTTGGCATTAAGTTTGACCACTCATCTTATTAAAAAAATTACAAAATATTACTTCTTTTGTCGTGGCTCGCTTTATTAATAAAAGAAATTTATAAATAACTTAAATTTTTCTATTTTTGCATAATGTTTTAAATAAGGCAGTGGTCAAATTTGGTGTAGAAAAAAAGTCAAACGTCTTATAATTTGGGATGGAGGAAGTACTTTAAGAGTATGTTGGAGTACTCTAGTATTTTTTTTTGTTCAAATCTATTTTAGAGAGTACCTAAATCAATAAATTTGGCTAGTTTCTTTGGGTAGTCTCTTAGAGATGCTTAGAGAATAAACCATCTTAGAGCTTGCATCTCTAATAGTTTCCAAAAACATAATTGGTTAATCAACGAGTTTTTCAAGTGGCTAAAAATGTTGAAGCATATTTATTGGGTTCCTCAATATTTTCTAAATCTCGCTCCTAAAATATAGAAGACAATTTTACATAAGAAATCATACTATTTTTTTAAATTAAGCCAACATTTTTTATAATCCTTTCTGTCTTGTATATTTGCATTTGGAACTCTATCCTACTTATTGTATCTATACATGTGCTTGTGCGCCGTATTGTATATTTGCATTGGTAACCATGTGTCCTTATTGGGAAACCCTAAATCCTTTCACCTCCAAATTGGCGGATCGGTAACTTGCCCATATTTATGCATGAATGGATTGATTGTTCTAAATGCAGAAAGATTGGTAATTGGGTAAGGAGTTGTTCAAAAACTTTTGGAGATGTTGTAATGACAGTAGTAAAGGCATACAAGACGTGACAGTAGGCAGTAACCATTGTCTAAGACTTGTCTTGTCAGTTTTTTTTCGAAAGCGTGTCGTTGCACGTTCTTCATTAAGAGGAAAGGCCAAAGAAAGGCCGGGTCACCGATACAGAGGGCTCCTAAGTAATCCAAGGATTACCAGCGAAGACCCAATTACACAAACGAACAGCAAGAATACATGGGGGGAGGGGGGTGCCTCCAACACCAAACACCAACAAGCTATGCCTGCCTAAGAAGGATATATCCGAGCAATGGTCGCCAACCGAGGGTGGATGAAGCGTGGTGGCGAAGCAACCACCTGTAAAAAGGTGAGCATCCATCCAGAGGCGACCAGGTAGCCGCCATGGAGAGCTCAGCATCCATCCGCAAGCGACCAGGTAGCCACTGCAGAGAGCTCAACATATCCGCTAGCGACCAGGTAGCCGCTGCGAAAAAGACGACGACTGCGACGACATCAACACTCAAGGTAGACAGACCATGGCGAGGAGGAAGTTGAAGCACTAGCGGACACAGCCCAAGCAAGGAGCGGCTCCGACCAAGGACGACACAAAGGGATGGAACAGGGTGCACCAACGAAGCCTTCAAGAAGGTGATGACATCCCCGGACGCCAACTTCGTTGGGAGGAGCACCCACAGGAGACTTTCGTCCCCAAATCATCCCAGGATCCGTCCCAACAACACACGATGAAGACAAGCTTCGACGACGCCTCCAGCAAGGAACGTGACGTGGAACGTGCACCGCCGCCGGCCCCGAGCAGCAAGCCGGGCAGGGTAGACACCCAAGCACAGAGTCGACACGTGGGTTGGCCGGGTGGCGGGGTGACGCAGCCGAGTAAGGGGCGTCCGGCCGGCGAGCACTGAAGACCTAGGCCCAACGGAGACTCCGGCCCGAACAGAATCGGCCGCGGCTAAGCAGGCGGCCGCCCGGCCGGCGAGGCTCCCCCAATCCGGCAGCCGCTGGCCAGCTGCCGTCAGCGTCACGGCCGGTAGGAGGCCCGTGAACACCAAGGGCCGGCCGGCCCCGGACCAGCGAGGCGCGAGGATGGGGCACCGGCCCGGCCAGGGCAGCCAGGGTGGACGGCGGCGGCCGGCCACCGGCGAGGAGCGAGGGGTCAGATCTGGGAGGGGGGATCCGGCCGGCAACCAGCCGGGAGCCGCCGCCGCAGCCCCCTTTGGGGAGACCGCAACTGGCAGGCACGGCCAAACACGAGATCGGCAGGGCCCGGATCCGGGACCGGCCGTTAGCCGCCGGAGGTGAAGAGGGTGGAGGCGGGGTGGACGAGGAGCGAGGAGGGGTGGGAGGGGGGAGTGCGAACGTGCTCCCCCTTTGGGGAGACCGCCCGCTGCCGCCCGCCGCCCACGCCGGAGGGCGGCGGCGACGGGCCGCCGGAGGGGAGGCGGCTGGCGGGGGCTCGGGCGCCGGCGGCGAAGGTCGCCCCGAAGTCGCCCGAGGGGTGGGCGCTCGGGAGCCGGGGTGTTTCCAATAAAAAATATAGTACATCCCAAATGCTTTGATTAAAGCGACCGGCCATGATGCCACTCAACATTTTTACATAGTTATATTTAGGTCCCGTTTAGTAGGATTTCTCCTTTCAAAGCAAATCTTAAGTTAACTCTAGAGTAATTAATCTTGTGCACTATGGTAATTATTTTAAATTTCTCACTTCTTAAAATAAACCAAAAGCCAGTGAAAAAAAGAAACCTGATTCCACAAGCTCCCACTTCATCAGATACAGTTGCAAGGAGCTGAAATCATGAGAAAGGCCTCTCAAATAGATGCTTAAACTGTTTAGCAGATATAAAACCATAAGCACAGGTTGGCAGATATTTGAACTGTCTGCGTGACGATTGGGAAAGGGAACCAGAACCGCGACAGACACGTAAGGGACGCGCATCTTGTGTTGCCAACAACAAGAAGGTGTTTTTGCTTGCTTCTCAAGTCACAAGACCAAACTATATTATTAAAGGTCCTCATATCCTACTTAGTAAAGGTTATTAAGGTTGGAGTAATATATTATGACAAGGACGGCGGCAATGTGAAAGAGCCAAGAAAATGTGCTCCAGCATATAGTACAGTACTAGTACTAGTATATAGTTGGTGACACTAAATAAAGTAGTAGTATTGGTGCAAGCGAAGACTTTTTGACTCAGACGCCGATCAAGATCAATGATAAAGAGCGTTGCGATTGCGATGCCTACCTTCGTCACGTACGTAGTACGTCCTAGAAGCAACTACTAATAACCACTTATTACTATACTACGTGACCGGACCGCCACCATATTGAGCGCGCGCTTGGGGTGTCACCGCGATTAAGCAAACATTAATTAAGCTAGGTTTCAATTTTGATACATGAAAAGAAGCCAGAAATGTTTTCAGTTGTATACGAAATGCCAAAAAAAGATGTTCCTACCTAGCTACCTGTATCTAGATCTATCAGCCCTACTTAAGGAACATGATTTATTTCCTTGGGATCACTTGGGAAGAAATGACAAAATCCAATCCATGTGATCAACGGATGCACTTGTTTCCCGATTTCCAGCCTTTTAAGGTGTATTCATCATATAAATATGATCAAATAAAATGAACCTTTTCTTTTTCGGAACGGCTACACGATTGCTTAGGAATTCTCCACGTAAGCAACCTGAGCTATATTTTAAATTGCCACAATCCATTAGGCATGATATAATGTTGTTACATACATGAATGAAATAATAAAAGAAATTAGAATCCACGAGTTAAATTGTGAACGTCTAAAAAATAGGATTCCCTTCCCATTTCGATATGATTATCGGACGCATTAATTAGATGAGCCACTTAAAAATTTCAGTTATGTTCTAAAGTTTAGTTTAAACGAAGATGACATCATTTGAATATATATTTTTGTTTTCTTTTCTATCTTCTATTATATTCTATCCACGGATGCCACCCATTAGATCAGATTGGATGGAAAAAGTTTATCACCATCCTATACCATAGGTGGACTGATAATCAAATCGCGTCATAAAGTACCTTAGCTCATATTTTCTCCTCCTAGCTTAATGCTGGTTCTCTTGTACCCATAGCTAGTGTGTCAGCACGAATCCATTTTCTACTTTAGATCTCGTGCCAACATGTTCTAATGATGGCTTTGTCTTACCAAAAAAACACAGTCATATATCTTCACAAGCCTCTCCTATTTATGAGCATACATACACATCCATACACGATGCACTCATGCTGTACATGCATGCCATGTAATTTGGAATGGATAGAGCGTATAAAAATTATTTATCTAGAAAATTTAAAATGCTTGGACAGCTAAAATAGCTAGAATGATTGGTTTTTTTTAGATTTGTTGGTTGGTCGGCTAAAACGGCTGATAACCGAAACACTACGGGCACGTTTGGTTCCGGCGCTGGCTTGCCTCGCCTCGCCCAGCAGCACCGGTGCGGGAACCGAGGACCTCGCCCGCGGCGGAGAGCGAATCCGGCTCTCCCGCGGTAGCACGGCAAAACTGCCCAGCGCAGGAACCGAGGAAAGTGAGTGAGAGATCCAAACGCACCAGCGTCTTTCTTATCCGCGCACGGTCAGGCGACACGGTGCCGAGCGATAGATCCAAACGCGCCCGGTACCGTGGTTTATCGGTGGGGTGGGGGGAGGTTTCTAGCAACTTCTTCTTGGCTTGTACGGGCCACGCTCACATTACACACCCAGCACTGTGTGTGTGGGGCGCATTTGGATGTGTGTGGACGGTGGTAGAAGAATCTTGCAAGCAAAGACAGCGGGGCCTCCTCCCTGACCCTGAGGGACAAGAGAGCGAGAGAGAGACCAGGCAGGCAGGCCCCGCGTCCCCCGCGCGGCGCACCCGTTCGGCCTTCGGCGTGCCCGCGTCCCGCTATATAAACCGACGGGGCGGGGTGCCGTCGGAGTCGGAGGAACCTAGCGAGAGCCCACAGATAGTTGCCGTCCATCAACCGCCACCCACTAGTGCTCCACTCCGTCCGCTCTCGCCTGCTCTACTTGCTTTCTCTCCACCGGATGGCGGAGGCGGTGGCGGAGGCGGCGCCCGCAGCCGCCGCCGGCGCCGGCATCGGGGACATCCTCGCCACCGGCGAGCGGGACTTCCTCGTCCGCAACTCCGGCGAGCAGGTCTGTCACCCAGCCCCCGCACCCGCTCGCACTCGCACCCGTCTATAATTAATTTGTCTCGAGCTCTTTTGGTTTAGATTACCCCCCTTCCGCGCGGTAGATGTGCAGATTTGGGTTAGATAGACGATCCGATTCCGGAATAGTACGGATATGGATTGGGGTTTTGTGGATCGGCTGCCGGCTGCAGTAATCAACTACTACTACTAGCTAGCTAGGTGCTGTGGCCTGTGGGGTAGATGATGAGCAAGGGATAGAATGGATGGAGGGGTTTTGCTACTTTAGCTTCTTCGGCTTTACTGTGTAATATAGGCTAGTATACTACTTTAGGGAGAGAGTATCTAGTATCTAGTGGGTACAAATTAACAGGGTTGCGTCTGTTCTTGCCGTGTGGCTTTTGATGAGATACACGATCCGATTATGGAATACGCGGATATGGATGGGTTTTTTTTTTTTGGGTCGGCTGCGGGCTACAGTTATATACGTATCAACTAGTACTAGGTGGTGGTAGATGATGAACAAGGGGTGGATGGAGGGGGTTTACTACGTTTGCTTCTTCGACTTTACTATCTAGGCCTAGTACTGCTTTAGGGAGAGATCAATTTGGCAGGCTCGTGGTGAGCACGATGCACGATCATCAGTTTTTAATCGCCTTGCACGTGGGTGGGGCGAACCCTGATCTAGATACAAAGTTGAAACAGCCACACTGCCATGGCACCCACGACGTTCGCCCAACAAATTCACTCTACTTCCTTCAGGTTTTACTTCCAAATCTTTCTGTTACCGAGTTTCCAGATTTTCATTAAGGGTGCAAAAACTAGTTCATGAGTAATGCTACTTTTGTCTTCAACACTATAGTACAGTGTTACCACCATCCATCTGCACGGCAAGATTTGTAGGGTAGGGGATCTTATTTGGAACTTTGGATCATTATTAATTATGAAATCGTAGTTGCCTAGTTTGATTCCATAACTGCATATAGTATACAGGGTTAACTGACAGAAAAGGTTACCTTTAGTAGTTCTGGAACATGGATGACATTTTTCTGGTAAACATTTTTTTTTAAAATCAAAGGCCCAGCCCAGCTTTATTAGAAAGCTTAGTTTAAAAATTTTCTTATAAGTAGACATAATAAAAGCGAAATAACATTTAGTGAATGGTTTCAGCCATCTTGCTATCCTTATCCACAATTTGGTTGCTCGACATCTCTGTGCCTTCTTCATTTGTTATATCCTGCAGGTGAAGATCAGCAGCATCGAGGCGAGCCCCGTGGCCATCTACTTCTCGGCCTCATGGTGCCCACCATGCAGGAGGTTCACCCCCAAGCTTATTGAAGTATACAAAGAATTGGCCACACAGGGCAAGAGCTTCGAGGTCGTCTTTGCTTCGGCTGATCAGAATGAGGAAGGATTCAAGGAGTACTTTGCAAAGATGCCATGGTTGGCTGTCCCTTTTTCTGACACTGAAGGCCGTGCTGCCCTTGATGCCCGGTTCAAGGTCTCTGGTATCCCACACCTTGTCATCCTTGACGCAAAAACTGGTGAAGCTTACACTGAAGATGGTGTTGAATTTGTGAGTGAGTATGGCGTGGAGGCTTACCCTTTCACACCAGATAGGATCAATGAATTGAAGGAAAAGGAAAAGGCAGAAAAGGAAAACCAAACTATTAAAAGTGTGCTTGGCACATCTACTCGAGACTATCTCATTACAAACAAGGGAGACAAGGTAACTGCTCGATGCTACTTCTCATGACGTTCGATTGATTCATTGCTCTGCAAATTCTTACCTGTTTTATTATTGTTACTATACCCAGGTGCCCATCTCTGAGCTTGAGGGGAAGTATGTTGGTCTCTGCTTTGTGGTGGATGGCTATGGACCGGTCATTGAATTCACTGATTTGCTTGCTAAGATCTATGAGAAACTCAAAGAAGTGGGGGAGAAATTCGAAGTTGTAGCTGTATCCTTGGACAGTGACGAGTCATCATTTAATGAGAATTTTGCAAAGATGCCTTGGCTTGCAATTCCTCAAGGTGACCAGAAGTGTGAGACGCTGGTTCGTTACTTTGAGCTTAGGTCTCTTCCTACACTAGTTCTGATTGGTCCTGATGGGAAGACACTGAACAACAATGTCGCGGACATTATTGATGACCATGGTTTCGAGGCATGGGAGGGCTTCCCCTTCAGTGCTGAGAAGCTGGAAATTCTTGCTGAGAAGGCAAAGGCTAAAGCTGCATCACAGACCTTGGAGTCCCTTCTAGTCAGTGGTGATTTGGACTTTGTCATTGGAAAAAGGTGGAGCAAAGGTATGCACTGCTGTTGCTTGACTTCTTATATATATATATATATATATATATATATATATATATATGTGGAAGTCCTCTTCTGTCATTGCAAAAGACAAGTTAATCACTCTTATGTAGTAAGTTTATTTTAAGATAGCTGTGTTGTTATCTATGCACTATGCTTGATCATGGATAAAGAACTCTTTTGTTTAAGAAATATTGAAGTTTAAAATTAACCACCATAACCTTGACTAATGGCCCTTATGCTAAGTTTAGGCAGTGATTAGATGATAAAGAGAGATTTATTAAGCTAACAGAGTTCTGCCAATCGGTAAAATAAGAGTTCTTCCAATTGGTAAAGGGTATACTCGTATTGTTTAATGTTGTGCTTTTATTTTACTGTCTGCTTTAGTAAAGATTGTATAGCATAAAGATCTTATGCACTTTTGATGGTTTTAATTGTATAAAGTCTGATTATTGTGAGAAAATTAAACTGTACTCAATTAATGTATATCTCAGGTTCCTGTATCAGAACTTGTTGGGAAGACTGTCCTTCTTTACTTCTCAGCAAAATGGTGTGGACCATGCCGTGCTTTTCTGCCCACACTTGTCAAGGAATACAACAAGATCAAAGAGAAGAACAGTGATTTTGAGATTGTCTTCATCTCTAGCGACAGGGATCAGAGCGCATTCGATGATTTTTTCTCTCAAATGCCATGGCTTGCTCTACCCTTGGAAGATGAAAGGAAGGCATTCCTGAAGAAGACCTTCAAAATCCGTGGGATCCCTTCACTTGTCGCCATCGGTCCTACTGGTCAGACAGTCAGCAGGGACGCAAAGGCCCAGCTGATGATCCACGGTGCTGATGCTTTCCCATTCACCGAGGAGAGAATAGAGGAGCTGCAGCAGAAGCTGGATGAGATGGCAAAGGAGTGGCCTCAGAAGCTGAAGCATGAGCTGCACGACGAGCACGAACTTGTCCTGCAGCGCCGTGGTACGTATGGCTGCGACGGGTGTGAAGAGATGGGCAGCACATGGTCGTACAGGTGCGATGAGTGCGACTTCGATCTGCACCCCAAGTGCGCGCTGGGGGAGGAAAAGAAGGGCGAGGAGGAGGAAGAAGGCAAGTCCACTGAGGAAGCCCCTGCCGGGTACGTGTGCAAGGGAGATGTGTGCAGGAAGGCCTAGAGTTGCTGTACTGAAGAATTGCCTTTGCCAGTTTCGATGCTACCTGTATGGTGTGAGGGATGACAATAATCGTGAGATGGTTGTGTGCTTGGAGCTGAGGTTTTTGGGCTGTTGATGTTTGTGTGTTAATAAGTAGTAGTTTGCACCCTGAACTCTGAGGAGCATATGTATGCAAAGCTATGTGAGTATTGTGTCAGATCAAAGTAATGGTTTTGCTGCATGGTATTTTTGTTTTAAGCATGTGATGTTGGTGGCAATTTTTTTACTTATATATTTTTGCAATCTTACATGCTAGACATTATTTTGGTTTTTGATCCACATGGACATTATTTTGGTTTTTGATCCACATGCTGGTATCTTTGTTCTGAAGCATTGTCAAGGATGAGGTGATTAGTTTGGTTTTGTTAATATATTGCATTGCATTGTTTGACATGTTCTAGGAAGGTCTTTGGCATCATTGCTCGGTTACATTCTATATCCGCATCTGGTAACATGCATGGGCCGTTGGTTGTCGAAGCTGTGAGCTATTGTCCATTGATTGTGTCGATGTAAAATTTTGGGGTATAGTAATTTGCAGCATGGTTTTGTTTGGTTCCTTGGCATGGCAGAGATATAAAACTGGACTTCTGTTGGGCCTTGTGACTAGCTGCTACTACTAACTAGTATGATCCTGGAAAATATCTACGCCGAGATTGTTCAGCTATGGAAGTATTTTGGTGATATAACTATTAGTCATTGTAATATTTATTAGTCATTGTAATATTTGTAAGAGAACGTATCTAGTGCAAACTAACTTCCCGTGAAAACCCGTGTAAACCACGGTAAAAAGTCATCTAAATTCACCCAAAAAAATCACACATGTAGATGATATGATGATACACAACCTTGTAAATTATCTTGTCTAAAACTCGATTTCGTTTGTAAGATATAAAAATAACAAATTTCTACCAAATCATCTGGACAACTTTCTGGCTTAAAATTTTTTATTTTTATATCTCACAAACGAAAGTCGACAAGATATTTTGCAAAGTTGTGTATCATCATATCATCTACATGTGAATTTTTTGGTGAATTTAGATGACTTTTTACCGTGGTTTACATGGGTTTTCACGGGAAGTTAGTTTGCACTAGATACGTTCCTATATTGTAATTCAGTCGCCCATGACCTAACTAGGTAAGTTTTATTACAGAAAAGTTCTCAGGTTTGGGTACCTTAAACTTTCTTGTAAGTGATGTATCCACCTTTGTGAATCAATAAAGTTTGCCAGAGGTTTTAAGAAAAAACTGGATACCAAATGACAGCGCGTAAAATTCTGAACTCATGTGCTAATTTTTCAACCAGATCAATCTACAATCCAGGAAGCATCTGAAAGAATAGGAATTACAGACCGGTGCTAAATCAAGTGAATTGGAACATTCTGAAGTCTGAACAAGCAGTCGTTCCGGGAGGGACGTGGCCGGCCGCAAACGTGTGGTCATGTTGCAGCATGCGGCGACCTGAGCATTTCTTCTTCTTGCATGGTTCTTCCACTACCCCACTTTGAAAATCTAGAATGTCTTCTTCTCTGAGTTGCTGCGGAGCCATAGAATGTGATCCAGATTCCTCATACATACTCAGGGACCAATCTCCATTTTTCCAAGGTGCCTCGACAAGACTGATGATGGACTGTATGAACCGTATCAAGACTGAAGACACCAAGGAAGACCGTCAGGAGTGGCTAGAACTAGAAGGCACCTTTGTTGGGCTTTCCGCTGGGCTTGGCCCAAGTAGGAGTAAGGGCTCAGCCCATTAAGGCTCCGTTTGTTCGTTAACAAAACCTCTCACGAACAATTCCGGGCCAGGATTGCTATTCAATTTTATTATATAAGATTTCGGGTCAGGATTTCCCTCACCGAACGGGGCTAAGCGAGTTGGGAGAGGATGCGGCTGTTAATAAGAGCTGATGTAACTGACTGAACACTGAAGGCGGTTATCGCATAACTGAATGAAATCCAAATCTATTCCCCTCTTCTTCTTGCTCGCTGTGCCTGTTCTTGCTATCCTCACCATTCTAGATTGCTGAATAATCTCCATAAATTCTATCTGGATTCGCCCCGACTTATCAAGTTCGTGACATGGACCTACACCAATAATTGAAACATCCGTCAAATAAACCTCCTAAATAAACCCGTGGCCTTGGAGTAATCGTGTGGTCTCATCTTTTTGTGTGTCTCTGTATGTTAGTTAGTCTTTGGAATGGCCGGCAAGTGTCAGCTGCTACCCTCTACCCTCCATGCAAGTCAGTGGATTTGATTGGTCGTATACAAACTGAACTTGCTGTCGCCGCCGATATCGATTGGCCCTCTCCCAACTCTCCCAACTCCCAAACCGCAGCTAGCTAGCCTAGTAGGAGTGGCGAGTTGCATCAATCGATCGAGTTATTACGCGCGGCGTATGGCAGAGCGGGCCATCACCAGACGCGGTGGCATCGGCGCCATCCTCGGCACCGGTGATCGGGACTTCCTCGTCCGCAACTCCGGCGAGCAGGTCAGCCATGCAGTATGCCCAAAATTTAGTCGGATTTTCTGTTAGTTTGTAACTTGGTATCATATCATATCTATTTGATTTACCTCATCTATATATATGTCGACCTTTAGTTAATTTCTGAGGATAAACTAACTAGAGGACCTTGAGTAAATAAAGATTCTGAACACAGGCACTTAATTGAGATGTGTCCCCAAACAAATTTTGTCTCAGTTATTCTATCCAGGATATAAAATTCTTTTCTTCAAATGATCGTATATATTGTTCTTCAGAGATCTTATCTAGTTCTAGTCTATGAACTGGAATCTGCAAGCTGAGTGCACCAGCAAAATCCATTTACCACGATTCAGTAGCAAAAAGTTCTGTAACAAACGCAGTTCAGAACGTTTTTTCCCCCCTCTGAAAAGATAAGCTGAGAGGAGAGAAGTGCATACAGGGAGTCAAATATATCCCTGCAACAAGTTCTGAACCTTTGCACCTTATTCCTCTCATCGATCATGCTGCAGGTGAAGATTTGCAGCATCGAGGCAAGCACCGTGGCCCTATACTTCTCTGCCTCATGGTGCCGCCCATGCAGGGTCTTCACACCCAAGCTCATTGAAACCTACCAAGAGCTACAAGAGCTGCAGCAGCAGCAGGACAAGAGTCATCTGGAAATCGTCTTCGTCTCGCGTGACAGGGACGAGGAGTCATTCGACGCCTACTTCGCAAAGATGCCATGGCTGGCGGTCCCGTTCTCCGACAAGGAATCCATCCAGCGTCTCCTCAGCCGGTTCAAGGTGAACGGCATCCCGAACCTCGTCATCCTCGGCGCAGAAACCGGCGAGATCTACACGAAGGAGGGCGTCAAGTTCATCAGCGACTACGGTGCAGGTGCCTCCCCGTTCACGCCGGAGAGGATCGGCGAGCTCAAGGAGCAGGAGAAGGCAGCCAAGGACAGCCAGACCATCCACAGCATTCTTGGCACGCCCACCCGTGACTACCTGATCTCAAGCGGAGGAGAGAAAGTGCCCATCTCTGAGCTCGAGGGGAAGCACGTCGCCCTGTGCTTCCTGGCGAGGCCGATGAGCGAGTTCACGGCGGCGCTCGCTGAGATGTACGAGAAGCTCCGGCAAGCAGGGGAGAAGTTCGAGGTCGTGGCTGTGTTCTTCCGCTGCGACGAGTCGGTGTTTCAGCAGAGCTTCGCGGGCATGCCATGGCTCGCGATCCCCCATGGCGACGCCATGTGCGAGAAGCTGGTTCGCTACTTCGACCTCAGGGCGCTTCCCACGGTTGTCCTGGTCGGACCTGACGGCAAGACGGTGAGCGACAACATCGCCGACGTGGTCGAGGAGCATGGAGTGGACGCGTGGGAAGGCTTCCCCTTCAGCGACGGCGAGAAGATGGAAGCTTTGGACAGCAGAGCCAAGGCCAGAGCGGCGACGCAAACGTTGGAGTCTCTCCTGATCGCCGGCGATCTCGACTATGTCGTCGGAAGAGACGGAGCGAAGGTTCCGGTGTCCGATCTCGTCGGCAAGACCGTCCTCCTCTACTTCTCGGCGAAGTGGTGCGCGCCGTGCCGAGCTTTCCTGCCTACACTGGTCAGGGAGTACGGCAAGATCAAGAAGGAGGAGAAGACCAGCGATGATTTCGAGATCGTCTTCGTCTCCGTCGACAGCGACCAGAGCTCCTACGACGAGTACTTCTCCGGCATGCCATGGCTCGCCCTTCCGTTCGAAGACGCGCGGAAGGAGTCGCTGATGAAGAAGATGAGGATCCGCGCCATCCGTCGCTCGTCGCCGTCGGCCCTTCCGGCGCGACGCTCACCAGGGACGCCACGTCCCACCTGCTGGCGCACGGCGCCGACGCGTTCCCGTTCACCGAGGAGGTGCTCGGGGAGCTGGGGAGGAAGATGGACGAGGAGGCCAGGGCGTGGCCCGGGAAGCTGAGGCGGCACCAGCTGCACGAGTTCCACGAGCTTGCCCTCACGCGGCGCGACGCTGCCGCCGTCGCTTACAGCTGCGACGGGTGCCAAGGGTTGGGCAGCTTCTGGTCATACAGGTGCGATCGGTGCGACTTCGAGCTTCACCCGAAGTGCGCGCTCGGAAAGGAGGAAGACGAAGAAGGCAAGGCGGCTATGGAGCAACTCCGGGACCCGGCGGCTGCCTATGTGTGCGACGGAGGTGTGTGCACAAAGGCCTAGTAGGGCTTTCTACCTCGGAATTTGAAAAGATATATTGAGGGGTATTTAAACTAATTTTTTTTGTCCAATACCCTCCGATTCCTGAGTAGAATGATGGATCAAAAAAATCTGTAGAGTTAACTGTTTCCTGAATCGTTGCGCGCGTGGTTTAGTACTTTTTATTACCTGAATGCTGTGTGGTGTGTGACAAGATATTTTATAGTCACGTACTCATGTGTACTCATATTTTAATATACAGACCTGTTTCATGAACATATCCACTTCAATTCATATAGATTGAAGCGGGTTGAAGTAAAAACTCATGTGCATTCAAACAAAGCCTATGATGATTTTGATTGGAATTGAGATGGCATGTTAAGTTTGTCTCAGTATATAAACGTAGTTCTCCATTATGAGCATAAAACAGTATTTGCGCAAAATTGTATAATAATATTTTCAAAATAATTAGTTTAATGGTTTTGCCCTACTTCCCTGTCCTTTCACTGAGGGCCGGCTGATACTTCATTGCATCGAAAGTTCAGGCCGTCTGATACTTCATTGCAGCGAAAGTTCATTTTCCTTGATATTTTCATGGCAGAGAGTGATTTAGGGGTGAAAATCATTGGGATTCAAGATATGCTGAGTGTGATACCTTGCTATATTGATAGCTTTGCCAATTATTCAGACAACCCTTTCAAAAATCTAAGAGGTTGTTGGATCTGTCCATTTGTTCTATAAGAGCCGAAGTCGCCTAACCTCGCTGCTGCTCTTTAGACCTAGCTAGACAAGGCTGGTGCATCAATTGTGACAACTCAAGGGGCTATTGGCTCCATCTTGAAAGGATCAACATGTCACCTAGAGGGAAGGTTAATAGGTGTTTTTATAAAATATAAACTTGGAATGTGCAAGGATCGAAAATTTTAGACTAGGTAACATGAAAATCACAATTAACAAATATAGATCCGGATGAATCGCCCGAAAGTAAATCTTCAATGACAATAAGACAAAAAATTGAAAAGACACCCTATTTATTTACCGACATTCAGATTCACATGCATGAATCCTACATCTCTATTGAGGAGCTTCCAAGGGAGCCGAGTCTACCTTATTCTTCCCTTGCGAAGGCAAACGACCTTCACAAACTTGCACGGTTCACGACAAGCACAAGATCTCACCGTGCAAACACTAGCGATCTAGGAGGCTTCACATCTAAGAGTAACAAATGTTTCACAAGTGCTTAAAGAAATCGGCAACTACTCAAGGATAAAATTTCTCTCTCTCAATGTCACTAAATCTTTTCAGCCTAGTTCTCTTGATCTTACAAGAAACAATTAACCCCACAAACAAGGAGAGAGAACTTCTTTGGCCTCTAAATGTGTGTCCTTTATATATGTTGTGATCTATGAAGAGTAGCCACTAGAGAAGGGGTGAGAAATAGAAATTTGGTATAGAACTGGTTGAACATGCACCAAGCATCAGGAATTCTGATTAGGGACTGAAAACTCTAGTTGGAAAACTAAATCCGAACATAGATACCCCACCCAACCCCCCATTAGAAATTCCCTCAGAATTTTATTTCTAGCTGAAAAAACTCCATATAAACTTAGAATTTCTATACAAGCCAACTAAAATAGCCATAACTTCTCGCTCCAAACTCTGATTTGGATGATTTTGGACTCGACGTAATGCTTGTTTAAAGGGCTATCCATCCCAATAGAAAACAAGCTAAGCTCCAAGATCACCATGTGCTACTATCCATATTCAAGGCATATTCTAAATATTGTCCTCATAATTTGTATGCCATGTCTATTAAATGGGAATGAAACTCCAATTAGAAAGTCTCAGTGAAGAGTTCCATAACACAGTTACTAAGACTATCATGTCAGCTCTAACAACTGGTTTCATCTAGATGAAACTCCCTCTATTTCTATCTTCTTAATTTGGCCATGTTTGAACTTTGAATCCAAGGAGATACTAGTTAGCTGCTATAGTTTCTTGGATCTAAACATGTCTAGCTAATAATTTAGCTGATTGTTAGATAAATACTTAATTAACAACTATTTCACTAGTTGAATCAAAATATAGCTGATATCTAATAATTGTGACCTATTAACTTACTAACCATTATCTAAACAGACCCTTATTAATCTACCAACTTAGCAAAATTGCTGATGTATTATAACATTAAATGAGAATAAAACTCTCTTGAAACTACATTGAGACTAGGCTTGGGACTGCATATCGCTTTTCATCTTCTCGATTTGCACTGCAAGGTGACAAATGCTGCAATACAACCGACATGAAGCCCTCTGTGTGTCGGAAACAAGCGTCGATCAGAGAAGGACACCAATCGATAGCCTGGCGTGTGGAGGAGATTCCAAAGGCCCGACTGAAAGATACTGATGATGGAGTTTTCTTCTCGTTTCTCGCGGTAATTTAACAAATTAATTTCCTCAGATACGTACAAACCAAATTACTATAGAAGTGAAGCATTTGCATGACGACTATGCTATGATCAAGAAAGATTCTTCGGAGCTTCTGATGGAGTGGAGACGTGTGGCGCCCAGTGTGCTGGCAGGCGTGAAACCAATCGGTTTCAGGGGAACATCATCTTTGCTTGGCTTCATTTCATGGTAATAATAAAATATAACATTAACGGTACGCAGACATATATTATTAGATTATAAAATAGCTGACGAACCAGATTTCCACATATGCCTAGGAATAAACTGTCAAGTGCATGTTGTGCTCAATAAATTATATGAGGCCGACGGCTCTTTGAATCTTTGAAGAAATTAAAATGTTCATGGAGTTGAATAGTGCCCATGAACATGACGAGTGTGAAGACCTAGGGAGAAAAAGATATCCCCTCAAATGGACCATGCATGTAATTGATAGGACAGATCAAATAAAAAACTGAGAGAATAGAGAGTATGGAACTTTTTTTTCCTTTTCTTAGTCCTCTTGCGAGATTAAATATTCCAAAAGTTGGGGGAAAGTTGTGATGATGAATCACAGAAATGTGGTCTTAGCGGATATGCCTAGGAATGATCTCTCTAAACCAGAGTTCACAATAGCCTCCTAATGTTGCAGTGGCTACCTTTACATGGTACAGAATATTATAAGAGGGAATAAGAGCCAAACTAAGACTTTGTCTTCAAGAAATCTAGAAGATTACTAAAAGTGCACCAAGTGTATTCCTCGTTGAAACATTGTGAAAGTTCTCTTGTAATTTCATTCATTTATCAAAATAAAGAACAACTGGGAAGTTTTCAACTAATAATACTTTATTACTCTCTCCGTTCTAAATTATAAATCGCTTTGACTTTTTTTGATACATCTATTTTGTTATGTATCTAGATATATTTTATATCTAGATGCATATGGTAAAATAGATGTACCAAAAAAAAATCAAAACGACTTATAATTTAGAACGGAGGAATAATAAAGATATGACACCAATACAAAAATAATTTTTGAAGATGTCTCCTTTTGTTGCACCCATAGTCGCCAGCTCCAACAATGACTTGTGAGCTAGCTCTAAGCATTTTATTTTATATTTTAATAGCAGAGAGAAACCATCTCGAAAATATTGATATGGTGAAGACTGAAGTTGTAATGGTTAGAGCTATCTATAACTTGTAGATAATAATTTTTTAATTTAAAACTATTTAGACTCTAAAATATTTATTTGTTTTAAGTTCTTAGATTTTGAGATCCAAATTTTCAAACAATCTCAGATGAAGACACGCCCTATATCAAAGTCGTAGTGCTAAACAAAATATAGAACTTTCTGATTTGAGATCATTTGGTAGGTAAAATGTTCAATACAAGATTACAAAGTATTAATAAGAAAATATAAAATATCATCCTATATTTACTCATAATGGACTGTGTAATAGGTATCGCACGTGGCTACAAGATTATGGAGTGTTAATCAATTTCATGGCACATTGGCAGAGACTATTTGTTAGAGACGGTCGGCCTCCCATCTCTGTAAATAAAAGATCCTCACTTCTAAAAATATTTTTTGTAGTAGTCCAATTTAGTAAGTTAATGATTCTTTGGAACTTGAGAAGGACAAGTAACTTGAGAAAAAAGATGACTCCGGAAATGGCAAATTATAGTGAACGGATGGAGTAAATTATCATGGCAAACGAATTCGAATATTTCGTCATAATCTGTTTCCACTTTTCCAGATGAGAAGTGACGGAGTAATGGAACTGGAACCTCAAGCTAGCGTACGTGTGCCCTTGCTTACAGAAGAAAGCATCTTACAAGTATTACTCCAAGGAGATCCCTTGGAATAAAAACTTTTTCTATCGTTTTCACCACAAACGCAACCGTAAACAAACACAAAGGTCGGCAAAGGAAGCAGCCACTTGGTACAGCCTCAAGCACGGAATCATGCTTTGCTTTGGAAGCTGCAAACCTCTGTCACTCGCGCTCGATCGCACATTGGAGCGCCCTCTGCGTTTTTCAACTCTGCACACTCTCAAATTGCTACGCCAACCTACTTGGTCAATGGTAAACTCTGCATTGCTGGCCAAGTCTTTCCTTCAACTGCTAGCTCAATGTATGTTAGTTTTGATCTACTTTCTTCGTCCATAAAATCTGTCCATAAAAGATACAACTGTAAGATTTGTACAAGTTGAACTAGTTTAAGTTTAACCAAGTTTATAGTAAACAATATTAACAGTTATGTCTCAAACTAATTTTACTATGAAAATATATTTCATCATTAATTTAATAATACTTGTTTTGTATCATATATTAGTACTTTTTTTGTTATATAACTTTAGTTAAATTTCAAATAATTTCACTTTTTGAAAATTGAGAATTACATCTTTTATGGGTAGAGGGAGTACTAAGCTAACAACATTTGATCTTGTATTGTTAAATGTGTAGCATTAAACACATTAAAAGATTTTGTGCATAAGTTTTGTAAAGCATTTACTTTGATTGCCCACATGGTATATACCTTTTGAGATTTCAAATATTGTTTCATGTAGCCCATGGTAATTGAGCTTAATTCTAATTATACATAATATATAATATTAATATTAAAGAGTAAAATTTCTTGTTTTAAATTTTCGTCCATCACACACTCTCTCTCTCTCTGAAGCATAAAAATTTTAGCCGATTTTACTAAGAGTAATAGTGCGTGATGATATACATATAAGATATTAGAGTTTTAATTGATTTATTATCTCATCCATGACCCGGACTCATGATCAGTGCTCATACAAGTTAGAATAATACATGTCCAACCATGATATAAAGCCTGATTCCAAAATTTATTGGAACAAATGAGAGAAGATGTAAATTTCGCTGCAGCCTATGGCATCCCTGTTTTTAGTATTTATAGAAAAGAATAGGCAGACATATAGAGGTGGTACTTTCCCTGAAGGCATCTACGCCCTCTTTGGAACATAAGATTTATGAAGGAATTTTGTGTGATCAGGTATTTTTCCTATGTGGCTCTTTGGTTGAATGATTTGGTCATCTTGAAATCCTAAAATATTAAGATGGAATGGTAAATCCATAGGTGTTTTAGAGGAAATTGAAAATGAGGACCAAACATTTATTTTCTAAGGCTATATCTTTTCTAATTTCTATGTTCCTCATGTGTTATATCCAAATACTCCATTATAAGATCTTCTACATTTCTGATTTCTTTAGGATAACGTGACACATAATTTTATTCCTGTGTTTTTACTATTTGTCGGGGACCAAAATAAGGGCCCCTAAGGAAAGCCCAACAAACGCAAAGCCCAGCCCAACGGACCTCCAGCGGCTC
Source organism: Chrysopogon serrulatus (assembly GCA_015844335.1). Classification (NCBI taxonomy): domain Eukaryota; kingdom Viridiplantae; phylum Streptophyta; class Magnoliopsida; order Poales; family Poaceae; genus Chrysopogon; species Chrysopogon serrulatus. Next base: position 35,141 of record JADLZL010004276.1, read on the forward strand.
TAGGCTGGGCCACGGCCGCCGGGGGCACAAGAGCAAGCACGCGGCCTCGGCCCATCCGAGCCCACCCCGCCAAGGGCTCGGACGAGAGCCAATTCTCCGCCTCGCTCGAGCCCCCCGGCTGGGGGCCTCGGACGGGAATCCATTCTCCGCCTCGGCCGAGCCCCGGCGCCGGGGCCTCGGGCGAGCATCCGTCTTCCGTCTCGCCCGAGCCCCGGGCGGCCAGGCCTCGGACGGGGCGCGCCCGCACTTCTGGTCAAACCATGCCTCTGACTTGACGTATATCCGCCGCCCGCCTTCCGCAGTACGTGTCAGAGTAACGCTATCCCCTGGCAGGGGATGGGAGCTGTCCCTTCACGACTCTCGGGATTACGTTATCTTCCACAGTGGAGGCCATGCGCCCGCTGCGGGGACCTTGTGTTATCTAACCCTTCTGACAGGTCAAGTCACCGAGGCCCCGGGGCGGTGGCCGCCAAGCCAAGGGTCGTCACCCAGCATCATCCTCCATACGAGTCGGGCCAAGTAGGGCGCCGGTCAAAGCAACGGTGCCTCCGGGTTTTCGAGCCGGGATGGGCGGCGATTGCCCCGATGACGGCTCTTCCTGTGCCCAACCACCCCGCGTGCGGCGACGGCGCCGAGGCCCTCCGAGCCTCGGAACCGGGGAGGCGAGTCAAAGCTACAAAGACGCTCTTCGGGGACGAATCGACTCCCCGGCCTCTCCATCAACTCCTACGGGGACATCCGCTCCTTCCGTTGATAGGACAGGGGATGCGACTCTTCGCAGCCACGCCCATGCCCTGCCGCGCCAGCAATAGTGCAAGGGCCCACGCCCGAGGCCTCGGCGTAAGGATGGCGGTGGGCTCCGAGGCCTTGAACCAGGGAGAAAAGAGCAGCTTCTCACATACGGCAACTCTATGTAACTCCCTACCCCCCCCTTTTACGGCTATAAAAGGGGAGGCGGGGGCCCGTAGACAACAGGCTCACATAGCGCACCCACAAGCTCGATATTGGCACTTCACTCAATCACCACGAGACTTGGGATTTGGGTCCCTCTCACACTTTGCTTGTACACCCTACCTACAAGCACTTCGGTGCAAGATAATACAAGTTCTCCTCACCCCCTTTGGACGTAGGGCCCTCATTTGCCCGAACCAGTATAAACCCTTGTGTCCATCTTGCACACCATCCGGAGCTGGGAGCACGCACCTCAAATTCACTCGTCGGGGCAAGGGCCACCGGTTCTAGCACCGACAGTTGGCGCGCCCGAGGTAGGGGAGGCTGTGCGTGTTTCGTCTCTTTTCCCGCCGAACCTCGGATGGCCAGCGAGCCAGCGTCGACACCTCGGGGCGGCTTCTCGGCCCCAACTTTCCTCCACTCCAGCCGCTGGAGCCGGGGACCCTGATCCGGTTCGGTGAGCTCGAGTTCGTGTCGGCGGAGTCGATGCGACATGGAGCTCCTCCCGGCTAGAGTCCGGGAACCTCCCGGCGGGGCCCGGTGGACCCATCACCGGCCCGGCGCAGGGAGGCGCCACGGCGCTCGCTCCCGCCGTGCAGCGGACGCACCATGGCGCCCGGCGGTGCGGAGGAAGGACCTCGCGGCGCTGCGGTGGGCGACACCTCTGTGGGCGCTCGGCCGCCGTCGCCACCACGCTAGCCGTTTGGCATGGCCAACGTTGTTGCTACGTGCGCAAGCACCGGTCTCCCACCACCATGGGAGCCGGAGGAGGCATCCACGCCGTCGGCGGCGCTCCACGGAGCACCCCGACCTTGAGCGTCCCCGATGGATCCAACCACGCCTACGAGGAGTACCTGATCAGGCGGGAGGAGCAGCGGCGCTACTCCCGACACGCGCTACATCCACCCGATCCGGCGCTATCTCGAGGATCGGAGCCCGGGGGGTTCGTCCCGAGCACGCCGCCGGCTACCCGACTCCGACTCCCGGGACGACATATGCGACCCGGCGTGCAAATGCTTCCACGTGGAAGTTCGTGACCTCGGCGCCGAAGGCCGCGGCGGCGGCGACGGAGATCGGGGCGTGACCCTAGGCATGCCGCTAGGACCGCCCGGTGGTCGCGACCCGGTGGATCCGAGTGCTTCCGTCCACCGGGTCAAGCGGCGGACCCCGCCGCCCGCAGCCACTCAGGGGCCGGAGGATCGGCAGCCATGCCTCGCGAGCCGCGCCGACACACCGTGGAGCGATCCGCGACCTCGGGACCAAGCTCGACCACGACCGTCTCGGTGAAGCGGAAGATCGGCAGCGCTTGAGCAAGGCAACCACGCGGCGCTCAACATGAGCCCGCGGCGCGGCGGCGCGCCGCGGCGTCCACGAGAGGATCGTCAGCGGCGAAGGGGAGAAGCATCCTCCCGTCTTCAGCGAGCGAGCGAACGTTGCCGCGGCGGCCTTACTCCTCCGAGCAATGCCGGAGCCTTCCACCTCGGAAGGCGCCGCATCCGCCTACGAATGCGGGGCTACATCTAGACCGCCCGCGGCCCGGCCGGGCGAGCTCAGCCTCACACCTTGGGCTCGGAAGGACGAGGAACCCGCGGGCGTCCCGGGAGGAAGCGCGAGGCCTGTCCACCGGGATCCCTCGCGAAGGCCGGCTCGCTGGCGCATCCAAGACAACGCGGTAGCCTCAACGGCGGCGGCGCGCAACATCGTGAGGGGGGCGAGCGGGGGACGACGCGACCGCCCGACCCACGCGAGGCGGCGGCGGCGACATCGACGAGGACGCGGCAGCCGCGGACCCCGGGGCCTCGCGCTAGCCGCCGGGCAAACCGCGGCGCTCGGTTCCGTTTCGGTTCCGCCAGCCCGCCAACCTCACCAAATACTCGGGAGAAAGCGAACCCCAAAGGTGCGGCTCAGCGACTACCGCTGGCTTGCCCGGTGGGCGGGGCGGGACGACGACAGGCTCATCATCCGCAACCTTCCTCTTCATGCGGGCGTGCCGCTCGGGCATGGCTGGAGCACCTTCCCGCCCGCACGATCTTTGGCGGGCCGACCTAGTCAAGGTCTTCGTGTGGGAAATTTCGAGGGCACATACGTGCGCCACAGGAACTCCTAGGACCTCCATTTGCCGCCGAAGTCCGACGAGTCACTCGCGACTTCATCCGCCGCTTCTCCAAGAAGTGCACCGAGCTGCCAACGTGGCGGCGCCGCCATTATCAGCGCGTTCTAGGCGGGACAACCTGCAAGGAGCTGGTCCCGGCTGGGGCGGAAGATGCCCTCCATCGCCAATGAGGCTGTTCGAGGTGGCCACGAACTTCGCCTCCGGGAAGCGATGGGGGCCATCTTCCGCGGTGCCGGCAACAAATGGAAGCGAGAAGGATGAAGGAGCCGGCAGCAGCGGCCCCCGTAGCGAGAAGAAGAACAAAAGGGGCAAGCGGAGGAACAAGCAAGGCAAGAAGGAGGAAGACTCGAGGATGACCTCGTCGTGGCGGCCGGCCGCAAAGGCACCCGAGGCCCCCGGGCCCGGGGGCGTTCGGACGACATGCTTAAGAAGCCATGCCCCTTCCACAAGTTCCCCGTCAAGCACACCATGGGGGAGTGTGACTTGGCCTGCCGGTTCTACCGAAACTTCCCCCGCCCGAGGGACAAGAGGAAGAAGGAGAAGGAGGGCGAAGGCAAGGGTGACGGGTTCCCGGAAGTCCACGATGTCTTCATGGTCGCCGGAAGCCTCCCGGCGAACCTCTCCCCACGCCCGAGATCAAGCGCGGCGCCGAGAGGTGTTCTCGTGTACGCCCGCCACGCCCACGGTACCTTTGTGGTCGGCCGGCGCCTATCACCTATGGCATCGACGACCACCCGCTCTCACGTGCGAACCCGGGAGATACCCGCTCGTGGTGGACCCCGTCGTCGGCAGCGTTAAACTCACGAAAAATGCGATGGATGGCGGCGGCGCCCTCAACATCCTCTACTCGAAACCCTCGGCCCCTGCGGGGATGGAGCGTCCGCACCTCCGACCTTCCAACTCCCCCTTTCGGGGCATCGTGCCGAGGCAAGCGTGCTTGGCCCCTCGGGCGAATCGATCTCCCCGTCGTCTTCGGGAACGCCATCGAACTACCGCAAGGAGGTCATCACCTTCGGCGTGGTTGACTTAGAGGAACCTACCACGGCATCCTCGGATGTCAGCGTCGCGAAGTTCATGGCGGTCCCCAACTACACCTATCTCCTTCTCAAGATGCCGGGCCCCCAACGGCGTCATCACCGTTAGCTCCTCCTACGAGCACGTGTTCAAGCTGCGGCGTGGAGGCCATCGAGCACGAGGCCATGGCCGTCTCGAGGCTCTCGACTCCAAAGCGCCATGCCGGCACCTTCGAGCCGTCCGGCGGGGTGAGGGAGGTCCCTTCGACCCCTCCACCTCGTCCGGCAAGGCGGTGAAAATCTGCGACTCCCTTGACCCCAAATAGGAAGCGGTGCTCGTCGACTTTCTCGCGCGAACATCGACATTTTTCGCGTGGAGTCCCTCGGACATGCCGGGCATTCCGAGGGATGTCGCCGAAAGCACTCCCTTGATATCGGGCCGGGTCGGACCCGGTGAAGCGGCGTCTGCACCGATTCGGACGAGGAGAAGCGCAGGGCCATCGGCGAGGAGGTGAACAAGCTTTTGGCGGCGGATTCATCAAGGAGGTGTTCCACCCCAGTGGTTATCTAATCCTATAATGGTTAGGAAAAGAGTGGGAAATGGAGGATGTGTGTAGACTACACTAGTTTAAATAAAGCATGTCCGAAAGTCCCTTTCCCTTACCACGCATTGATCGGATAGTCGACTCCACCTCGGGGTGTGAGCTCTTATCCTTCCTTGATGCTTATTCGGCTACCACCAAATAAAGATGAAGGAGTCCGACCAGCTCGCGGCGTCCTTCATCACCCGTTGGCATGTACTGCTGCGTAACGATGCCCGCCGGGCTCGGGAACGCAGGGGCCACGTACCGGCGGTGCATGCGGGCGTCTTCGGCGACCACATCGGCGGCGACATCGTGGTCAAGACCAAAGGGGCCGGCGACCTCATCTCGACCTCGAGATCGCTTTTCGGTGTCTCAAGGCCAAGAACGTCAAGCTCAACCCAGAAGTGCGTCTTGGGGTCCCCCCGAGGCATGCTCCTTGGGTTCATCGTCTCAAAGCGCGGCATCGAGCCCAACCCGGAGAAGGTGACCGCGGTGACGGGTATGGGGCCGATCAAGGACTGAAGGGAGTGCGGCGAGTCATGGGCCACTGGCGGCTCTCGGCCCGTTTCATCTCGCGGCTCGGCGAGAAGGGTGCGCCCCCTGTATCGCCTCTGAGAAAGTCCGAGCGCTTCTCTGAACCTCGGCGCCCGGGGAGGCCCTCGACAAACTCAAGATCGCCCACACGGCGCCCGATCCTCGTCCCGCCCGCCGAAGGTGAACCCCTCCTCTTATGCGTCGCTGCGACCACCCGGTGGTCGGCGCAGCCATCGTCGTCGAAAGAGCGGCGAGGAGGGCCACCTGCTGCCGATCCGCAGGCCTGTCTACTTCATCGGCGAGGTTTTGTCGAGACCAAGGTCCGCTACCCTTGAGATCCAAAAAGCTGCTGCTCGCGGTGGTCACGACCGGCGCAAGCTCGGCACTACCGAGCCCACCCCGTGACGGTGGTTTCCTCCTTCCGTTAGGGAGATCCTCAAAATCGGGAGGTCTCGGGGCGGGTCGCTAAGTGGTCCGTTGAGCTTATGGGAGAGACCCTCTCCCTACGAACCAAGAAAGGCCATCAAATCTCAGGTCTGGCCGACTTCCTCATGGAGTGGACCGACACTCGGCTACCACCACCCCGGCAGGCGGAATCTTTGGACCATGTACTTCGACGGGTCCCTAATGAAGGCTGGGCCGGCGCCCGACCTCCTCTTCGTCTCCCCCTCGGGGGTGCACATGCGATACGTAATCCGCCTTCACTTCCCAGCATCGAATAATATGGCGAATCACGAAGGCCTGCTCAACGGGTTGAAGATCACCGTCGAACTTGGCGTCAAGCGCCCTCGGCGTCGAGGGACTTCTCGACTCGTCATCGACCAAGTCATGAAGGACTCGAGCTGCCCACGACCCCTTAAGATGGGCGCGCGTGCGGCAAGGCGGTGCAGCGCCACGGAGGACAGCCGGCGACCTCGAGCTCAACCACGTCGTCGGGAGGCACAACGAAGCCGCCGACAGGCTCGCCAAGATCGCCCGTTGGGAGGGCCCAGTTCCCCGACGTCTTCACCAAAGACCTCACGGCTCCCTCAGCCCCGCCCTCGGCCCGGGCAAGAAGAGGCCTCGGAAAAACACCCGACCTCCCTCGGGGGGGAGAGGGCCGAGGCCCCCTCGCATCCGAGGCTCCCTCGGCCTCGAGGGCGTCCTCGGCGTCGGATGCCGAGGTCATGGAATCGACGGAAGGGACCGAGAGGCCGAGCAAGCCGGATTTGGAGGAGGCCATGCCTCGGCGGATCGTTCGAGGGGGTCCTCCCCGAGGACTTCAACCCAGAGCCGGGCGCATCTGAAGAGCAAAGTCGCCGCGTTATTGAGGGCGAGCTCTACAAGCGAAGCCCCTCGGGGTCCTACGGCGGCGATGCATCACAAATCGAGGAGGGCCTTGCCCTCGTCCGCAAGATCCACGCGGGTGCGTGATGGCCACCACGCCGCCCCCGCTCCCCTCGTCGGTGGCGCTTTCCGACGGGGTTTCTCTTGGCCAACCGTGGTCGCCGACGCCATTGAGGTGGTACGCACTGCGAAGGTGTCGATACTACGCTCGTCGACGCGCTTGCCCGGCTCGAGGACGGACCATCCCCATCACATGGCCTTTCGCCGTGTGGGGATTGAACACAGTGGGACCCCTCAAGAGAAGGCGCCGGGGGGGCTTCACTCGGCTGCTCGTCGCCATCGACAAGTTCTCCAAGTGGATCGGCGCGCCCGTCACCAACATTCGGTCCGGCGGGGAGGTGCTCTTCTTCACCGACATCGTCCACCGTTTGAGTCGAACTCCATCATCATCGACCCACCGGCACCCAGTTCACGGGCGGATTTGAAAACCTGCGGCGAGCATCGGATACGCATCGTCGGTCCTCGATCGCGCACCCCGGATGAGCGGGCGGGTGGAAGCAGGCCCAGCGGGATGATCTTGCAAGGACTCAAGCCTCGGATCTTCAACAAGCTCAACAAGTTCGGCAAAGGTGGGTGGAGGAGCTCCCCTCGGTCCTCTGAAGCCTCGGGACGGCGACAAGCCGAGCCACGGGGTTTACGCCTTTCTTCACGGTATGCGGTGCCGAAGCTATGCTGCCCACCGACTTGGAGTTCGGGTCCCCGAGGCTCAAGGCCTACGATGAAACACGAAACCAAGTGGCTCGGGAGGATTCATTTGGACATGCTCGAGGAAGCTAGGGGCGCAGCCCTTCTACACTCGGCAAGATACCGGCGGTCCCTCCGACGCTACCACGACCAACGGGTCCGGACCGAGACCTCAAGGAAGGCGACTTGGTGCTCCGTCTCCCTCCCGAGGACAACTTGAGGGCGCCACAAGCTCACGCCGCCTTGGGAGGGGCCCTTCATCATCGCCCGAAGTCCTCAAGCCGGGCACGTACAAGCTCGCCAACGAATTTTGGCGAGGTCCTCAACAACGCTGGAACATCCGGCGGCTACGTCGCTTTTACCCTTAGAATTTCCAAGCATTGTACATACACTTTGTACCCCTCGCTAAAGAAAAACTAAATCCTTGGGCGTTTTTCCAAGTCACAATAATTTGTCGTCGGTAGGACTTAGGGAGACTCGGTTTTGGCTCACCAAAACCGAGCCTCCCCTCGGGGAGCTAGAAGGGGGGAACCCCCCTCCCGGGAGAGCACCCCTCGAAAAATCTTTTTCGCTTTCTGGCTATTTTACGTATACTCTACGTTCGAAAGGCTCGCGTACTTAGGAAAAGGCACGGCTGATATTATCCGAGGTTTGAGGATGGCGAGCGTGAGGCTACCTACGCCCCGGCGCTATGGTGCCTCCGCTTGCTGCCCTCGGATAAAGGACGCCCCCAAGTGCCGCGAGGGAGGTCGCTCGATTACAAAAGGGCAAGCGGGGCCGTGACAACCGCTCGCGCATTCCCTACCTTTGGCTAAAAAGCGACCCTCGGCTGCAAAAGCGTCCTCGTGAAACTAAGTAACGAGCACAAGCGGAAAGCGAGAGAGACAACAGAAAAACTAGTGCAAAAAACCATAAAGCCTCGGCGGGCCGATTCACATAAAAGTGTTTCATAAACACAAAATCAACATAAACTTTTATTTACATGGGCACTTGGGCCCGACTGCGAGGTCTCTTGGGGGCGTCAGGGCCCCAACGTCTTGGGTGGCGACATCCACGGCCTCGGGGCCTCGGGCGCGGCATCCGTGGTCTCGGCGTCTCCGGCACCGGCATCCGCGACCTCGGCGGACCGCGACCTCGGCGACCGCGGCCTCGGCGTCACTAGCTTCCTACGGAGGAGTGGAGGCGACGGCGGGCGCAAAAGTAGCCACCGGTGCGGCGGGAGCCCCGCTCTTCTCGGCCTCCTCGGCGAGTTGGGCCAGCACATCGCTCTCGTGCCCCATCTCCTCTTCGGCCCGACGAGGCCCCTCGGCGATCCGGGGAGGTCGGCCGGTAGTAGGACATGGTCGGCGCGGCGTGTGTGACACGCCCGACTTCGGAGGGCCTCCCGGGCGGCGCGCCTCCACCCGGCTGCGGCACCGTCGCCGCCCGCGACACCAAGTTCTTTGCCCCGTTTTCCACCGGCCTCCCACCGCATGGCCTTGAGGCGGTTTGTGGCCTCCCGTGTCGGGGTCTCAAGCTCACCTGCGCCGAGTTGTAGGCGGCTTGCGGCGGAGAGGCTCTCCCCAGCTCGTCACCCTGCCTGCCCAGTGCAAGAACCCAGAGTTAGGATCTCGGGTGGTGTAACACGAGCACGAAGGCCGATCCACGGTTCTTACCTCGCGGTGGGCGCGGAGGGTCGTTCTCGCGGTCCCACCAAGGCCGTGTCCTTCGGCTTGGGTACTCCTCGCCCGGGACGACGGCGCTCGGCCCTGCGAGGCCTCGGCTTCGGACGAGGGGACTTGATGGAGTCCGCCGGCGCGGCACGCCTCGGCGACCATCGCCCTCCTTCTCCGTCCGGGCTGGTCAAGGCTCTGGCGTGGCCCCGCGACATCCCAGCGAGGGTGGCGTCCTCGCGTGCCGTCGTGGCCTCGGCTGCAGGGCGGGAGGCGAGAAGGTGGAGCTTCTCGAGCTCGGCGTCCTTCTCCGACAAGGCCATCGTCGTGTTGGGCGACCAGGCCCCTCTGGCTGAAGGTACTGAGGTCGTGAAGGCCGGCCGGCGCGGAAAACCTCCGACTTCCCGCTCGGCGTGCACGCCAAATCCTGCAACACGCGCGCTCTCGGTGGTCGATCGTGGGGAAGACACTCGGAGGAAGAGAGGGGCTGAAAGGTCACTCACCCCAAGCAGGGAGCTCACGGCACAACCACGACCACGATGGTCGAGGCGGCCTTCGTAGCGGTCGGATCCAGTCCGCACGCTCACCGAATCCTCCCCTCCTTGCCCAGGCGTCGTGGCGCAAAGGCCTCTCTCGGGGCCCCGGGCGGCTGGCTCTCCCGGACAAGGTAGGCTCCCGGCGGGCTGCTCACGGGACGCTCCAGTAGGGCCGTGGCACCACGGTGGGCGCCTCGGTCACTGCGCCTCCTCGGCTCCTCCCTCCGCCGGCGGCTCCGCCTCGGTGGCCCGCGACTTTGGTGAGGGCGAGGCGGCTCACCGCCTCGGTCATAACCGCGTCGGCGGTAGCAACCACCGCGGGCTCCTCCACGCTACCTCGGGTGACACCGAGGAGTCTACGGGCCAACACGACCGGGATCACCACGTCGTCCTCCTGCGCGGGCGCCTCCGCCGTCGGTGGTGCCCGGCGGGGGCCCGGCCCTTCTACCGGGGCGCGCCGCGGGCTCACCCTCGGTCTCCCGGCCGGGCGCTGTGCCGCCTCTGCCTCCGTCGCCGAGGACCGCTACGTGGGCGGCGACTCCTCGGCAGCCTTCTCCCTCTCCTCGGTCCGCCCAGTTGTCACCGGCAGCGGAACCAAGGCTCGCTCTCCTCCCCCTCGCTTTATTTGTTTCCGAGGGGCGAGGGGCGCCGCATCCGCGGCGCAGCGTGGTTTGTGGATGGGCACAAGGTAAAATCTGCAAGTGAAAACGAGCGAGCGCCGGGGACAACAGCAAGGCGTGGACATGACTTACCGCGCAATTTAATCTTGGCGCGGGCAGGACCCTCCCGTGGGCGGGGGCCTCGGGTGCCCGCCGGCCGCGCGCCCTCGGAGGAGGTGCCCGCTACGGCCCTCGGAGCCCGCTCTTAGCCCGATGCGCGGCGGCTGCGGGGACGGGCCTCGAGGAGGGCTCATTTTGCCTCCTTTCCTCGCGGCGTCGCGCTTCCTCCCGAGGGGGGGACGCCCCCAGGGCGCTCACGCGGCCCAAATCGGCGGCGGCAGCCGGGGCCGGCCTCGCCGGCGTCGCTTCCGGGCGCTGCGCGAGGGACGGCTGCCGCCCGCCCGGGCGCTCAGCGTCACCTGCAGGGCATCAACCCCGAACAGCGGTTCAGCTCGTCCTCGTCCCCTCCACCTCATCGTCGCGTCGCCATCAACGTGATTCGGTGGTGTCCGACGGCGTTCCCGAGGGAGGGTTCTCTGCTCTGGCGTCGTCGCGGCCGAGCGAGTCCTCCTTCTCCTTACGCTGCGGGCGTTCTGCGCCAGCGTTGCTCTCCTTCTTCTTCTTATCCGCCTCGATCACGGTCAGCCTTCTTCTCGCTGGCCCGATCGGGGCCGGCATCCCCTGAGCTTCCCGCGACTCCACTGCAAGATAATCGGGATTAACGTAAAGAAGAAGAAGAAGAAGAGGGAAGGCGCCACGGGCGAGCCTTACAGGCGATGTAATCCTCGTCCGGCGCATCGGGATCTTGAGCATTGCGGGGGCTCCACCAACGCCGCTGCTTCGTCCGGTTGAGGACCTCGGCATACCGAGGTCCTCGGCCGCTCATCCGGTGCCCACCTAGTCGTTCTTTGGGCCGCATGTCACGGCGCGTAAGGCCGATGCATGGCGGCAAAGGCGCCGCTTTGTGGAAGGCGGCGATCACCGCCGAGCATCGGACCCGCCTTGGTCAGCGCATGAAGGCGGTGAACACCCTCCGCCGGCGGGGTCACCTTCTCGGGGATCGGCTCCTGCCGCCCACGATGGCGGCTCGGAGGTGAACACCTTCCGGTGTAGGTGGGCGGGTGCCCGTCGTCGTTGCGAAGGTAGAACCACTTTGTGCCGGCCCGCGGTTCGAGGTGGCGAGCCTCGCCGGGATGTAATCCCGCGGTGCTTGGACCGCGGCTGCGGCGATGCGCTGCCCGGCTCGGACGACCCGGCCTCTTCCCCTTCTCCTTCTCCCTCTCCTTCTCCTTCCCCTTCTCCTTCTCCGCCCTGGCGAATTTGAAAAAAGGGGTGGCCTCGAAAAGTAAAGCCACGGGTCCCGGTGGGCGTCGCGCCGAGCTAGCCCTCGCCTGCGGCGCCACGAACCGTGGCATGGGAGATGCAGTTGGGGGCGGATTGTGGAGCTCCAGGGCCGTAGTGCTCCGGGGAGGCGCGCGAAGGAAGCGCCCCCGGCATCCGAACCACGCTCGTGGGCGCCGTGAAGCTCACGCGACGTACCCCGGCGGAGGCGCGGGTGCTGGTGATCGGCGGAGCGATCCACTCCGGCCGCTTGATGTCGGTCCGGGCCGGAGAAAGACCCTTCTCCACCCAGCGTCACCGGCTCGGCCTCCGTCACGAACACGACTCCCCACTCCCAGCGCCCGGCGACATCGGGGGCGGCGCCATCGAGAAGGCAGGACGGGCTAGGAAGACGGCGTGGAAGGCTTCCCTCTTCTCTCACCGGCGGGCTTGAGCTCTTTCTCTCTCCGGCGGCGGAGAGGCAAGGGCAAAGGCGGCAGGGCGAGAGAAGAAGGCCTCGGCGCCGCGCCGGGGTATTTATACCCGGCGCTCCTTCTTTGCATTAAGTGCATATCGGCCCACGATGGCTCGATTGTACACCGCACGCGGCCGGCGCCCAGCGCCGGCGCCCCGCGCCCACGGCGGGCTCGGTAGCGCCACACACCGCGTTACCGCGGCTTTATCCCTCACAAAGGATCGGGCCCGCGGGCGGAGGCCTGCCACCATGGCGTGGCCCGCGGCCCGAAGCGCGTGGCGCGCACATCACATCCCTCGTGGGACCCACGAAACGCGCGGCAAGCGCCCGCGCGGAGAAGCGTGGGGCCCGCCACCACCTTGGCGCTCCATCCAGCGGCGGCTGCTGGCTAAAGCGCCCCGCCCCGCGGCGGGGGCAATACAGGGGTTCCTTCTCCGTGAAGAGGCAGGGGCGACAACCCATTTACAGATCGAGAAGGTTCGCAGGCTGGCCCATCTAAGGGTTAACCCCGACCACCTCGAGGGCAGCAGAGTCGGGGCGGCTCGGACGGCCTCATACGGCCTGGCCCCCCAAGCGGGGCCATCCTCATGGCAGCATCCAAGGCCGGCATGGCGGCCGGACTAGGGGATCCCGCGTGGGAGAAACACCGAGCCCTCGGGACCCGGCGGACGGGACCCGAGCCCCGCCTCGGGCATACCGTGCGGCTCTTTTGAACCGCGCCTCGGGGCCCGACCAACCCCTAGCGAGCGGGGGCGCGGGCGGTTCACTGGATCCACCCGTTAACAGCTCACCGGGCCTAGTCGTGTTCGGCACTCGTCGGCGATAGCACGATGAAGTCCACCCTCCTCCTGCGGAAGGGAAGGCGAGGTGCGTAAAAACTAACGACTAAAGTACCACCCGGGTTTCCCCTCGTCGTTACGAGGGGCACGGGGGCTTCCCCATGGCGCAACCGGCTCGGGAAGCGTCCTAATACTTAGCTTGAACCCCGGACGAGCCGGCCAGGCACGGGGCTCGGCGGCACAACCGTTCGTCCACCAAAACACGCACAAGCCCTCGGACAGTACTCACACTCCTCGAGGCCTCGGGAACTACACCCGGCGGGTGCGCTCGCGCGCCCCCCCGGAGAGCACGGCTCAGGGCGGTTCCCAAGATAACCTCAAACCGCACCGCACGAGCTAGCTGCAAGCCCTCGAAGGAGTCCCCAGACTCCACCGAGGCCTCGGGGGCTACACCCGCCGGGTGCCTTCGCGCGCACCCTGCTTCGGTGTGTCGCTAACAACCGAGGAAGCACGACCTCGGCCTACGAGCGAGTGCTCCCACTCCTCCCGGAGGCTCGGGGGCTCTTGTCGGGGACAAAATAAGGGCCCCTAAGGAAAGCCCAACAAACGCAAAGCCCGGCCCAAACGGACCTCCGCGGCTCTAGGCGGGCCACGACGTGGCGGGGGGCACAAGGCAAGCACGCGGCCTGCGGCCCCATCCAGCCCCACCCGCCAAGGGCTCGGACGAGCCAATTCTCCGCCTCGCCCGAGGCCCCCGTATTTGGGGCCTCGGGCCGGAATCCATTCTCCGCCTCGGCCCGAGCCCCGGCGCCGGGGCCTCGGGACGAGCATCCGTCTTCCGCCTGGAGGGCCTGGCGGCCGGGCCTCGGGCAGGGTGCGCCCGCCTTCTGGTCAAACCGGGCCTCGACTTGGCGTATATCCGCCGCGCCTTCCCACGGTGTTGTCGGAGTAACGCTATCCCTGGCGAGGGGATGGGGCTGACATCCCTTCACGACTCTCGGGATTACGTTATCCTCCACGGTGGAGGCCATGCACGCCCCTTTGCGAGGGCCTTGTGTTATCTAACCCTTCTGACGAGGTCAAGTCACCGAGGCCGGGGGGCGACATCAAGCCAAGTCGTCACCGGCATCATCCTCCGTGCAGAGTCGGGCCAAATGGGGCGCGGTCAAAGCAGCAGTGCCTCCGGGTTTTCGAGCCCGGGATGGGCGGCGATTGCCCGATGGACGGCTCTTCCTGTGCCAACCACCCCAGCGTGCGGCGGCAGGCGCCGAGGCCCTCCGAGCCTCGGAACCGAGGAGAGTCAAAGCTTCGGGGCGCTGCGGGGGACAATCACGACTCTCCCGGCCTCTCCATCAACTCCCTACGGGGACATCCGCTCCTTCCGTTGACAGGGACAGGGGATGCGACTCTCCGCAGCCACGCCCATGCCCCCCAGCGCCAAAGCAACGGTGCAAGGGCCCACGCAGTGGCCTCGGCGTAAGGATGGCGGGCCGAGGGCCTTGAACGGGGAGAAAAAGCGGCTTCTCACATACGGCAACTCTATGTAACTCCCTACCCCCTTTACGGCTATAAAAGGGGAGGCGAGGCCCGTGGCTTTCTGAAGGCTCACATAGAGCGCACCCACAAGCTCGATATTGGCACTTCACTCAATCACCACGAGACTTGGGACTGGATCCCTCTCTCCACCTTTGCTTGTACACCCTACCTACAAGCACTTGATTTGCAAGATAATACAAGTTCTCCTCACCCCTTTGGGCGTAGGGCCCTCATTTGCCCGAACCGGTATAAACCCTTGTGTCCATCTTGCACACCAT